>JAQSVV010000430.1:0-309173 GCA_036375495.1 Agrotis segetum
AGAAACCTTAACTTCAGCGCTAACACCTATATCAGTGACGCCCTTTTTAAAAAAAAATTGCCCCACACTAGGAATTCCTCATGTGTTGTGTGTGCGTTTACAAACATAGAAACTCACATACACGAACACCCTGTTGGTTAGTTTTAGCGTCGAAATAAATTAAACATTCTTTCTCCAATGCAACTTAAATAGTGCACAAAGTGTAAACGCAGCATAAAAGTTTAGTCTCAACGCAGCACAATACAAAGTTACACAACTTTAATTAACCCTTGAATAACTCGCAAAAACAGCATAAACAACACACTTTATTATTCAAACCAACCAACATTATGAATAACACAGCATTTTGTAATAAAAACAAAAGAGAAAGTTTAAAAACTTTTTGTTGTTTTAAAACTTTGCGAAGAATTTTATATGAAACAATAAAATAGGGAATTATTAATACATTCATAAATGATAATGTTTTGAGGTAGTTGTAAAGAGGGTAGTATTTTGAATGTTATGTTGATGGAAACCTGTCAACAAAAGTTTTCGTCAGGCGTTTACGAAGATGTGGATTGCAAGAATCTGATGCTTGAGACAGCGTGCAAATCAAACGTCAGGACCGTGAAGGGATTGTTCACGGTCTTAACCATCTCTCAGCTTCCACTCAAGCCAGGAGGACAGATTTCATAATGTTACAATCCAACAAAACTGTTTGTTGGGGCCCGACCCCGTCGGTCCCGTAGTCCTGTGTGTCCAAACACTCAAAACTTCGGAAATGTTATCATAATAACGTGACATAGCCCGTACTACATGGCGGTAAAATGTTTTAACAAATTACCGGAACAAATTAGAGAAGAACCCAAATTCAATAAATTTAACAGAAAATTAAAAGAGTACTTAATACAAAAATGCTTTTATTCGGTCGCGGAATACTTAGAATAAACATTTGTAAATAAAATAAAAAATAAGATAGATAATTAGGTACTTACTCCTGTATAACTACAAAAATAATACCTACTTACACAAGAAAGCACACATACATGACATGCACAATTACAGATAATAATAAATCATGAAAATCAATTTATTTCAAATTCTTGACAGAAAACCAATTCATTCCATTTACGTATTTAAAAAACTATAAATAAAAACTTACTAGCAATATGTACAGGAAAAATTAAAATAAATAAATAAAAGAGAAAATTCATAGGGCGTCAAAGAATACGTCCACATCGCTGTCAACGGGAACAGTGCCCAGAACGCTGGCAGCATTGCCACGTTGTATGGCAATGCTAATTCGAGCGGCGCAAATACATTGGCTTAGCTAGTAGCTATGTGTTTGAGCCGTTTGGGGTTGAAACCTTGGGGCCATGGGGTCCGAGTGCCCACAACGTTTTTAAAGATATCGCCAGGCGTTTAGTCGACTCTTCAGGTGACCAGAGGGCTGGCCTATTCCTAGGTCAACGAATTAGCATTGCCATACAACGTGGCAATGCTGCCAGCGTTCTGGGCACTGTTCCCGTTGACAGCGATGTGGACGTATTCTTTGACGCCCTATGAATTTTCTCTTTTATTTATTTATTTTAATAATAAATAAATAAAGTAATAAACTGTAAATAACAGAATATATAAAATAATAAAATACGTACAATATTAAACAGAATAACTATCTTTAAAATAAATACAAACAAATAAAATACAATAATGAATAGACGTCAACAAATTATCGAAAAACATAGTGATATAAGTAAAATAATTACATACTAAGTAGGTATAGTAAAATAGTAGTAATAGTACTCGTACCTACACTATAATACCTGTGATAATACGAGTATAATTATTATCTACTTGAGAATTGTTCCTTGCATTGTCAGTGTAATTAATATTATATAAATTATATTATGTTGCCGTGCCCTAACCGGGTTTCATGTTGATACTTATACATTACTGTAAGACCTATGTACTACACATGAATGCAATAAAGAATTTGAGTTTGAGTTTGACATCCCTCCCTAAATCAATCGAACACAGTTTTATCGAACGTGCTGAAATTTGAAGTAAAAATGGGCATCTGGAACTTTTTTCATCACATCTACACTGCTTCTAAAACGTGGAAGAAAAATATTAGCGAGAACTAAATATGTTCAAACAAAATACGAGCAGTTGGTACACTGATTATTTTGAAACTTAATATCGAAATATCATAGAAATAAAATATACAAAGCCGTGTGAATAGGGGTGCTATGACAGGAAACCTCCACGTGCGCCCGTGGACTGGAGTTCCCTCTCGGATACGTCCGGGGGGACGACCAGTTTTTCGGGCCGGTGCACCCTGGGATGCGGGCAAAAACTCTTCCTTAGGCACTGTGTGCCTAAGTGGTCTCTTTGCCCGTATGCGAATAGCCTGTCGTGTGGATGCTCCAACGCGTGTCCCTCTGATCAGCAGAGGGCACAGCGGCGGAGCGGGCTTGCGGACGGTGAGTGATGGGTAGCTCGCCGTCCGACCAAAGACCAAGCCCGGGTCGGTGGCGCGTCGTGTTTCGCGCCAAATGCCTGCTGGGGTCGCGGGTTTTTTCTTAACCCAGGTTACCGTGGCCCCGGAACGTAAAGGGCATAGGAAGGAACACGGGTGGATTTTAGTCAGTAAGAGTCTGACAGTCCCTTCCGCCCCACCCAGGGCGGGAGGACTCATTTGATGATTTTACCACCTAAAAAAAAAAAAAAAAAGCCGTGTGAATAAAACATAAATCACTGCAATGTTAAAAAAAAACAAAGTAGATTATAGCACTTATAATATCGTGGAATAAGCATTATGCCCAAGATACGAGTAACATGATTGATGGCTAAAACTTGGTAAATACGCGTATAAGTTAACACGCATATTCCTGTTAATCCTATGAGGAAACGTCAGAAACATTCGCGTTAGTATTTTCCTCAACTTCATGCTTTTTTCCCTCGTGGTATGACAGATATAACGGTACTGCCAAATGCAAGCCTACTTTTGCTTTGTTTATGCTCAAACCAATGGGTTTGGCGTTTAAAATGGTCTGGCTCTTGGCGGCAATCTAACCCAAACATACTTACAAAAAATAAGACCGAAAGGCGCTCCCTTACCAGGAGCTTTCGCATGTAATGTAACATTATAGATTTGACTTTGAGCATTACAATCATTACATTACGAGTATGATATACTAGCTGTTGCCAGCGGCTTCACCCGCTACAACTCGAAAACTATCCCACGGGAACATAAAATCGGGATAAAAACTATCCTATGTGTTAATCCAGGTAATAAACTATATGTGTACCAAATTTTAGCCGAATCGGTTTAGTGGTTTTTGCGTGAAAGAGTAACAAACATCCATACATCCATACATCCATACTTACAAACTTTCGCCTTTATAATAGTAGTAGGATTTGATACAAGGTGCACATTGTGATGCTCGATTTTCCTCCGATTTGTCTCTGATGAAATGTTCGAATCTGTAACGTTACATTACAGGTGTATGCTCGCGGTGAGAGAGCACCTTAAAATGGGGTGATTCAGGAGAACTCTGGAAGCTGTCGTCTGGAAGCTAAGTTCCCACGGTGAGGCTTCCGATGACTGGGCTAATGGGCTACGTGCCGCGGGTTCGGTTTTCGCACTGAACATGAACGAACATAATCGTTGTAGTTGTAGTCCGAGTGTAGCTGTTTGTTTAATGTGAGTTTAAATGTTACTTAATGCAGCCATGTTACAGAAGAAATTCCAAGTGTGGAGAAAATTTTAGACCTGTGTCAATAGATAAAAGTCGCATGTTTTATACTCTGTTGTTTAAAGACATGCCGGTTTCCTAACAATAAACGATGTTTTCCTCATCACAACTCGTTAGTCAGGGCTGTTATTATTACTGGGCCACTATACAGCCCCAAAATATTATGCCTGCATCATTTTGATTGTATTAAAGTCTACTCTAGTTTAAACCTAAAATAATATTACTTTTAACAAACCCTCTCCAAGTAGAATAGTGTGGGCAGTTCATTTTCAAATCGATTGCTATTCTACACGTCACTGGTGACGTAGAATACGAAAATCGTGTAGAAGAGAAATTTTGCTTCCCATTTGTCTTGGAGGTGAAATGTTACCTGTAGTTAAGAACGAATTTCGAACATTGAAGGGTTTCTCGTCAACTAATCGTATCGTATGTGATAAATCTACAAAAATAAGACCAACTAACCTAAGACCCCTTAAACGTGGTATTTCATGCACGGAAAGTCTCGATGAATGCCTCTACCTTTGGTATGAGATCTTACCTTGGTTCTATGGCAACCTGCTCGAGGTTTGTCACGGACTGTTGTTAAACATAAAACCTCGACTCTTGCTGAGTATCATCATCTGCCTAGCCTTTTCCTAACTATATTGGGGTCGGCTTCCAGTCAAACCAGATTCAGCTGGATATCAGTATTTTACATGGAGCGACTGCCTGTCGGACCTCCACAACCCAGTAACTGGGTAATACGATACCCCATGATAAGACTGGTTGCCAGACTTTGGAGCTTCTGACTAACAATAACGACTATCAAAGATCTACAAATGACAGCCGGGACCAACGGCTTTACCGTAAAGCCGTTGGTCCCGGCAAGCCTTTACGTAAAGCCTTTACGTGCTTTCCGAGGCACGGAGTCTTGCTGAGTATCGTATTACCCAATTTACCAACTCAATCACACACATACCGCGTTTGGATTTTTTAAGACTGCTATGCGGCCGTCACTTCATCGTCCAGGTTCAGTTGAAAACCAGTGTCGAGCACTAGCTGCTCAACAATTGACCTGGACCCATTTGGCGTAGCTGTGGTACCACAACGTTACATTTGCTATTTCGTTGTATGTAATGTTTTACTATCTTGATTTTTTTTTACATTTCTTCTTTTATTCGTTTAAATTGTGTGTACCGCCGCCGTTACCCAAATAAACGTTTTTTCTTTCTTTTCTTCTTTCAACTGGATTGTGGGAGGCAGTCACTCTATTTAAAGTACCGGAATTCAGATTCACCCGGTTAAACTGAAAACCGACCACAACATAGTAAGGAAAAGGGCTACGCACGTAATGAATATCGCTTCTACACACTTTTACTCTATGACAGGTACCCTAAGGGAGTTATCTAGGCTATGATAAGGGTCGCGATGGTCCTTGTTGGACATTGACTAGATAGAATCGAATAAAACCTCGTTTCTATTGAACTGACGTGTAACCCAGTAGGGTACGTATATTGGAAGAGCTCCTTTATTGCTAGAAAAAAGGTGTATTGGCACTCTTCCTACCGATAAAGAGCTTTATTGAAAGATAGGGATGGAAATTATTTGTCTTGACTTAAAACTTCTATCTCTTAAACGTTGCCCTATTCTACGATTTTTTCCTGTGTCGTGCATGGGTGCATTTACATGCTCTGTATTGGAATCGTATCAAACCCCCAAATCACTTCCAGGCGATTCTCGTTTACGAAACCTTTTTTTTTTTCGCATGGTGAAATAATCATTCTGCCATAGGTCCGATCATGGTATCCTGCAGAGATACCGCGACCCCGGGAAAACGAAACCGTCTGTGCGGTCGAGTGGAGGTGGCGATGGAAATTTATTAGCGGTGTCCTGTGGGAGAGATGGTAAGCGGCGTTTGTCCGCGAAGACTGATGGTGTTACGTGTTTACGCGGGCCACAAAACGAGACGTTTCAAGCGAATTCGCCTTGTTCTGCAAGCGTCAGAGTCGAGCGTCGATTTCTTGGTCCTGGGGTTAAGAAACGACAGATTTCATAGAAGCGTGCGATCGCTTCGCCACGGAGATTTAACAATCGTCTTGATTTCAAAGAGGGCTAAAGTGGTTTTGCCTCGTTGGTGTGAGCATGAGGTTCAGTTTCATAGTCAGATAAAGTGTTTTTTGATTTTTCTATTCTATAGTTAGTGCCAGTTAAGATGGCAATAGCGGTCATTGACCTTTACCTAATAAGTCCTCGTATAATGACATAAGACAAGAATTAGCATTTTTTTGTGAAATGATAGTGTTAACTTGTGAGTTTTAAATATAAAAATAATATAAAATCTTAGGTATAGGTGAAACATTTTTACCATTTTGATATTTTATGAATACTAAAGTACTTATAACCTTACAATGTACTTACTAATTTATTCGGTATTTTATAAAAATGCTAATTCTGAGCTTATGTCATTACACGAGGACTTATTAGGTAGGGGTCAATGTCCGCTATTGCCATCTTAACTGGCACCAACTATAGTTGCAATAACTAAGGAGTCTGGATTAATGCTTGGTTGATGACAAAATGACCGCACCTTACTTTCTATAACATTAATTTATTTAGCGTGGTAAAATCATCAAATAAGTCCCAGGGCAGAGCGGGAGGGACTGTCAGACTCGTACTGATTAAAAACCACGGTGTCCTTCAATAGCCCTTTACGTTCCGGGGTCACGGTAATTCGCTAGTCCCGCGACCCCGGCAGGCTTTGGCCCTCTGTAGTGGGGTCCCGTCATTATGCTGACACTCTTTGAGGCGCGCGTGCCGTCGAACCGGGCCACTTTCTTTAACATTTTTTTTAACGTGGCAAAATCATCAAATGAGTCCTCCCACCCAGAGCAGAGCGTAAGGGACTGTCAGACTCGTACTGATTAAAAACCACGGTGTCCTTCAATAGCCCTTTACGTTCCTGGGTCACGGTGATGGAATAAGTCCCTCGACCCGGCCTGCACTTTCTATAACATAGGGACATTACTATTTAATGTCAGTTTATTCCTCTGCCTATAAACTTTTAGAAATAACAGACGTGTTGTTCTATTATTATGATCTAGAGTCATTAGAACGATAATAAATTTCTAGCAAGTAAGGGACGGTTTTCATTACATTTACACCAATAAACAGCTTTTGAACATAACTCTCAATAAACATTACAAGGAAAATAATAACAAGCAAATTACTGCGAAAAATGAGAATATACACCAAGATCTTACAGGCTAGACACAATATATTTCTTGGAAGGGTTTGCGGCTCGCCTATTACCAACAAAGTACATAAAAACCAGCAATATGTGGGTCGAAGTCACGCACGAAGGGTTCCTTACAATTGTTATTTATAAAAACGGCAAAATAATTATTTCCTTCATGGTAAAAGCATCTAGCAGTGAGTGAGCGGTGGTGGCCCAGTGGTATCGATCCCGACTTACGAATTGTAGGTCGTGGGTTCAAACCACGCCAGGCTTTGTGTAAATTATTTCATCACCACTGCTCTCAAAACGGTGAAGGAAAACATCGTGAGGAAACCGGCATGTCCTAGAACCAAAAATTCGAAGACATGTGACATCTACCAACTCGCACTGGGCCCGCGTGGTGGATTATGGCCCACACCCTCTCACAGAGAGGAGGCCTGTGTCCTCGCAGTGGGAACATCATAGGCCGATGATGATGAAGATGATGAAAAGCATCAAATGAATTCGTCCTCAGAGTGGGACGGAAGGACCTGTTAGACTTGTATAGACTAAAAATACACCATAACCCTTCAATAGCCCTTTACATTCCATGCGGTTACCTGATGAGACAGTCCCACAAATGGAAGCCTCTTAAATGTTTATTTTATTCTGTTTTTTTAGTATTTTATAGTTAGAGCAGCAACTGAAATACGTCATCTATGAAAATTTCAACTGTATAACTATTACGGTTCATAAGGTAGATACAGCCTGCACGAGTAGCATGGCGATTCTATCTCTATTCTACCAAGAAAAGACAAAGTTATTTCATCGTTATTTCTACACAAATCGACTGTTTTTTTGAACAAATATGACACCATTCTTACACTATTGAAGAAAAGAACGTTTATTTTCCATATTTTTACATAAACATACTTAAAACGCTAAAATTATTTCTACGTTCTGTCATTTTGTCTATTCTTGCATCGACAAAACCCGTTTCTACGGCGCCATGCTACGCCTGCTGGTGAGAGACGGACAGCGGAGTCTTAGTAATGGTGTCCCGTTTTACCCTTTAGGTACGGAACCCTAAAAACTGCGGTCTTTACCACGAAAAATACCGTTCTATCATTTTAATGAGATACTTCAACGTTGTGAAAGTTCTTTCATATTCTTAGGCTCAATTTTCATTGGCGCAAAATGTTTTTTTGTTGTTACAAACATTCAAAGAATTATAAACTTAATATCAAGTGTTTTATTTTCCATATTGGACCTGAATCTTTGTTACACTTTGTCCAGTGCGACGAGCTCGTAGCTAAATAATTACAGCCGCACAGGCCGATCTTCCGGGTTAAGCCGTGCTTGCCGAGGTTGGTCTGTGAATGGGTTACCATCTGTCATAGCGAGTTTCCTCTGTGCCTCGGAAAGCACGTAAAGCCAATCCAGGTCCAGTCGTTACTGTTATTCAGAAGCTCTAAAGTCTGACAACCAGTCTTACCATGGGGTATTACGCAGTTAATGGATTGTGGAGGTCCGACAGGCAGTCGCTCCATGTAAAATACAGATATCCAGCTGCATCTGGTTCGATTGGAAGCCGACCCCAATACACATAGTTGGAAAAAGGCTAGGCAGATATACTTATGTATAGCTTACCCCAGTGGTAATTTATCCCAGTACTAAAAATCCTTGGGACTTTCCCAAGGCACACACAAATTAGTTTATAACGTAAAGTAAGTATGTTATGTTTTGTAAGATTACGTTTAAAAAAAATCTCTAGCATCGCCATTGCAAATAGAACCTTAATAATATTGTTTCACAGTTTTAATTAAATTTTCTGCCGTTTACCATTGAGCCTAATCTTTGCCCAATCCTCGTCAATTGTGCCATACAATCTTCTTTTATCTTTTTTCCGGATTATTTTTAAGACGCTTTGAAATAACGGGCCAATGACAATTTAAACGATTATTTTTGTATTTCTATGTTGGTACAATAATTATTTTCGTTGTAATTGTGTTATTTGGTAACCTTTAATGAGGTCATTTATACCTGTTATCGCTTTAAAAAAATGAAAAGTTTTAGAGAACAATTTTATATAGTAAAATACTAGGTGTTCTCCGGGGCTGTACCGCCACTGCTTTTATCATATTATTCCCTTCTTCGATAAACAGAATGTCCAACACAAAACGATTTTTAAATTCGTAGTGTTTAGTAGTTTTCGATATATGCGCGTTTAACCAAACAAACATAGAGGAAGAAGTTTCGTTTTTTCAGGTTAATTATGAAAAAATGTGTATTGTTTTAATTTTTAGTCTACACAAAATACTTTTATTTGTCAAATTATAATTTTCAACGATAATATTATTATCATTTCAATCTGTGGTAGAAATTACACCCCAAGTCCAATTACTAATCATAGTACTTGCCAATAATTACATTGTTGTAATGACGAGAAATCAGCTTATTATTATTAAATAATACCACTAATTTCATTAAACATGCACTTTGCACCGCAAATGTTCAAAACTGGTTAATTAGTTTATTCGCATGAAAATTACGAGTATAAACAATACTGTTTCAGTGCGGGTTTTAATGAGCCAATGTAAATAAACGTACTTGATTATTAATGTAATTATCACTAAATAATACCTATGTAGTTTGTTGGTTACGAACTAAAGTGCAACTACTGATGGTTGTTGCGCACAAATCTCGCTCAATTTCAAGCCCGAATCTTATATTTTATGATTTCACATTTCTAATGAATAAAATTTAATGTAATACCGACCGATACCACTGAGCACCCATTAAGCGACCAACTATTTAGATAAACCCTAATGTAAACGGTATACTCTTGTAGACTACAGTTCAAAAGTCGTTGGGCACCCTAACCAGCTGTTGAATGTTAGCATCTGTAGCACACAGCATTAACAATAACCATTGACTGTTACCATTATCGTTTCTGACGAAATCTTACCCATTTTAAATGACCCACTTAAAACTTAAATAATTCATAACAAAAACCGCATGCCAATCAGAATTATCGGCTCTCAAGGAATAACTTCGCACCTGGCTTGAGAAGTCAGGTATTGGAAAATGGAATGTTGGAGCTGCCTTCGAACATTCCGTAACTCTCAACTTTTCAATCAGTACACTATAATGTGGTTTGCTGTTCCCACTGGCTTTTCAACTCGACCGCGCACTCTCCCGGTTCACAATGATTTCGTTACTCACTGAACTTTACAATTACAAAGTAAGTAATACAGTAAACAGTTAAGTTCGCTTGGCACTTGAGTAAATAAAGGCGACTGAATTGAATTAAGAGAATGTAGAATTTAGTTTCATGTTATACAGTAAATGAATGTAGAATTTAGTTTCATAATTATACATTAACTTGAATTTCATTGTACTTACGTAATGTGTTTTATAGATTCTTTAATTAGATTTTTTCTTGCTTTCCGGTTTTTTTCATACAATTGCAAAGTGCACAAATATAGGATTCATTCTCAGAAGATCCATTTGGCAGATCCACGATGTATCTCAATTTGTATTTGTTTTTTGTAGATCAATTTGCTAGATACAATATGTCGGATCTTTTTTCGTACTCCAGCATATATTTCAATAATTCCTTTGAAATTATATTCCATGAAATGTGATAAAAACTTCATATAATATTCGTCTTTCAGCGTCGTAAAACATGACCACTTCTAAGAAAAAGGCTATTAGCATTTGTCACCCACGCTATCTGCTGAAATTGTGCTCTTTCTGCATATTTTAGAATAGATACTAAAACTCGAGAGATGTTATAACTTTTGCCTTTTAGTTGAAAATCTATTTATTTTATGTCTTTGTACAAGCGTAGATAGAATTTGGTTGTGATAAAAACTTAATGTAAAAGAATACCAAACATATATTCATGACATGTTCTCTACTTCATATACCATGTTTTATGCAAATAGAAAATATAAGTCACATGTATCGCCAAGTATTCAAAGACATCGCCAAGCGTATAGTCGACGCCTCGCGTGACCAGAAGGCTGGCATATTTCTTGGGCAAAGGATCAGCATTGCCATCCAACGTGGCAATGCTGCCAGCGTTCTGGGCACTTTCCCCATTGACAGCGATGTGGATGAATTTTTTGACCCTTTAAATTTTAGTTTTTGATTAGTTATTTCTGTAAATATTTTACTCTTAATTTAAGTTTTTATATATAGTATGTATATATAGGTATTTTTATATAATAATTTTGTTATAGTTGTTTAAGTGTAATTAATGTATGTAAATAAAATTAAACATTACTTAAGTCACATGTATTATCTTAATTAGAAAAACTATACTATCATACGTTACTCATGCAAAGTTGGTATAAGAAAACTTTTCGGCACGACCATGAAAACAAAGAAAACGGTATAATATTTAATTATTTCTACATGTTCTTTCCTTTTCTCAATACACTTATTAACTTAGCTCTAGCGCTTATGTGCAACCCTTATAAGCCAATTACTCCCATTAGAAAATGAATACCTACTCATTAGCAATCACCTCTTCGTACATCCTTAAAACAATCATTATTATTCTTTACATAAAATACTTAAAGCAATATCTTGAAAACGAAACTTAACACCAAAGTCACGTAATTGGCACATCCAACGTTACTTTGATTTAAGTAAACTGTGCCCTTAGCACGAGTTTGCAGTATTTGAGACGTAAAGTAAACTGGAACTTTGACAATTTCAAATTGACCATTTTCAAGTAAAAAATTAGTTCCTTCTTCGCACAACAGAGGCGCTGTTCCATTTTTTCATACAAGAAACGCTGTAAATACTGAAAAGTCGCTGTAAAGTAAAAGAGTGAAAACTCGTGCTAAGGGTACAATTCTTTGAAATCTAGAATAGAGACACAGCAGTAGAGTGGAACTCACTTAACTTCGTCTGTGTTCCCAAAAACATACAACCCGAATCTCTTATAAAAATATAGTGAACAGTGGATCAAAAACGAAATGTCTCATGAATGAACTATCCTACCAGCAGGTATCAAACACAGCACGAACTGTAGAACTTCAACAGAAATTGAAACGGGGAGTTCGTTGTCTGAACCGGTAAATGCCAATAAGAAGTAAACCTTAAAGTAAACTCATTAGCGAAGTTTTTGCGGTGAACCATGTTGGTGTCAGTGGCTTTATATTATTTTATTACGGCTATGATTTATTTGCTATTCAGCTTATTAAAGACTTACTAGCACTTTGAAGACCTCACGGAATAATGTTCTGAGTTACTTATTGAAAGGAGAATATGAACTTTGAATTTTAGACGTATCGACTTTTTGTGAGGCGCCAAAGGATACTACGAGTATTTACATCTATTAACCGCATTGATATTGTACTAACTGATGTAACTTATTTCGAAAGGTCGGTGAACTCTTATGTAAAGCATCGTAGACTTGTGAAAATACACGAGTTGAGTTAAGAATGTTTTCATGATTTTTACAGTTTAACCTATGTATTAAAAAATTCCAATGTAAATAAGTAACTAGTTCGAATGTAGCACGTTACAGATTGCCGTGATCTACTACCAGAAAACTGCGTTTTTTTTTTTTTTTTAAAAAAAACTGCCCCACACTACGAATTTCCCTTACATTATCTTGGGTGATCGCGGATATCACAAATTACCGTTACCGGCTATTTGAAAGACGTGGATTTTAGACAGTACAAGTCTGACAGTCCCTCCCACCCTGCGCTGGGTGGGAGGACTCATTTGATGACTTTACCATGCTAAAAAAAACAAAATTCTTGGGTACGTTAACAGACATTTGAACTGGTGAGAGAATAAATCACATGGACAACTACTACTGGATTACAGAAATATGTGCGTATGGGAATTGAACTATCAACACGCAGTGGAGTAATCAATCGCTCCGCCAGCACCACCACTGCGCCACAAGGACCTGGTTTAATTTCAAAACTATGTCTTTATAAGTAGGTAACCACATACTCTAAGCGTTTTATTAATAAGCTAAAGTCGGCTCAAATTTTTCGAAATTTAAGCTTAGTTTAGGTACTATGCTTATATTTCGAAAAAATTTAGGCGACTCTAAACTTCATGTAGAGTTTTAATCTTCACTTTATTTTAATAAAACCTTTTATTAGTGAAAACTAATAAGAGGTTTTTATTTTTAAAAAAAGAATCTGTTCAAAACAGTTCCTTAATCGGCTTTAATACGAGTATTATAATCCTTTACCAGTTTTAATCTCATATTTTCCTTCAATTTCGAGATAAAAATAAAGAAAAAAATTAATTCCATTTACATAATTAGAAAATGTTTTTATTCCTCGGAGACTTAAAAAACACTTTTACCACCGTCTTTATCGCCATTTTATTTCGCATTTTAGAATTTTTAATATCATAATAACCGTTATTTGCACTTAAATTCGGTAATAAAATAAATTATTAAAGACGTAAATTATTTTTAATAAATAATAATAATTTTGTATGTGAATACTTATTAAGATGTTTATTCTCATTTAAGCTATTGTAAGGCTAGGTAGATGATGATATGACCGGTCTGCAGGTCGAGGTCAATCGGTTTAGGCCGTTCAGAATAAATAAATCTCATTCTCCTTTTATTTAATTTATCATGTTTGTTACAGAATTTCATCCTTATAACTTTAACGATCGATGCAATAAAAGTACAGAGTATAATTTTTTTCAGATTTTAGCCGGTACGATTCCCGGGTGTGGGACAAGAGAATTTTCGAAAAACTTGAATGCAGTTTGCTTTCTATTCAAAAATAAAGAAATGATTCCTTTGAGTAAAATTTTCTATCCGCAGTATTAAGATACTTTCCCTCCAGGTGGCATTACAAAATTCCACCCTGTATATTTATTAACTATTTTGGTAACATTATAAATTCTCCGAAAAACCAAGGAACTTTCGAAAACAGATTTTAATTAAACTAAAAACTCAGGAACAGTGAAGTGGTGTTTGTTCGAAACTACAGTAGAATTACTGTAAAACCAGGCTAATTGGATATTGTAAATAAATTACTTAAAATATTATAGTACGGTCTATTACTTTGTGGTAGAAAGTTAGCCTGTTTTCATTGGTTATTAAACAAATTAATTATACTTTGGTTAATAATACTTAGGTTCCAGTTTTATTCTATTTTCTGTAAACTCTCTCTCGAACGTTACGTGCAACACTGTTAAGTGAGTACCTACCTATACAAACACAAAGGCGGCTCGCAGTATGCTCGGACGAGCCGTACCCACTTGCAGGTTGATACCGTATCTGATACGTTACGTGCTACGCTGCTAAGTGAGTACCCAGCTTATGACTCGCCGAGAGGCGGTTTCACTGCGAACTTACAGCGACCGGTTCGCAGCGGGCTCGTGCCTACGTACTCACTTGATACCGTATCTGATACGTTACGTGCTACGCTGCTAAGTGAGTACCCAGCTTATTATGACTCGCCGAGAGGCGGTATCACTGCGAACTTACAGCGAGCGGTTCGCAGCGAGCTCGTGCCTACGTACTCACTTGATACCGCATCTGATACGTTACGTGCTACGCTGCTAAGTGAGTACCCAGCTTAACATTTTTAATCCTAATGATCACAACTCCTAATTGCTCTGTCTCTTATGTTCATAATTCCGAATCATTCGACTTCATAACATTTTAATATTATTATACTATTATTTGTGCTCCTATATTTTCTCAACATAACCCTCTTTTACACTATTATTCAAAGTCATAATTATCTTTTTTGTTTAGATTACTTTTTATTTTATCTTATTTTGTTGGCATAATAGCACGTATACTTGAGGAAGTGCTTGCTTCGCACTCACTAATTATATGAATTGTTTTTTTTTGTTTTTATTAGTTAAAGCGTCTTCTTTAATTTTATTTGTACCTGAAAATATCCACGCGTACCTCGAAATTTGGCGCGAAAATTTTCGAAGTATTTTTTCATAGTGCCCCCAAAACGACACTCTGACCAAACGACTGGGGGCACCCCGACTCGGACAGGTTAGGTTAGAAGGAAAAACCTAACCCTAACCTAACCTGTGGTTATTTTTTTTAAACCACCCAGAAGTAGGAGCACCGCGTAGCGGTACCGCGTAGCGGTGCTCCGTCGACTTTTCAGACATTTTACTGGATTTCGTTTGACTAAATCTAGAAACATAATTATTATCGTATAATGTTTAGGGATAAAAACATTATGATAAAAAACAGTAAGAGATAAAAAATATTTACAATAACGATATTATTGATAACAATTTTCGGAAACATGAGTGTTATGAACATCGCCGGTAGCACTACAAAAGGTATGAATGAAAACTTTAGATGAAAATTTTTAGGCGACGATTACACGTAAGGTATTTACTGTGATCCATCAGTAAATAATGACGTATCGTGGTATTTAATTAACGTGTAACCTAATGTATTGATGTATGTCATTATTTATTCATGGATTTCTAGATTTCTTGATTCTGTATTGATGATCCGTCGGATTATCATAAATATTGATCGTGTAGCCTCGCGTCAATATTTATCACGTCAGTACGCGTTACGCTAGCAATGGAGGAGGACGACTTTTTGGATCTTGTGGCGCATGGCGGCGACGGACGCACCGTCGTTGTCGCCGCCCCGCACCCTCTCGAAACTTACTAAAGATCAGGAAGTTTTAAAAGAATTTATCTTAAATTTAGAAGTATTGCCAGAGATATGGGATAGTTCTTCAAAAGATTACAAAAATTTAATAAAAAAAGGAGAAGCACTAGGTAATGCAAAGTTAACGCTAATTTTTCTCTCGGGGTAATAGATTTTCTCATCACGGTATCTTGTTTGGTTAAAAAAGGTTTTACTATTGTCAGAAGTTCTTCAAAGCAGGGTTCAGGCATTCGAAAATAATTCTCGTAATCATCCATTTCACCATGTAATTTAATTTCTGCCATTAAATTCAAATGTGTGTACCTTTTCCTTTGTTGTAACCAATTCTTTGCCCATCGCTTTCGCTTGACCTTTTTATTTAAACTAAGTGCTAAAATAATAGCCACGCAACTTTTAATTTTCAGCTCTGTTGCCAGTTTAGACGTTTAAACAGCAGGGGACCGAACACAATACTGACGTAATAAATATTGAACGTGTGGCTGGTGTATTAATCCATCAGTAAAAACTGAAATCCATCAATAAATTCTATACTGCCGGATCACAGTAAATACCTTACGTGTAATCGTCGCCTTTAGGAAGAGTGATCATTTGGATTACAAATCGTTAGGAAGAACAATTTCGGGTAAGCAACTATAGGTGAGCCAATATGGACTCCGTTCACTCAGTCGCTCACTCCCTCTCTAAAAACAAATAATGAAAAACCTTACCAGCTATAATTACTTCTATTGTGTACATTAATTGAGTTTCACATTAAAGACGTGGACGCTCTAGTTTTAATTCAGAGCAGACGTCATTCCTCCTCACTGTCTGAAAATCTCTGGACATAATGATTATGACTAAAAATAATAGAAGTAAAATATTATTAAAGAAATACTTTAATTTGCTTAATAGTTTTTCTCGCGTTGCTATAAAGTTTATTTCAGACACAATTATAATTTGAAACTGTTTGGTAACCTAACTTTAATTTGCTTCAACTGTGTGCTTAATTTTCAGACATAATAATTGTGTTTTATAGGTATATAAGCTAATTTTCGAATGTTCTTACAACGTTACAAAGTCGTTAAGCTAGAACTTGTCAGTTTAGAGACAATTATAATATGCACCCAGACTCGACGGTACTGAAATGTATCTTTTCGTATAGTAAATAAAGTTAGATTTTGAGTCACTCTATTGACATGAGTGTGGAGGTGTGAATTGGGCCTTACAATGTCTATTTCTGTTAGTGTTGTATAACCATAATGTTGTTTATCACTTGCTCATCCAATTGACTGGTGGGTTTTTAACCGACTTCATTCAAGCTGTCCAACTTAAATGAGACTGGACAGGACATGTCTGTCGGATGTGTGTTCTAGCTATACTTTTATATGCCTATTTATTATCTTTAGAGAGTATAAGTGTTTAGTAGGGTATTTTGTATGATTAATCTTATATTTAAACTTTTATATCTAGATATAAAGGTAACTTTAGAGCATACGTATCACTTTAAACATTCTCGACTCCGTGGGGTTTTAGAGGTACCTAGCATAACTCTGACACCTCATCGACATACTCATATGAAACAAAACAAAGACACAAAATAACGCAGTTACATATTGCTACCAATTTTTCAATACAACATTTTCTAATACCGAACCCCCTCCACAGACGTACAAAAACTTCGAAGTCCGAACTCCGATACCAAACGATACATGATATCCGTGACATCTTCAGAAAAACGTTTCCGAACGTTGCCCGGGGAATCCAATAAGCGCGGGACGCAGACATTAAAATATTGAAAGGCGACGAAAACTTTTCTAATAAAAAACGCTCCATTTGTTAAAATGAAAAACGATTTCCACTTTGCGTCCCTGTCTAACTTCTAGGAAACTTGCTTCGAGAAGTTCGTTATGCTAATCAATTATCACCTCTATTGCCTTGCGATAATGGCTAGATTACAAAGATAAGTGAGTCTGTTATGTTTACAAGATAATTATTATGATTGGCTTGATCTTGTAGGAATAATATTGTGTTAGTTCGCTGCTTTAGTTGAGAGTTCAAAACTAAATATTAACTTACTCTTACGTTCGCCTTGATTAAACCTAGTTTATTTTACTAAATTCTGACTGAAAGTCAGATTTATTTTTACTTAACAATCCATCATCGCCTGTTGTAACTTACGTTCTTGAGTGTCTGAAAATTCTGTTCCAAGAAAAATTAAGATAGAATGGTGGGAGAGTCTATGTAGAAAAATACTTCAGATACTGTATTTTTTTACTCAATCTGTTAAATTTTATAAGAGTTTAGTGAACTTCACGTTCCGTTTTTATTTTCAAAACCAATATTTTGTTATTTTTAACTACGTCATAAATTGATATAATTAGTTTTGTGATAATGTGGATAACATTATCACAAAACTAATTATATCAATTTCTACAACTGTCCCAACTCTGAATTGTCCTTTTGGTCTAATGATCGCAAGAGTAACTGCTGAGCTTGAGGACCTGGGCTTTATTCCCAAGTCCGGAAAAACGTTTTCAAAAGCAGTCAGGGAGTCTGGATTAACTCCTGATTGATGGCAATAGGGTTGCCCCCTAACGAGGGCTGATAAATAACTAGATACATTGAGAGTAGTCTATATCCAGTAGTGGAGGAATACAGGCTGGTGATGAAACTTGGGCGTACTATTAGTATACTTCTACTTGATACTTCGTGGGTTACCCAATTTCCAAACCTCAGCACATTTTGACGTAATAACGTCTTATCCGGCTGCACGCACGAAATAAGATGACGTCATGCGGCGTTACCTCGCTCTGTAGCGTTCCATAGCAACGGCGTGTCAATTGTTTGTTTATAGCAACGTACCTAATAAGTGCAGTATTTTCTTATGACGCTGTCATGTTCAATTATCGTCCGCAATCCAACTTTACAGACAACCGATTTTTAGGGTTCCGTAGTCAACAAGGAACCCTTATAGTTTCGCCATGTCCGTCCGTCCGTCCGTCCGTCCGTCTGTCCGCAGTTTAGCTCAGAGACGCACAGTACTAGAGAACTGTAATTTGGTGTAAATATACGGATTTGTTGTGCCGAAAAAGTGGTAAAATAAAATCTCGTAAAATATTTTTTTTTAGGGTACCTCCAGTACTTACACGTAAAGTGAGGATTTTTTTTTTCTCGCGTACCCCTTAGTGTGGGGTATCATTAAATAGGCCTTTACAAAATAATGATAGTTTCCATTAACAATTTTTTGATAAAAAAATTCGTTTGTGAAATATTAAGCTTTAAAGTGCTAAATTTTGCTCGATTCGAGTGTCCCCCCCTCTACCAGCTAAACGGTTATGTTTGGGGGTGTGAAAAAATTCACAATAGTAGTATATATAACGAAGTTTAAAAGAAAATTATCATGACTAAGTAGGCTTTACAACTTTACGAGTAATAGTCGACCAACTTATAAAATGTACTTGGATATCATATTTTCTTAAACAAAATGTATCGTAGACAACTGCAAATGTAAGTTTGTCAACTTTATTTTTACAGCTTTTATAGGTATGTTTTTTGGGGATAGGTAGGTTTTTATCGTCAACTATTTTTAACTAAATTCAAAAAAAGGAGGAGGTTCTAAATTCGTTGTAATATTTTTTCTTATGTATTTTCCCTGATTTCTCAAAGACTCCTGGACCGATTTTGAAAATTCTTCTTTTTAAAATTAAAGTCAGCGATTCAGTTTAGTTAGTTCGCATAAGTATTTTGATGGGCAACTACGGAACCCTACACAGTGCGTGGCCCGACACGCACTTGGCCGGTTTTTTTTTAGTCTTACTGCGCCAAGTTTACAAGAAAATAAAACGAACACAGATGAATTATTACAAACTAGCTTCTGCCCGCGACTTCGTACGCGGATTCTGTTGCTTATGCCAGCGACAACGGGGTCGACAAAATCGATCATCTATAACGTCTGATGTGAAATTCTTAGAGCCTGGGGACGGGAAAACAACGGGACGCGCGTGACGATTCCAGACGTTCCAGATCTTTCATTTTTGTAAGTCAACAGGAAATCCTCATCAGACTAACAGCTCTTGCTAAGGCGTGATTCCAATATAATCTATGTAATAGTGTAGCTAGGCTCTTGGAGTTCCACATCACATGTCTTTGTCTTTGTCAGGTGTTCCAAATCTCAATTTTCATTCGTAAACAGAGAGTGGTCTTTAGGCTGAACAACTCATGCTAAGCCATAATTCCTACATACATATAATGTTTTAGTGTAGCTGGGCTCTTGGAACATGAGGTGTTCCAGATCTTTTTATATACATCAATAGTGATAATGCTGATCAGATTGAACAACTCTTGCTAAGACGTCATTCCGGTATATGTTATAGTGTAGCTGGGCTCTCGGAGTTCCACAACAGATGTTCCAGATCTTCCATTTTTGTACGTCAACAGAGAGTGCTCATCAGACTGAGCATCTCTTGCTAAGACTTCATTCCTATATATGTTAGTTATAGTTTAGCTGGGCTTTTGGTGTTCCACAGCAGGTTTCCAGATCTTCAAATTTAGAATCACCAGAGAGTGCTCGTCAAGCTGAACAACTTTGCAAAGACGTCATTCCTGTATATGTTATTATGTTATAGTGTAGCTGGGCTCTTGGTGTTCCACATCAGGTGTTCCAGATCTTCAATTTTTATATGTCAACAGAAAGTGCTCATCTGGGTGAACAACTTAGCTGAGACGTCATTCCTGTATATGACATAGTGTAGCTGGGCTCTTGGTGTTCCACATCAGGTGTTCCAGATCTTAAATTTTTATATGTCAACAAAAAGTGCTCATATGGGTGAACAACTTTGCTGAGACGTCATTCCTGTATGTTATAGTGTAGCTGGGCTCTTGGAGTTCCACATCAGGTGTTCCAGATCTTTCAAATTTATTCTCTCAGCAGAAAATTCTCATGACGTGGACCAATTTTGCTATTGCACCATTTTTCTATCTCATTATACTTTAGCTGATCCGTTGCGGTTCAAACCAGGTCGTTCAAGTTTTCAAGATAAATTATAGCCTATGTGTTGGCCAGACTTAATACCTATACAGCAAAAAAAAATCATTCAAATCCGTCCAGTACTTTTTGAGTTTATCCCGGACATACATACAGACAAACAGACAAAAATTCTAAAAACTATATTTTTGGCTTCGGTATCGATTGTAGATCACACCCCAAGTATTCTTTTTAAAAAATATTCAATGTACAGTTTTGACTTTCCTACTATTTTATTATATGTATATATAGATTTTTAAAAATTCTAAATTTAAAACTTCATAAAAGAATACCACAGGTTGATACTCGTAATAAAGAAAACTTTAACAATATACTCTAAGGAGGTTTCCACCTGCAAGTTGGATTAACAACAGAACTAACTAAGTACTGCGTAATACTGGAACTTGCACTGTCTCACAATCCCTAACTCTCAACTATTATTATGCCGGGAACAGATGCTCTTGTTTTGTAATATATTAGCTACCTGTAAAATAGTGGCAAGATGGACAGTAAAACCACAGGTAAAACTATTGTCTACCATTCAAATGAGTTTCAATTCTAAGTATGGAAAGTTGTTGTTTTATTTTTGTGTAAATAAAACATCCTAATGCGGTTCACATAATACATCTACTTCCTAAGTTTCAACAGGATAGCTGTTATGTTTTCGAAGAAAAGTGGCTGTGGCATACGGTCGAACAGTCAGACATTACGAATCAATAAGGGTTCCGTTCTGTGGCATTTGGCTACGGAACCCTTATAAGTTTCAGGGCGTCAAAGATTGGGCCACGGGTAGGGAAATGCCTCGTAACCATGAGACGTTAAGGAGACTCCACCAAAGCTGTGTCGAGCTGTGCGGAGTCGAGACGCGTTTTGAACAACCAATAGAATTGCGTTATTGACACAGCTCCACTCCGCGACGCAATTCTATTGGTTGTTCAAAACACGTCTCGACTTGCACAGCTTTGGTGGGGTCTCGGCCTAAGGAAGAAACACGGTGGATTTTCAGTTAGTCAGTACGAGTCTGACAAACTGTCCGGTCCCTGCTGCTATACAGAGGGCAACGCGGGCGGACTCATTTATGAGTTTACCACCTTCAAAAGGGGCTTCAAAGAATACAACCTCATCGCATTCAACGAGAACAGTAGGTACCCAAAACTGTGGCAGCCATTGCCTCGATATTATGGCACTGCTAACTCTAATGCTTATCCAGGCCAGCTCTGACACGCAGAAGAGTTGAAAAATCGGAAAATAA
This sequence comes from Agrotis segetum, assembly GCA_036375495.1. Classification (NCBI taxonomy): domain Eukaryota; kingdom Metazoa; phylum Arthropoda; class Insecta; order Lepidoptera; family Noctuidae; genus Agrotis; species Agrotis segetum. The sequence continues at coordinate 21,847 of JAQSVV010000430.1, forward strand.
ATGGGCAATCGGACCCCATGATCCTAGGATCATCAAATAAAAGGAACATTCGTCAAATAAAATCTCCTTCTCAAAATACCTTCTCGATTTCTTCTCACTGACTTTTGCATGGCAACCAAATCAGTTGTCTATCTACAGTACTAATCCGTTATAATCATCGACAAGGGTAGACGGCAATGTCCTTGAAATGGCCACTGTCTAGACTAAATTGCCTGCGAGCACTTGTCTAGAGAGCATTCCTTTCTTAGAACCATTTTGTATGAAGAAACCACCCTTATTAGCTGTGGTAACCTTATTTGTGAACATCAAAGTATGTTTGAACAGGAATTTTCTTTTGATTTCGAAAATTTGACAAGTGTTTACGCATTCCTGGGCCCGCATCTATTGAGCGAATTTTTGTTAGATCCCGAAAAAGAATTATTTTCTAATATCTTTAAACGAGCAATTCTTGTATATTTATTTATATATAATCAGGATCTCGGAAACGGCTCCAAGGATTTTCATGAAAGTTACAAATTAGGGGGTTTTCGGCTCAAGGAATCGAGGTCCCAGGTTCGAGAAAAGCTCGGTTCTCAAGATATAGACATTTTAAAAACCGAGCGAAGCTCGGTCAACCGGATATTAAATATGTAAATATATGTATATAATATGGGCAACGATTCTGTGAATTTTAGTAGTTTATTTTTTGCTTTTTTTTATACTTTCTTTGCTGTTGAATGACGGGAAAATTCATTAATTTTTTTCCATGAACTCTTCACACGCTACTTGAAACCAGCTCGCTTGGTGTTCATAGGAATCATAGGTAATGCTCGTTCACCAAAATTGGATGGATTTTTTTACCAACACATCAAACCGTATAGGCACAGATCTAAAAACTAAATAAAATCATTATATTGTTGTAAATTACCTTTTTTTAATCCTTTTTATGTTACGTCTTCCTGCAAAAAAAAAAGTCAAAGAAAACATGTTTGTAGGTTTCCAAAGTCTCTCATATAATCAGACCCGAACACCATCACTCGTTCCAATCAGCTAATAAAGATAAAGATACCTGTCAAAAGATAATATTCATTCATCCAATTTTCGTCCTATTTCTTCTACACGACTTTCCCTATAAGATAGAAAGAGATAAAATATAAAGTAATCATCCCCTAGCCTGTACTAAGAGAACATTATTATAAATCTCACTCCCTCCCTAGTAGGTAACCGTATCTTTATTTCTGTCCCTGAATTTTCATTTTTTTTTTTGTCGTAGAAGTTTCTAATAAGAGAATAAACTGAATATGAAATTTAGAGAAATACGAAACGATCTCGCTCAAAGAGAGTTTTGTACCAATGTAAATAAATAACTACTACCACTAAGCTATTTCTGTTTTTAACCGACTTCAAAAAAAAATAGGTTCTCAGTTCGACCTGTATGTATGTATGTATGTTTGTCCTCGATTATCTCGCGTTTGGCTGAACAGGTTTTTATGCGGTTTTCAGGAAATGCCATTACATTCTAAAGAAGGTTTTTATAAAAACTAATAGTATCCCGTGAACGTTGCCCGCGTGGACCCGAATTGCTTACTTGGATTGTAATTTTCAGACCGAATGCATGTTTGTCCACGATTATTCGCGTTAGGCTGATCCGATTTTGATGCGGTTTTCAGAAATCTGTTCGTAAACAGTCTTGAAGGTTTTAGTATATAAGATATGAAGTTGCCCGCATAGATCCATTTTATGATTTATTACTAGGGCGATGTAGATTTTCAAAGACGCTGAATGAACATTTTTGTTGAATATTTGAACTAAAAAGGGAAAAATAATTATTTTTTCGATAGAACCGACTTCAAAACCAAGTACAAAAAATTGTAAAATAACTTTTTTTGAAGTCGGTGGCCACAGTCAATGAAAAAAAAACAAAGCCACCGACTTCCGAATGAAAAGTTATTTTGGATATTTTTGCCGTTTGATTTTGAAGTCGGTTCTCTTTTTTATAATCTTGCTTAACTAAATCTAGAAAAGATTTTTCTTGTATGTAGGATACATTTCTCTTTTGGTACAGTTGCTTTGGTTAACTCTTCTACTTTCCTAAAAAAATCCGAATTTAAATAAAACCATTTTTATATTGGTAAAATTCCTCACCCATACTGCAGTATGGGTGAGGACTCATTTTGACTTATGACATGTCAGACTCGTTCTGATTAAAATTCAAGGTGTTCTTCAATAGCCCTCATAGTCATCATTTCCCATGGTCGAACAGCGAGTCGCCCAGTACTCGCCGCCCGCATGCCGCAACTAAATGAAAGCTTATAAAAATAGAGTGCAGTAAGTACTGAACCCTCGCGAATGTTGTGTTTTTGGCCATTGAGCGCCACTGACAGAGTCCCACATAACGGTGGGGGGGGTTGTCCGTCGGCGGTACGATGAAGTACCCTCGTTGGAACTTCTGCATTTCTCGCGTTTGGCCCCAAGGCTGAACCGGGCATCAGCCGCCCTCGGGCGGCTCCTGCCCAATATCGGCGGGCCAAACCCGGAGGGCATGCCGGCGTCGTGCGGTCCATGGCCCTCTGACGGGGAGTGTAGGGCCCTAAGCATTCGACGCGACCCAGACGCTGGTCGCATGCCAGAGGGTCATGGCAAAATAAGGATGCACGATCGCCGGCTCGGCCAACCTTCTTGCCGGATCATGCCATAGGGATCTAGTTAGAGTTATGCCCTCCTGACCGTCTACGAGTGGCGCGTGGACGCGGAGTCGGGGCGTATCCCTAATGCGAGAAGTCGAAAGGCGGGAAATGCTCCGGCCGAATCAGGGCAGTCTGGAGAGAATTACTTCGCAACCGAGGTACGGGCTAGCCGCAGTCGCGGCTGTAAGACCCCTCTTTAAGGAGTTGGATAGTCCCGCGGCGTTTACCGCATTACAGGTCCTCACCGGACATAGCTTCTGAGGTACCTTGCATTAAAAAATTATGATTTATTTGTCACCACTGAGGATCGCCCGGAGGACACGGTTGGAGCATATGCAGGAATGCCCAGCTTGGGCGGAGCACCGCCGTGTCCTACCGCGGCGATAGGCGGAGACCTTTCGATGCGGCCATGCTGCGGGGCGAGACGGAGTAAGGCGGTCGCCTCCTTTGAAGCAGTCATGCTCGCGAAGGAGGAGGCAGGCTTGAGGCATAGGATACCGTCCTCTCTCCGCCGAACGCAGTGGTAGATGACGGCGACGGTTCGCGACGATCCGGCCACCGTAGGCCGGGCATGCGGGCGGCGAGTAGGGCAACTCGCTGCCCGACAAGGACCATGCCCGGGTCAGACGGCGCGTTGTGACGCGCGCCTCAAGGAGCGTCAGCATAGTGACGGGCCCCCCTTAGAGGGCCAAGTCCTGCCGGGGTTGCGGGACACACTATACCGCGACTCCGGCACACAAAGGGCTACCGAAGGACACCGTGGATTTTAGTCAACAAGTCTGACAGTCCCTTACGCCCTGCCCGGGGTTGGAGGACTCATTTGATGATTTTACCACGTAAAAAAAAAAAAAAAAAAAAAAGAACCGAATGTGCAAAAAAGTAAAACGTCAACCAATCACAATATTATTCGTCTGGAATCTGGTCCGAACACAAATAAGTCACAGTAAATAGTTTGAAGTTTAGTAAGATATTATGTCTGCGTTGCCATTTTATGATTTATTGGAGCGATGTTTTTGGAAGATTGGATATTTCTTGAATTATAGTTTTTCGATAGAACTGGCTTAATTGACTGAGAATAAGGTATTTTTTAGAAGAATTTTATTTTCTGTTCTAGGTGACAGAGACAAAGTCGACAATGGAGAGAGTTAGAAGACCCTGAGGATGCCTGATCCAACTTTGAAGAGATTAAGGTTGCATGCGTTCGGAAACATCAGACACTGGTATCAACACAGAATATACATCTAATAGTACTAAACGTATAAACTAAAGTTACATGCAGCATCTTGCTTCAAATTACTTGCCTGCGTAATAACCATACTGTGCAATTGGTCAAAATTAGGTAGAGATGCCTACCTACTTACACTGATTTTATAGAGCGAAAGAATAAAGTGGATAATGCCCCAAATACCGGAATTACTTTTAAAGAGCAGAAAAATCCCTTTTTTATTTTTTATTAAATATAAAAGTTATTTAGTTTTACGCAATTTATTTGTCTAATCTATCTCTGATGTTATTATTATTATGATTTATTTGTCATACTGTTATCCACACTAGTTGCCCAATAGAAATCCCCGGAAGATCCATATTAATATCAACATTTCGATGCAAGTACTAAAATAACTGTTGAAATGGCAGTGGGCAGGCCATAATAGCTCGCAGAACTGATGGCCGATGGGCCGTAAGGTTCTCGAATTGAGACCACGCACCGGCAAGTGCAGCGTAGGACGTCCACCCACTAGGTGGGCAGACGATCTTATGAAGGCCACAGGATCACGCTGGATGCAGGCCGCTTACAACCGGTCCTATTGGATGTGTAAAGGGGAGGCCTATGTTCATTGTTCAACAGTCGACGTCTTACGGCTGATATGATGATGACAAAAATAACTCAATTGCACGGGATTATTACCTCTGCAAATCTTTATTTACTCGAGCTTAATCAAATAAAAACAAAAACAAATATGACGTTTTAGTTACCAATTTATCATGCAAATATATCGTCGTGGAAAATCCATTTTATGACAAAAAATATATTTGTTTGGCTCGTAGGCCGTAAATCATACAAGCTTTAAATCCATATATCATGGTACTTTGACATGCCCATCGAAACAAATAACGGTTGAATGGCTGAAACTAATATTTTTTAGTAAGTCGTCCACTTACTAAAAAATATTAGTTTATTACAAAGTATTTTCCAATTCCATTCAGGGATTACTTTCGTGTGCTTTCGTTTAGGCAAAAAACTTTTACCTAAGCAATAAATTGAAGTGTATTTCCATAATCCAATTCAGTTTCAAAATGGGGATTTAAAATGTAACAGCTAATTACGAATTTATACGAAACTACACGATTAAAAGGTGTTTTTTATTCAATGGATGAATAAAATATCGAGATCCAAAACAAAACACACCTTATTATTACGAAAAATGTTTTAAATGGTTTCTCTGAAAAATTGAAGGACAGCGTGGATTTTAGTCAGTACGAGGCTAACAGTCCCGCCCTGCCCTGGGAGGACTCATTTGATGATTGTCACCCTAAAAAAAGACCCTTCATATATTAAGTTTTAATTGAGACAAAATTGAAATTTTGGCCCCAATAGAGCACGTGAATGACCCCAGCTGTAGCATAGTGAACCAGGGTAACATAAACCCTAAGGAAGTATTACGGTATTACACAAAACGCCAACTCCTCGCCACGATTCCTGTCACTCGATTAAGCTTACTTACCCTCTAAGGAAATATCCTCAGGGACACTTTATGGACATAATGCGCTTAGTACGGACACAATTCATTCGGTTATTATGTATCGTCCATTAATTTTGTGTCCGCAACATAAGTAGCTACGACATATTGCTTGTAAATCTTTTTTATTCTTTTTTTTATTCGAATGTTTTTGTGTTCTCAGAATTGTTTCTTTTCATTGTCTGTTTTCGTAATAAAATAACTTTCATGTCGGTTTCTAAGTAATACAAATAACTGTTTATCATCTTCAAATTATTCAGATTTTGGTTTCTATGAATTTTGATCATAATGATTGCTTAGTAACCTGAATTTATCGCTCACTGAGGCCAAGTGTTGTAATTTGTTAGTGTTACCATTTGTTCACGTTTATCATGTGTTGTAGCCTACATATTTTTTCTGGACTAAGAACCTATAGGTACCTACCATGGGTGAGTTTACAAATATTCAGATAAGAAACCACTACTTGCAGATCATACAAATAATAAGTTTGTTTCGTGCAGATTGCTGTCGCATGAAAACCAACAAAGGCCCTATCATGTATTTTCCCGCTTAATGAAGGCTAAAACTAGTTCTGCGTTCGTATACCGGGGGCGGTTTTCCATTTTTCTTCTAAACAGTAAACGCAGTAAATACTTCAGTAAATAAAATACAGAATTCTTATGAAACGGTCTCAGTTTTTACTTTTTACAAATACAGTTCATTCAGTAACAACGCTTCCATTCTCCCGCCATCGTTGCATACAAATTGTGCAGGCCATCAATCGCAGGACAGCCACACTGAACGTGCAACGTCAGGGTTTCACAGCATCAAAGAAAACAAAAGAAAAACATTATCTATTCTCTCCTCTATCGGGTTGTTGTACATTTGCCACAAAGTTAATTTGCCACTTTTTTATCCGCATAAAATATGGTTAATTCGCCACAGCTAGATTTTTTAATGTATAGGTATTTACCATAATAATTATAATTATCTTCATTTCACAAAATTTAAGACATCGAAGATGGCGGCAAGAGATGGCTCCAAGATCCTATTCTCCTAGTACCTACTTTCTGTTCAGATTCGACATTGTGTCCTCATTTTCTGTAGTTTTTTGTGCTGGATTTAATTATTTAATGTTCTTTATTCTAACAGTGCGAAAAAAAGAAATGGGATGAATTTACACACAAAAAAAAATTTAAAAAACAACGACTAATGCTAATTTACACACCTTTTTACTTGGCGAATGAACTTTGTGGCAAATTTACAACAACCCCCTCTATCAGTGAATTGTTACTGACCCAGTTTTGTCTAGCGGTATTTTTCCCAAGAGCGTCGTTAGTTGAATATAAAAAAAAAATTAATTGCTTACCTTGTGTTCGTTTCGTGGAATGTTATTCAATTATCTTTTTAGATCATTGTGTTTGAACTTTGGAAAATACTCGTAGTTCAAACCTCACAAGTTTTACAAAAAAAAAAATGTTAGACGGGGCATGAATGTCTTTCAAAGTAACCTCTATGAGTTCTAGAGTTTTTTATCTGGTTTTTTATTGTGGTATAATAATTATCAAACGAATTTTCACACCAATAGGGCGGGACCTGTCAGATTCGTATAGACTATTTTACCCATTAAGCTTCAGAGCCACAGTTACCTAATAAGACAATCCTGCGACCCTGGCAGGATTTGGCCCTCTAAGGGAGGCCCTGTGACAGCTCTTTGAGACGCGCCTGGAAGTCCTGGAACACGACGCGTCGGCGTACGGCAAACCAACCATTTATCGCCAACTGCATGTCCGTCCAATCTGTACCCTTTTTTTTTTTTTAGCACGAGTTTTCACTATTTTACTTTACAGTGTCTTTCCAGTATTTACAGCGTTTTTTGTATGAAAAAAAAATCATACCGACCGACTTGAGTACCTCGTCCTTTTTTGAAGTCGGTTAAAAATGGAAGAAGGAACTGATGAATGGAGTATCACAAGGAAAAAATCGGGATGGCACAAGTTGGTAAAATTATTTTGCAAAATATTTATTCATTTCATATACAGGTTGTTTAAACACAAAAAAAAACACTTTTTCTATGATGTTATTTTTTTGATTTGGATCATTTTATTGTATGGGAAGGAAAATGTCTGGGCAACAGAAGTGGGTTAAATCTAATGAAATACTGACTAAGGTACTACTGATAAACTTTATGCTGTTAGAAGAAACTTTACTGTACTTTTGACCAACTTTTACTGTCCAGATATTTTCCTTCCCGTACAACGAAATGATCCTCACATAACACTTAATCAAATAACATCATAAAAAATATTAGTAATTTTGTCATTCAAACAAATCGTATGAAAAAATAATTTGCAAAACTTCACCAACTTCCGCCGTCTCGATTTTTTTCTTCCGGTACAATGAAATGATCCTTACACGAAACAGAGTCGAACGGCATTAAAAAAAAAATTGGCCAATTTCACCCATTTCTGTGGATAACTCACGCTTGACCAAAAACTAAAAAAACGCCAAAATTGTCAACATAAAAAAAAGCTAAATGTTCCTAAGAAAGTTTTCCTGCATCTCTTATAAACTCGCTATGACAAATGGTCACGCATCCACAGACCATTTTCGGCAAGGGCAGCTTAACCCGGAAGATTTGCCTGTGCGTCTGTAATTATTTAGCCACGAGCTATAAATAAGTACAGCGTCAAATACCCGTACAAACTAAAATACTAAGTAAAAGCGATAATTACATGAAAATTAAAACAAGCAACACTCTAGAGCAGTGATTGTTAAATTTACAATTACTAGCTGAACTAAAACCATTAGTACACGACATTAAACCACTTATGCATTTATAGCTAAATCGCTGCAAGGAATTAGTTAACTCAGAATTAACTTGAACAGCACGAGGTCTAATAATGAAGAAACTTTGATTTCACGGAAACTATTGAGAGGCTTTTAATTAGGTTCCGTATCATTATTGCTGATAATATGGACCAGTTTTTAATCATCTAGCAGTGTACGAAGTTTCTTTTTACTTAAATTTTTTATATCATCATCAACCTAAAACAGTCTAGCCTCTCCAATCGCAGACCATTTCACTCGATTACCGACTACTCTCATCCAGCTGTTACCAGCCATGTTATGTAGGTATATCGTGGTAGTTTGTTGTAGTGTACTATTATAAGATCTTGGACATCTTAAATTTTCGAACTGCAAGATGTACGGCAATCTGCCATCGTTACGATATGGTGGATATCCCTCCGGTACGTACAAAGGGTATTGACAATACTTTTATTGAGGGCACGGCTGAGGAGTGGAATGGGAACCCGGCTCTGTGTTTCCTTATAGCTATACTCTTGGGGTCTTTAAGTCTAAGAGTGAATAGGTCACTTCTAGGCAAGCGTGCTTCACCGTCGACCTCATCAGCTTACAATCAGGCGAGGTAGAAAAAAATGCGCCTTCCGCTACTCCGGACTTGGCCAAAAGACAAAGATTAGTTCCCGGCATTCCACATCCTGTACGCAGCATGTTTCTCGTTTTTGGTTCACTTAGCTGTGTTTTCTCAACTATTTTAAAGAATTACATTAAAAAGCCATTTATTACAAGGCAGCCACACCATTTTTAAAATGCTCGTTTAATTAAATGTTTCATTTTAATGTCATACTTTTAAACTGTGCTGCTTTATTTTTTTGTTCTTTAGAATTTCAATTTTTTTAGGTTATGCCAGTGACATGGGCTTGTGAGACTTATCGTCAGGTGACCATTATCCTGGAATGTAAAAGGCTATTGAAGGATCGCCGTGGATTTTAGTCAGTAAAATTCTGACAGTCCCTCCAGTCCCGTCCCGTCCCGTCCTGGGTGGGAGGATTTGATGATTTTACCACCATAAATAAAAAGAATACTAGTGACATCTTTTCCTCAATGATTATTCCCTACTTCCATTTAATTAAACAGCAACTCTTTTTCGTTAATTACCTTTCGCTACTCTTTCCACACGACTGAACCTTTTCTTTCTTTCTAACAAAACAATGAAAAAAGGTTTCATTCGTCGAAAAACAATGCTATCTACTCCTTACTAATTTGAATGGAGAACGTTTGTGAGGCAATGTTGAAAGGACCCTGCACACCAGGCCGCCGCCGTGATGACCACAACAAAGGGGCATAAGACGCTGCACTGCGTGTCGAGGGTTTGATCCCTGCAGGGAACAAATTTTACAAGAAGTTGTTCCGAGTGTTTGATTATGTGAGTTTCGATGTTTGTAAACGAACCCACGATACAAAGGTAACGTTTAATTTAAAAAAAGTTGTTGTAAGTGGAAGAAAGTTTGTATTAGTAAAGTACAAAGTACTTACATAATTATTGCCAAAGCGATGGGATTATTGCTTTTTCCAGATTATCTTTGGAGTTCCATTTATTCGCATCTGATGCTCATGCTCACGCCAGCACTTTTTATGCATGCCTTGACATGCCATGACATTGGGATGGGAGTCTTCAGCCCCGAAGTACTGAAAAATTGTAAGCGTTTTTCAACAGTAGGTTACTCTGATTCCTTCAAAATCATAAATTATAGAATCAGTTTTTATAACCACACTAAAATTTTATAGATATGGCTGCATGTATAATCGTAAGAATTCGAAAGTTTTCATATTTTATGACTGTAGTAAAAATCATTGCTGTTTGTGACGTTTTCATTGTTAAACGTCTGAAAACAAAATTGTGTGACGTCATTGTGTTTGCAAATTTATTGTAGGGCAGAAAAAAAACTTTCCGCACAGCGCCATCCACTATTTTTTTCAGTAGGTATCACAAAAAGAATCTAAAACCGTTGAGCGAATCTAACTTGAAATATGTATCAAATAGCATTGTAAAGCTTGTTATGTCAATAAACAATAGTTTTCAGGCACTGAATTCGTATTTTATTGGAAATGTGAAACAATATTTCTGGGTTATTCAAATATTGACGTGATGAAGCAATCACGATGGTGAATGGACACAGGTCAGGTCAATTCCATGCCCATAGAATACACAGTGCAAAAAACAAAACCTTTGCGAATATGTATTTTTTTCCTCTACTGCGTTTTTACCTTTGGACAGAAAAAAGCCCCGCTTACTAATACCATTCGCATCGGCTCGGCTCGGACGACGCGATCAGATGCGAATGTTATATAATATAAAGAAAACCATTGATAGAATTACTAAATGTTGATTTGTAACTACAAAATAATTTGAATAGGACTTGGCTTCTATGAGATCTCAAAACTTTTTACGATGGAAAGACTGCATCGAGAGACTTTTTTTTTTTTTTTTTTTAACGTGGTAAAATCATCAAATGAGTCCTCCCACCCCGGGCAGGGCAGGAGGGACTGTCAGACTTGTACTGACTAAAATCCACGGTGTCCTTCAATAGCCCTTTATGTACCGGGGTCACGGTAAGGAAATAATCCCGCGACCCCGGCAGGCTTTGGCCCTCTGAGAGGGGGACCCGTCATTATGCTGACGCTCTTTGAGGCGCGCGTGGGACACAACGCGCCGTCGACCCGGGCATGGTCCATGGTCGGGCAGCGAGTTGCCCTTTACTCGCTGCCCGCATGCCCGCGGCATCGAGAGACTTGGCATTTTTTTACATTTAATGTTTTTGTTGGGATAGAATATACTTAAAATGATTACCCAACTGTTTTATAACTGATTAATATGCACAGATTTTTGATTACCTGCACTGTATTATATGGCTTGAAACTGCTATGGCGTAAATTTAAATTATGTATGTATAAAGTAAAGATAGCATACTAGCGGTTTCATATTAAAACAACAACGAATCATTAAATAGGAACAGTCAATAAAAAAACAAAATGTCATAAAATACCAGAGCAAAAATATAGCACACCCCCGATCATTGTTACCTTTGAGTAAAGAAAACTAGGTGGTGCAGCGGAAATCGCATTAAATCCCGTTGCCCTCCGATTCAAATGTACAAAGAAACACCAGAATGGAGGTAGAACACTGAGGATTGCTTTTTTGATTAAAAAAAAGATAGATGTAGCCAGGAAAAAGTATCACTGCTGCAAGTTGACTTTCATAAATAAAGTTTTAATACAAAAAAGTATGACGTACAGACATAATTGGATCTAACACTTATATAAATGTTAAGTATCATAATGATACTACTAGCTGTTGCCAGCGACTCCATCATCATCTGCCTAGCCTTTTCCCAACTATATTGGGGTCGGCTGCCAGTCGAACCAGATACAGCTGAATATCAGTATTTTACATGAAGCGACTGCCTATCGGACCACCACAACCCAGTAGTCGAGTAATACGACACCCCATATGGTAAGACTGGTTGTCAGACTTTAGAGCTTCTGACTAATAGTAACGACTGTCAAAGATCTACAAATGACAGCCGGGACCAACGGCTTTACGTGCTTTCCGAGGCACGGAGGAAACTCGCTATGGCAGATGGTCACCCATACACAGACCAACCTCGGCAAGCGCGGCTTAACCCGGAAGATTGGCCTATGCGGCTGTATTTATTTAACCACGAGCTCTTCCAGCTCCTGCCAGGGGCTCCGCCCGCTACAAATAAAATGATCCCACGGGAGCATAAAATCGATAAACTGTCTGTTTACCAAGTTTCGTCTAAATTCGTATAGTGGCCAACACTCTGTTTTACCTTTTACTTTTATGTTATGTAAGTTTTATTTTAGTGCTTTATATTGTTAATTTATTTATTACTTTATAAAAAAAATACTGTACTGTTTTGTCTGAAACACAAGTTCTACTTAGTTCAGGCAAATAAGCAACTGTGCTCTATTGTAATTGTTAAGATACCATTATTGTAAATGATGTCCCTTTTTATTAAATAAACAATTTATTATTATTATATTTATTATTATTATTATTAGTGGTGTTGCATGAATGGCATCATTTGCAACCATGAAACTTTCACGATTCACGTATTAGTAGGATAGGATATAACGACAACATCAAGTTGGTACAGTTAGTTATTATTAAATACAATAAATTGTAAAGGGTATTTAAATAACTGCGCAAAACATGATGCACCTTTGTATAAAGAAAGGTAGAGCAGCGGATATCGCTTTTGATTCCATTGTCCCCGATACAAGTGTGAATGAAATGAGAGTTGTTTTAGTCAGACTACTCAACTTTGGGAAAAGTAGAGGGATCTGTCGGACTCGCATAAATCCATTGAGGATTGGCAATTTGCCCAAAAAAATGAAGAGAAAGGAGTTAAAACAAAGTTGTCACTTTACTTTTACAAATATGAATACAAGCACTTACTATTGTAGATGTTCAGACATTATTAAGACGTCTCACATACTCGTCAAGTAGTTGCAGTCACTAATAAATCTAGAACATACTAGTACATAACATACATATTTTAATACAGAGGAGGGTCGTAAAACAACTACACAAAATATACCATACCTCGCTTCTCGGGACGTTGTTACTTTTGCATAAAGGAAACTAGGTGGAGCAACGGAAGTCGTATTAGATCCCGTTGTCCCCCAATGCAAGTGTGAAATTAACACTTGAGTTGTTTTTGGTATCTGTGAATCTCATAGACCCCTCCGCTTTTACTAGAGGGGAAGATATCCATTGAAGATTTTCAGGATTGCCACTTTGACAAAAAAGGAGACGTCATGTGAATACAAAACATTAATAATGTAAAAGTACAGAGTTGTTTATATGTCTCAGAGACAAATCTTAAGTCTCACACACAGTCATCAAGTAGGTACAGACACTAACAAATCTAGAACATACTAATATAGAGAGTCATAAAATAACTGCGCAAAATATACCGTACCTCGGGGCGTTGTTACTTTTGTTATGATTCCTATAAATTTTATGGGTTTCGTCTGGCCCGCCAATTCTTGTTTTATAACCCTCCCGATATTTCCCGATGATAGCCGAAATACAATAAATCTGATAACTAACTAGCGATATTTCTCTTCCAATAGCCGATGCGGTGTGGTCGACCCTTGTTTGTGAACGTTTACATAGTTTTTTTCTTATATTTTATGGCACACGAGATGTAGATTGCCAATTTGAATTTCGTTGGTTAAGAGTTTTTTTCCTTTTTCACAGGTTTTACTGGGGTTGTATTTTTCAAGGGTGCGAAGGAATTTAAGATCATTTTCCTGTTAAGACTTTCGTAGAACAAATTTCTTTTGCTGAACAAATATTTTTGATCCTTTAAGATGCAATTAACGCAGCTTTTCGTCTATATTCATGCTTGGAATTTCTACTGGTAGTATATTTCAATAGTTATATAGTTGTTAATTAGTTCGATTCCCAGGAGAAGAAGTTTTGCCTATCTGTAGATCTGTGAATAGGTGGCCAAATTCTAACGCGCGAGTTTCCTCCTTGCCTCGAAAAAAAAAAGCAAAAACGTTCATGCAGAGAAATGTACACGAGAACTTCTGGTTGCAACCGTGACAGCAAGACTCACTAGTTGACTTTACAACATTAATCTAGTAATGAATACTAAGTCCTTGTTATCTCTACTACTTACTTAGTATATATTACTAGAAATGTTGTAAAGTCAACTATTGAGTCTTGATGTCACAGTTGCAACTAGAAGTTCTCGTACAGATAGCTAGACATTTCTCTGCGGGTTGGGCCTAGCTGTCATTTGTATTCCTTTAACAGTCTTTACTGTTGGTCAGACGGTCCAAAGTCTCGCAACCAAAGTGTATCGTATTACTGGATTGTGCAGGTTAGATAGGCAGTTGCTCCATGTAAACTATTGATATTCAGCTGCATTCAATTTGACTGGAAGCCAACCCCAACGAAGCTAAGCAGATGATGATGATGATGAATATTTAAACCCATTGAGGATTACAGGTGCCATGATATCTTGATTACCCCCAAATGGGGCTTGCAGATAACCAATTAGCGCTCTAGGGTAATAATGTAGCTAGAAAAGCCCTAGGGCGGTAAGTAATTTAAAAAAACTCTTCACTCTTTCAAAAAGTTTGCGTACATCTAACCATCATACTGGCAATAGACATCATGCATTCAGCCCAATGACAAAAGAGGTCGCTTCGCTATTCAGCCTTGTCTGCGTATGAGTATAAGAGTCATTAATTTTAAATATGTTAATCTTGTAATACCGGTTTTTTTCTATGTACTTACCTCATAATCGAGATGTAAAGCAGAGTACCCTCGAACTATGGGCTGCAATTGATGCCTTACAGCCCTTGGCTACTAATCTACTATTAATCAACAAGTAATCATTAAGTACCTCTAAGCTACATGACAGGATTATACTTTGTTTGAAACATCAATTAGTTTTCTCATCGCCAGCGAGTAGGTGAGTAGCAAGCAGAAAGAGCAACTGAAGACGAGTTGGCGAGAAGCGAGCAACAAGTAAGTAGTTACACTAGTTTCATCGCTAGGCCATCAGCGAGTGCCGTAGGGCGACGGGCGATTATTATGACTTATTATAATGGCCAAGCGAGCATATCGCTAATTGAGTATCATCATCATCTTCCTGCCCTTATCCCATTTTACTTGGGGTCGGCGCAACACGTTTTTTTCTTCCATTCTCCCCTATCACACGTCATAGTATCATCTACTCCTTTTTCTTTCATATCATTCCTTAGACAATCCATCCATCTCTTCTTTGGCCTTCCTCTTCCTCTCCATCCATCAACATTCATACTCATCACTTTCTTAGTCACATGACTGTCATCCCTCCTCATCACATGTCCATACCAAGATAGACGATTCCCTTTCATTTTTTCTGTAATAGGCGCCACTTTCAAACTGCCCCTTATAAACTCATTCCTTACTTTATCCATTCTTGTTACTCCACACATCCATCTTAACATCCTCATCTCCGCTACATGCAATCGTTTCTCATCCATCTTTTTCACAGCCCAGCATTCCGATCCGTACAATACGACAGGTCTAATCACGGATTTGTATATTTTCCCCTTTAACTTGAGGGGCATCCGTGGGTCGCAAGTTGTTCCAGTGACCTGTCGCCATTTCATCCATCCCGAGTTGATCCGGTGTGTTATGTCCCGGTCTACATCGTCATCTCCTTGGACAAGCGACCCGAGGTACCGGAAGTCGGAACAGACTGGTATGGGCGTTCCTGCAAGAGTTATGGGCACAGGACTGGAGAGACCGCCAAAATCGCAAAACAGATACTCTGTTTTGGTTCTGCTTAATTTTAGGCCAACGTTCTCCAGTCTTTGCCACCACACCTCCAATCTGTTCTGGACCTCTAAGCCACTCTCGGCAATCAGCACAATGTCATCGGCAAACAGCATACACCAGGGGGCCTCTTCCTGGATGTCCGACGTCAGAGCATCCATTATCATCAGGAAGAGGTACGGGCTGAGAGCCGAACCCTGGTGCAAGCCAACAGCCACATTGAAGCTGCCGGTAGTGCCCGCTGTAGACCGGACTTGGGTGCTGCATCGACTGTACATAGCACGGATCAACTGCACATACTTCCCGGGCACACTTTTCTCTTTAAGGGCCCACCACAGAACCTCACGGGGCACTCGGTCATATGCCTTTTCGAGGTCGACGAACACCATGTGCAAGTTTTTATGCGCACCTCTGTATTTCTCGCACAGTTGGCGAATAGCGAAGATGGCATCCGTCGTACCCCGACCAGGCATAAAACCGAATTGGTTCTGTGAAATTTCACTCTCCTCTCTCAGTCGCCTTTCAATTACTTTCTCCCAAACCTACATACTGTGTGATATTAGCTTTATTCCTCTATAATTATTGCATTCCAGCACATCACCTTTGTTTTTAAAAATGGGCACCAGCGAACTATTGCACCATTCATCAGGTATGGCTTCTTCTAGCAACAGCTTATTGAAGAATAAAGCTAACCACGTCCAACCATCCATCCGCAATATCTAATTGAGTATCACTGAACGAATATATCTTTCAAGCTTACTTCGGTTAGCGATAAACTTATGTACGAGTTCGCCGACACGGCCAATTTGAACAGTCAGCGACCAACTATAAATATAATGTGCATCCCCTTTATTTACCTAAATAATGTACGTTTCTTGAGCTAGATAAATGACGATAGTCGTTTCCTCACCGGCCGTCGGCAACGCATGGACTAGAGAAATGTAATTATAATAAAGGTAATAGGTATATACATAGAAATCTGATCGAACACTTACAAATTAATCTGTAACCTTCAAAATATCATCTGCCACAGCAGTCTAGCAAAGATGACTGACATTCATATTAATCTACATATAGCCCAACTATAATATCTCAATATCCATACCACAATTTCTAATTAAATTAAATACCTTAATTAAACTTGATCTCATTAAATCCCGAGCAACATACAACGCGGTAAAGGCTGGTAAAGCCTGATATTATGGCTTGGCCACGAGCTACGCGCTTTGCATAATGTTGTGTCTAAGTACGAAGAAAAGAAAAAATCTAATCAATACCGAAAGCTTTACTTTCTGTCTTAATTGCCTGCAGTTTATTGCTTTATATTAATTATTTTAACCAATCTATGAAATACTTAAGTTATGCACCTGATTTCGGAATTATAACATGCAAAGTGATTTAGCGTATATTGACGTGTGCCAATAAACGTATTTTTCTTTCTTTCTTGAATGTCCTTGGTGGCACAAGTTGCCAAGATACGAATGAACTTACACGAAGGAAAGTAGTGTTCAAAGCAATATCGTAAGAACTCACCAAAGCCCTGTAACTCAAATGGCAATTGAAGAAACAGAATGATTTTTAGTCAGTCAATAGGGTAGTTTCCAGGGTCAAAATAATTACATTCTATTTAGTCCGTATTTTAGATCATAAAAAAATATTGGACACGTTTTTTTCTTTTTTCGATTAAACAAAAAAGAAGCCTATTTAAGTTACCTGTGACGTCACTCTGCGTGAAAAATGCCACGCATCGTGACGTCACACGCAACTAGCCTATTCTAACAGTCGCTTCCACCCAAAGCCGGAGAACTGAATTGACAATTTTCCATACCAAATGACTCAAGTCGCATCGTCAGAAGTAGTGGCCGGGGTCTAATCAGTGGAAACATATGTAGTTCGTAGCGCCTGACTGATGTTACGGTGCGCCTGGGTAGTCGCACGGTATAGTGTGCGGAAGACGTTGAGGTCGGAAATCTTAAACGGATGAAAGCCTCTAACAAATTGCTGGAGGTTTCACCTTAGGAAGC
The DNA here is from genome assembly GCA_036375495.1 of Agrotis segetum. Lineage (NCBI taxonomy): Eukaryota > Metazoa > Arthropoda > Insecta > Lepidoptera > Noctuidae > Agrotis > Agrotis segetum. The sequence continues at coordinate 39,428 of JAQSVV010000430.1, forward strand.
TGAGACTGAACACGATTTCTTCGATATAAACACGGTGTAATTGAAACAGATAAAATCTACTGAAACTGTGTGAATTCCAGAACTCCAAAAAAATACATCAGCTACCTACCTGATATTTAAGACACTAGATTTTTTTTCTCTATATCATAGTCAAACAGCATCTTACAAAATTGTTCACTTTCTATAATTATTATACAAAGCCTAAATATAATGTGGTGGATGCCCACGGCGACTGACGTCGCAAGACGATCTCCGGCCACCGTAGGCGCGGGCATGTGGGCGGCGAGTAAAGGGCAACTCGCTGTCCGACCATGGACCATGCCCAGGTCATCACGGCGCGTTGTGTTCCACGCGCGCCTCAAAGAGCGTCAGCATAATGACGGGGGGCCCCGTCATGTGTGGGTGGGTCTAGGGTGGGCCCTCTAAAGGGCGAAGACCCTGTGCACGTTGTTTGATTGTCAGTCTGTTATGTCTTCGAATTTTTGGTTCTGTCTTGCCATATGTTCCTTCAACGTTTTGAAAGCAGTAATGAGGAAACAAATCACACAAAATAATATATCTAGCTAGTTTCGAACTCATGACTCGTGTGTCGAAGATGTTACCACGCTCTTCACTAAACATTCAAACTTGCCATCCAACAAATATTTTTTTCTTTATTTAGGTTTTTAAAATACCGTATAAGTTGGTTGTCGGTCGATGCTCGTCAGTTTTAAACCTGCGACCTTCAACTTGTAAATAAAGGTCGCTACCACTACAATTTTTCGCAAAACTAGCCTTACAAATAAATTACAAAATTAAATTAAAAAATAATTACAAAATCCGAAATAAACCTAACAAAATGTACGTCTGAAGGAACTGTAGATGTACATTTTGCTTGGTTTATTAAGGGCTGATTTTTCAATAGCCAGATAACCTCTAAGCGTTCCAAATGCTTTTTATACACCTGAAACGGTTACAACATCAAATTCAGTCTTTTAATTGCATTCCTATATCATTTTAAGTCGCTACCACTACAATTTTATCGCAAAACTATCCTTTAATTACAAAGTCCGAAACAAACCAAGCAAAATGTACATCTGAAGGAACTGAGATTTACATTTTACTAGGCCCTTAGTAGAATAATTCAGTGTAAAATCAAAACACGATCCTCATGTAGCTTCGTTATTCCAAAACAGAATAGCCTTGTTCCATCAAGGAACAATGCATAGGAACGTTGGCTTCCTGAGTAATGTTTCGGTTTCACCGGTGGTGGGGTGTCCGAAATCTTGAACTATTTGTTAGCCGAAACAAACACACACAACTCTAAATATACATTTCCATCGCTGCAACCATGCATTTGTAAATGTATTCCGAATTTTCGAGCAACATATACCACTCTGTTTTCGACGAACGTTACAAATCAATGATAGAATACCTACAAAATTCCTATAATTTTATTCGAAATCAAATTGACGTTACCGGGAATTTTTGTTGGTATTTTACTGAAAAAATATAGTTCGTTTTTGATAGTATATTTTTACAGAGAATAGATATCTGTATCACGCGTGTTATTATAAAAACGTTCATATTTTTTTTACGTTAGGTTAACAATTAAGACCGAGCTTGTAAGACAAAAATATGTGTTAAATGACTTGTTAGGAGAATACTCATATACAACATCAAATATATTAAACCACTCCAGGAAGCCACGATACCAATTATCTTACGAATTGCTATTTAAATTCATGAGTCAATGATATTCAAATTAAAATTATTTTATTTTAATAACAATAATGAATTTGAAAAACAATCACTATGGTCGACCTAACAGCTCTCTTCTGTTTTTATCGATAGAGTGAGATCCCAGAGTCCCTAGTCCTACGTCATTTTAGCTAAGCTGAAATTTTGAGTGAAATCACGTTGTAGAAAAGGGGTATCCAAGTTTAAAGGAAGGACTTTAAGGCGTCTGGGAGAATGATTGGCCGATCGGATTGGTCTGACAGCTAACAAAAGTTATTGAAATAGTTCCATGAGTAATCTACTCTAGAAAAATAAGTCAGCTTTTCTTTCCCGACGCTATAACTCCAGAACGCACGAACCGATTTCCACGGTTTTGCATTCGCTGCCGCTGGAAAGGTCTCGGGCTCCGTGAGGTTTATAGCAAAGACTGGTGGCGAAACGGAGTTCGCCGGGTTTGCTAGTATTATGTAAAATTTAGGCTTGCTAAAATGACGTAGTTGAGTAAGGTTTCCCACCGTAAATGGTGGGAAACCTTACTCAACTACGTCATTGAAAACCAAACTAAAAACATCTGCGTTCTACATAAGTACTCAAAAAGCAACATTACAGTTCCTAATACTCATAATCGTATCCTATAATCTCTCGCTTAGTATTGGTGGAAACATCCGACCTACCAAAAAGTTCTAGGCGCGGTAATGCCTGTGATTCCACCTGTCTTCGCCCTAAACAGACTTTGATGACTGTCGGGTTGTTCTACACGAAATTACGATGAATCTGTGAAGTTTTAGGATACGGATCTTGGTATTATACGGGGTGATATTGTGTAGGGCTTTAACAGATAATACTTTAATATTTAGACATGATTTCACACGAGAAACTGTCTTATGTAAGATTAAGCTATTTGATAGTATTATTAGATTACAAATGTAATTAGTGCGTCATTTAGAGATCAATGGATATTTATTTACCAAGATTGGTAAATCAAAAGAAGTCGGAATAAAAATTGTACTAAACGTGACGTATTGACAATTTTGAAAGCATCGCATCTCCGTCAAAAGAAAAAATGTATGTCAATTTTTTTTTAAATCTGACTTTAAGGAATTATTCAGTCATAGAGCCAAATGAAGAAACTGTTTATCATTTGCGGAGTGCCTGATCGATTAATGGCGCAGTTTCATTGGTCGTTAACTCGTACGGCATACAGCATACGGTGCGGTGAGTTCTCGCATGCGAGATAACAACTAGTGAAAGTCACAAGTGAACGACCAATGAAATTCATCGGTCGTTATAAACGCATGCGAGTCTACCACTCTTCGAGCTTCGTATAACGGGTTCAAAGATATACTTAGTATACCTACGTTGGAAATTGACTTCTGACCAGCAGTGGGACAGAACAGGCCCATAAATAAACTTGTATTGTTCGAAGGCTGAGCAAAAGTGTCGCCAATACAACGTTCACTCTTTTCCAACGACGATATAATACTAGACTCGTAATAACAGGCGACCGATGATGTCTGCCAACACATTAGGAAAAAAAGTCTTATATTCGTCTCATTTCGACCAATCCTGTGAGCCGTAAACATACGTTGAGACAGCACAGACCTTGAGTTAGCCAATCACAACGCAGTAACCCGTCCCCCTCGCTTACGTAGTACCTCAGCAACTTGGCAGAATAGTTTGTGTTCTTTAGATCGTGCACGCGGAGTCTAGTATTATATCGTCGTTGCTCTTTTCTCTGAAGGTTGGGAGGTATAACTTGATACGCCAGCATTTTCTAAGCCTCTGTTGGTAACATTATTCTCCCGTATATCTCCCACATACTTACCAGGAATTAGTTCGAAGAGAATTTTAATAACATTTCTTAGAAAAAAAAAATCTTTTTTTCTCTACTGACTAATCGCTTTTATATTGGACAACTTTGTTCTAGTCTCTTTGTTGGCCCCAAAATTTAATATTTCTTTAGTAAGGGATCTTTTTTGTTTTATACAGTCAGAATGTAAGAAATTATGAGAATAAGTCTGGCCTAAATTAGCTAGAACTATCATGCTTTATTTCCCTTCTATATAACTAGTGTTTCATTTAGTTTCACACTAGTGATGACCCATTCTTTACTTTAATTGACTAGCCGACTGGCCGACTAGTCGATTTCAGAATAGCCGAGTAATCTGCCGCCTAGTCGGTGAAGTCGATAATCGTTTTCGTTGACGTACAATTCGGAGTATGACTATAGCTGAGTCGCTCGTATTGATGACTAAGCAACTTAACACAACGTCAAATCGTCTTTTTCAGAAATTCTAATTTATTTTCCTGGTAACAGCTGAAATTGTTTTTCTTGATTTAAATTAACCAAAAGAAGAATTCCGATTCATCGAATTAATATTTAACGTGTATGTAAATGTATCTTTAACTATTATCTTCAACTATGAATTACCTAAACTTAATTTCGAAAAAAAATAAGGATGTATCGCCACGGGGATGAACTAGTTAATTTTTGCCGACTGCCGACTAAGAACACAGTCGGATAGACGGCTATCCCGACAACTAGTCGGTTCATCTCTGTTTGACTAAAAATATCGCGTTAGAAAATCATTTGTATGTACTAACTTTCTTAGAGTTCTGGATTATATTTTCGGACTTCCTAGAATAATATCTTAGTTTAACACTCGTCTAATTGTTTTTAACATGGAGTCTTATCTAGTTTCTTACTAATTCAGTAATCATTTTATTTTGTAAGTTAAGATATTATTTTCAGTGAGTTTTATATTTATCTTTATGTCTATGAAAATAAGGCTGCTTTTACAGTGATGGAGTGACTGTAGAGAAACTCTCTGTTTCTGATTGAATCATTCCTTGGATACTTCTCTTGAATTTAGACCTACAGTATACATGAACGCACACATTTTTTAGGGTTCCGTAGCCAAATGGCAGAAACGGAACCCTGATAGAAACGTCTTGTCTGTCTGTCTGTCCGTATGTCACAGCCACTTTTTGACGAAAGTATAAGAGCTATTCTGCTGAAATCTGGTAAGTAGGTGCATTGTATAAACCGCACTAGGATTTTCACACAAAAGTAAAACAAAAATAAAATTTGGGGGGGTACCCCCAAAGGAGATGGCTAAATGAGTGCCCCAGTCGCCTATAAGAATTTTATTTTAACTCGTAGTATTTGAAAATTCATTAATGAATTTTTTAATGTTTAATAATTTCCTAAGACTTATATAAAATGTTAAACATAAAAAAGTATCTGAATTGCTTTTCGCTCATTTTTTATTGACATGACTTGGTCACGATGAAATAATGAAAACTAGGGAAGGGTAATAACGCTTTTCCAGACTGTTAAAATGAAACTGTATTTAATCGATTTTTACTAATGTGATTTAAAACGATTTGTTTGCTGAAATTAAAAATTGGCGTTGAAACAGTCAATTAAACTCAACTTCATTATTTTCGTTAAAAGCTTCGGAATGAGCTTCTTAGTTTAATCTTAGTTCATGTTTTGTGCAGAATAATATTAACTGGACAGGTTCCGTCCGAACTGGAAGGAAGACGCCCAACATCGTGAAAGGTAGGAGTGGAAAGAGAATATTGCCCAGCACGCGTAGCATGGCGATTCTATCTCTATTCTACCAGGAAAAGACAAGGTTATTTCATCGTTATTTCTATACAAATCGACTGTTTTTTTGCACAAATATGACACCATTCGTACACTATTGAATAAAAGAACGTTTATTTTCCATATTTATTACATTACCATGCTTAAAACGCTAAAAATATTTCTACGTTTTGTCATTTGTCTATTCTTGCGTCGAGAAAACCTCTTTCTACGGCGCCATGCTACACCTGCTGGAGTGGGAGAGAAAAAAAAAACTGAAGTATGATCGATACTACTTTCTAACGATTTCAATCGATTCTTTTATCGTTTCTGTGACTATTTGAGTTCAATCCCATCTAAGAAAAAAACAAACGTCAGATGTCATTTGAACGCTCTGCGCTCTGCTTATTAATATTGTTCGTTGTGATTCTTCCTTTTGCTTCCCCCCGCTTGTTTATTGGACTTCCTGCTTGCAAACCTACCGACCTCTCGCTTCTCGATCCGGACTTGACTTGTATACAGTGAATCATGCAATGCATAAACTGTGGTATATCCACGCGAAGACTGCGGCGTCATATACACTCGAGAGGAGCTCGTGGCTAAATAATTATAACCGCACAGGCCGATCTTTCAGCCAACATTGTCATCCTTGTTTTGAACTGCTGCATTCAGGAGCAACTGGTGAAATTCGTTTATTCGGCTATTAAACGGAGAGCTTAGCTTGTGGTCGTTCTGTGAAAATATTGCAAAGCCATCGCCATGTAGTGGAAAGAAACAGTTCAAAGTTGCAGAAATTAACAACATCACATCCAGATTTCCATCACCACGTAATAAAATGACATTTAAACACAGTCCGTCGCTTCGTATTCTTTCAGACTTTATTTATAAGAATCACAGATTATCGAATAAATATACTATTTCCTATTTTTCTTGTTTCATTTCGAAATTGTTAAGAGTGCTTTCACACGGTTCGTTGTTTTTGTGCGACTTTTGGAACCTGATTCTGGGTATGACATTGCCACAAATAAAAAAAGTACATATACTCGAGAAAGTTTGATTCTTTCTGCGTGGAGTGCTTTAAACACATTTTTAGATTTGTTTACATACATAAGTAAAAACCTTGTCTTTGCAAAGGATGTTTCATAAAATTCTACTTTTTGTCAAACTTTTGTACCGAATTACATAGAAGGTATAATAGTAAAATAATATTTGAAAATGTCCATGGTAAATCTGAAAGATTATATTTGGACTGCATTAATCACTTTTTAATTTTTCATTCAGAAATAAACCAAAAATAATTTTTCAAAACAGGAAGAATTTGACATTTTTTCGTCCGAAATTATATTTTTTTATCTATCAAGATTTACTGAATATTCAATCAAAAAGTATTGAATTACTAAGGTTACTATGTTAGCTTCCATTGAAAAAATAATTAGCTCATTTAAAAGTAAAATAATAGTATTAAACAATTAAAATATGCAATGACAAAATTCAATATAAAACCAAGAACGGTTTGTTCTTTGATTTAGACGGCGCGGGGCGCCTTCTGAGGGAGGACGTATCGCTCGCAACCATTTTGACATTAGTCACGTAATTATAAAATTTAAAATACACGCCACCATTCATGACCTTTACACGCGGCGCCACTGTCTTTGTCATGACATCAAATTCCATGTGAAAAATTTAGTACCTCGAATTTTCCGCAGGTCATGAGTGGTGGCCAGTAATTTTCCCAGTCGCCAAGAATACAGCATAACCTACCTTTCTTGATACAAGCTAATATTTTGAATTAATTTGATTGAATTTTCCTACTATATTCGAATGAGGATATAATTGTAAATAAAAATAATGCAAATAATAAAAAAAAACAATTTAAATAATTCTGATAGCTTTTTTTTGAATAGCTATAGCTCTTCAGAAAAAAAAATAATATAGCTCGCTGCGGGACCCACCATACCACCGGTCATGCCCCTGGTGGTATGGCTTTTTATTACGTGGTAAAATCATCAGATCAGCCCTTCCACCCAGGGAAGGACAGGAGGGACATACAAACTTGTACTGACTAAAATCTACGGTGTCCTTCAATAATCCATTGCGATCCGAGGCTATGGATACCCGATAAGACAATTCCGCGACGCCCGGCAGGATTTGGCTCTCTAACGTGCGCCCCGAAAATCCGTGAAAAATTGATCTGATCGTTTTGAGGTAGCGGTTAACCCAAAGAAAAGTTTTGTTTTAAACTTTTTGTATTCGTTTTTGAAGTCGGTACTTTTTTTCATCAATGTATTTTTATTAGGTTTGATCGAAGAGAGTTGAAGTCTTGTATCAGGTTCGGCATCCAGTCAATTGCGGTATTCCGTTTTGGTAGCTGCATTGTATTTTTTATTTTTTTTGGTAGAATCATCAAAATATGTGTCCTCCCGAGCGGGACGGGATTTATTACCAGACTCTAGTACTGACTAATATCCATGGTGACCCTTCAGTAGCCCTTTACGTTCCAGGGTCACCGTTACCTGATAAGACAGTCCAGTGACCAAGGCAAGCTCCTACCCTCAAATAGAAATCTCTTCTCGTCGTCGTAGGTCACGCGGCTGTTCTCCCTAACATGTTCCACCTCCTACTTCGCTAGCATGCTTTGCATGAGGATTCGAGGTGACTAAAGAAGAAAGAAAAAGAAAGAAAAAACGTTTATTTGGGTAACCGCGGTGGTACACACAATATAAACAAATAAATGAACAAACAGAGAAAAAAAAAAAAAAAAAAAAGTGTAAAACATTACGCATACAACAAAATATATCTACATAAAATTATAACATTGTGTGTCCCACGGCTACGTCAAATGGGTCCAGTTCAGCGAAATGTCGAGTAGCTAGTACTCGACGCTGGTTTTCAACTGGACCTGGACAATGACGTGACGGACGCAAAGCAGTCTTAGAACATCCAAACGTGATTTGTGTGTGTTTATGAAATATATAAATACTTGTATTAACATGAAACATTAATATTAATACACTTACAAAATATTGTGAAAATAAATAAAATTAAATATACCTACAACATAATAAATAAAGGGTAGTAAATAAAATGAACCAAAAAACATAAACAAATATAGGACAGATACAGGACGATAACACTATATTGATTTAACAAAAAGAACCAGTTTCGCACGTTGCCAGACTTCTTGTTTACGTGCCTAAACTCGGCTAGGCCTTCAAATGCGTTCATTACGCAACAGATCTCGCACGCATAAGCACTGGACGTAAAATATGCAGACTGTTGTTTTTGTGATTATTTTGTCTCATACGATGCATGTAGTCGTGTTTTAACAAACATCAGGCTATTTAAATGTTTTTACGGAATTCTATTCTGGAATATAATTTATTTATATTAAAATTGGATGCAAAATTTGAAACACGTTGAAATATGGGAGGTAAGTCAATATTTTTATAAATTATTTAGTTAAATGTACTAATTTCATGTCTCCGCTGGTAAAACAAAGTACATGGGGACTAATTTGTTTTTGTTTTTTTGCCCTCTTGCAGTTTAGCTGGAGATGTCAACCTTACAAAATCGAGAACCGCCCACGGTCAAACTTGATCAACGGTGAAAAGAAAGGTGGCAATGGTAGCTGTTACACCGTTCGTTCCAGTGGCATGCAAGCAGGTCAGACACATTAGGTAAGTCAAAGGAATCGGTGTAGCAATGCATACTTTTATCTACTAGGTAGGTCAGAGATAAGCGGTTGTTATAGCGCGTTTTTTTTTTTTGCAGATCTCCCACAACGCTATGGAACGAAGCGGCCAGGCAGGAGCAGCTGCGAGCACCTGATATGAACACTCCTGCAAATCATCGAATGGGATATACAGCTGCTGCGTATGGACGAGTGAGACCTACTGGAATTGGCGGGGTGACCTTAGTTATTTATATATTCACTAACCATTACATAAAATTATACACAGCAGCATGCTCGATTTAATTAAGTGTGTGGCTAGGCAAGTGCTTCAGATAATCGAGACATTCAGTGTGACCATGTCCAGTTTACGCTGTTCTTCCACTAAATACTGCCGCAACTGTCTTCTAAATGAGCCTATGGTGTTAGTTGATCTGATCGGTGGTGGCAGATTATTCCATATTTTGGAAGCTGCATACCGAAAGCTCCCTCTGAAAGCCGCTGTGTTGTGTGTCTGAGTCGAAAGTTGTTGCGAGCATTGCCTCCTTTCACACTCTCGCCTACTTGCTATCCAGCTTAATTTGCTGTATAGGTAATCCGGTTTTTTATATTTAACAACACCGAAAAGTAGGCACGCTAGGTGAAGTTTACGCCTGGACTTCATTTTTAGTATAAAATGTTTATTTAGATAGGGCGTAACATGACTTCTGCGAGGAATATTGTAGCAGAACCGAGCGCACGCGTTTTGTACCCTTTGTATGAGCCTATCTGTACGCGCCAGCAGGCGCGGGCCGTAAACAGTATCGGCGTAGTTCAACTTAGATAAAACTAAAGTTTCAATGAGTTGTTCCCGCAGTGATTCGGATAAATAGGGCCTCATCTTGTATAAAATTTTTAGGCGGTAGAAACAATTCCTTACTGACTCTGCTACATGTTTCTCAAACCGAAGGTCATTGTCCATGGTAAGTCCTAGATTTCGCGCCTCGTATACTCGCTCGATTGGCTCCCCCATAAGTTTTAAGTCAAAAGTCATAGGCAGTCGAGCTAGCTTTTGTTTAGTGCCAAATACCACATATTTAGTTTTCGTGGGGTTTAGCGACAGGCAGTTCTTTAGACTACTTCCTATTCCGTCTTGCCTCGCAGATCGTGGCCTCGATCAATGCCGGGCGCTATTAAATTGACTCAAGTGCATCGAGTTGGGATTTGGCAAACCTGTACCACTTCATGTACCTAACTTTTTTGCAGTCAACTCAATAAGAGGACTAATATTGTGGGTCGATGTCAACGGCACCCCAAAAAGGTCAAGATAGCCTGTAATTTTTACGGTAACACCTCAGAAAGATAGAACCGAGTCGGATTGGCTCCTTTTTGCGGAAAAATTCACGTCTTATCAGCATTGAAGCTCAAGCACTCAACCGGCAATGGCTCTTTTGCCTGATATTATTTTGTGAATTTTATTCATGAATAAAATTCACAAAAAACAGATACTACTCAGGAACCCCGAAGACTTCCAACTTGAACTGCACAATCGCTTCCAGTGCCTAACAGAATGCGAAACTGTGGACAAGATTAACAATGGGTTGGTGGAAACTGTCCAAGCTGTGGGGTCCAAGTTCTTTAAGACCCCGCGCCGCAATAAGCCTCAAAAGCTCTCGAACGGAAAAATCCGGTTGATGCAGGACCGGACCGAGTTGAGGCTGCAATCTTTAGCTGATATGTCGGAATATGGCAAACTCAATAGACGAATCTCTAAATCAATGCAACGTGCCATGCGCTCCTTTAGTGCGGCACGGATCAAAGAGGCAATCGAGCGGAACCGGGGCTCAAAAGAATTCGTCTATTGGGCAGAGCCAAATGACAAAGCTGAAGATTAACGATGGCAGCATCATTTCGACTAAACCAGAGATCTTAAGGGAGCTTGAGAGGTTTTACGGACAGTTATATACATCAATACGACAACCCAGTGTCGGTACATCTTGAGACGCAAGAGCTAAACTGACGTGACACTACACTGAGGATATCCCAGACACCAGCCTGTACGAGATTAGAATGGCTCTTAAACAGCTCAAGAATAACAAGGCACAAGGGTGAGGACGGAATCTCAACAGAACTTCTGAGAGCGGGTGGAAAACCGGTACTACTCTAGTCCTCCAGAAGTTATTTAATTCCGTCATACTCAAAGGTTCTACGCCAGAAGCATGGCACAGGAGTGTGGTTGTTCTTTTCTTCAAAAAAGGTGACAACACCTTGTTGAAGAACTACAGGCCAATCTCACTTCTGAGCCATGTATACAAGCTGTTCTAAAGAGTCATTACGAACCGTCTCGAACGCAGATTTGATGACTTCCAGCCTCCCGAACAAGCCGGTTTCCGAAATGGTTTTAGTACTATAGACCACATACACACGCTCTGCCAGATTATGCAGAAGACAGAGGACTATAATCGACCATTGTGTTTAGCGTTTGTGGACTATGAAAAAGCCTTCGATTCAATCGAAACCTGGGCAGTATTGCAGTCCCTCCAACGATGTCACGACTATAGATATGTATATCGAAATGTTGAAGTGTTTGTATAGAAACGCCACCATGTCTATCCGATTTCAGCAGGCGTAGCATGGCGCCATAGAAATGGGTTTTGTCGACGGAAGAATAGACAGAATAACAGCAGGCGTAGCATGGCGCCGTAGAAAGGAGTTTTGTCGACGGAAGAAAAGACAAAATGACAGAACGTAGAAATATTTTCATCGCTTTAAGCATGGTAATGTAAAAAATATGGAAAATAAACGTTCTTTCCTTCAATAGTGTACGAATGGTGTCATATTTGTGCATAAAACAGTCGATTAGTGTAGAAATAACCATAAATAACTTTGTCTTTTCTTGGTAGAATAGAGATAGAATCGCCATGCTGTACGTGCTGAACGTAGAAATATTTTTATCGTTTTAAGCATGGTAATGTGAAAATTATAGAAAATAAACGTCCTTTTCTTCAATAGTGTTCAAATGGTGTCACATTTGTGCAAAAAAACAGTCGATTTGTGTAGAAATAACGATGAAATAACTTTGTCTTTTCTTTGTAGGATAGAGATAGACTCGCCATGCTACGCGTGCTGGAAGAGAGCACGAAACCAATCCAATAAAAGGCTTGAGACAGGGAGACGTTATTTCTCCGAAACTGTTCACGGACGCGTTGGAGGACGTATTCAAGCTCTTGGAATGGAACGGATTCGGCATCAACATCAATGGCGAATACATCACTCACCTTCATTTTGCCGATGATATAGTCATCATGACAGAATCGTTGGAGCCCCTCAATGCTATGTTCAGCGACCTTAGTATCGTTTCCCAACGGGTCGGCCTTAAAATGAACATGGACAAGACGAAAGTCATGTCGAATGTCCATGTGGCACCCTTACCGGTTGTTGTTGGGAGCGATACTCTCGAAGTTGTAGACCATACTTACCTTGGACAGATTGTTCAGTTAGGTAGGTCCAACTTCGAGAAAGAGGTCGCCCGAAGAATCCAACTCGGATGGGCAGCGTTTGGGAAGCTACGTGATATTTTCTCATCGAGAATCCCACAGTGTCTCAAGACAAGGGTGTTTGATCAGTGTGTGTTGCCAGTGATGATATATGGCTTCTTCGAAACGTGGTCCTTGACTGCTGGCCTTTTAGAGAGACTAAGAGTCACTCAACGAGCAATGGAAAGAGATACTCGTATAATCCGAGTAAATTATCTTGTTAAGAATGAAATTGAATAATCTCTATAATGCACACTTTGTAAATTACAAACATATCCAATTCGCAGTGTGACACAATGTGCGGTTTAAAGTGTAATTTATTGAGTGGCCCTTATTTTATTTTGATAGGTATATATTTATCATATTATCCATTCGTTTATGAAAATAAGTAGTGTCTAGAAGACCGGGATCTTACTTTGTTTATTCGAAACAAAAGTGGCAAAAGCTCACGTTGTTTGCTTTCTGGTATACGAGGCATAGCTGTTTCGTTAGTGTTTTGTTTTTATGCGGCGGGCATCACGATGTCAAATTGACAGGAATTGTGTTCTTTCAGTACGTCATAGCGCCCTTAAATGTATCCTTAGCTAATTAGAGGGTTCAACGATTTCAGAAAGGATATATCAAGATATCGTTTGTTTATCATTACAACTACATACCTACTTATATCGTCTGTGAAAACTGTCTTTATTTTAAGTTTAAGCACGTATCACATTATTTGGTAAGTAGTTTGAAGATGTTTAATTAATCTGAGTGGGTCACAAATGTGGTCATCAATAAATAAATACAATCGTAGATACATAAAACTAAACGCCTACGTAAAGTTTATAGCAATATCAATATTTGCAATTTTGTAGTACTTTTAATGGTAGGTGTTCACGTTTTTTTTTATCATGATTATGAAGATATAACAAGTTTTAGAAACTTTTTTTATGTGAAATATGAATATTGAGCTATTCAGCGTTATACAGTGCTAGGTCCCATTTCTATAGCTGTCTGAATTTTTCCCCATACTTGAACTTTCCATCTCCTTTGATTTTTGTTTACCCCGTACTTAGAATTGAAACTCAATTTTTTTTTTCGCCTGACCCGTACGTGTTTGCGCGAGAAACACTCCCAAAGTGGTAAAATGTGTCCCCCCCCCCCTGTAACTTCTTAAATAAGATAATGATAAAACTAAAAAAAATATAAATGATGTACATTACCGGGTAAACTTCAATTGAAAATTGGTTTGAACGAGATCGAGTAATTCATTTTTTTTAATACGTCATAAATCGTAAACCGCAACTTACTTTGCAAAGTTACAACCAACTACAAGAACTTTTATATTATGTTACTTGCTGCTACGGAACCCTTTATGGGCGAGTCCGACTCGCACTTGGCCGGTTTTTTTTAAACTAGATTTTAAAAGCCTTTTATGGCCTTCACCTGAGTATTTCATAAGTTATTATTATTACCTTCCTGAAATATGTTTTCCCCTACATCTGTACTAATTTTATTAACGTTAGATTAACTCCATGGATCGATATGTCTATTTCCTTTTCTCGATTTTATGGACGTTCGGATTTTGATAAAAAAAGAACTTACAGGCAAAGATGAAAAAAATGTCTATGGTAAGACAAAGGGTACTTTGAATGCCGGTATTACACTGAAGTTAATTTTACCACGCGATCGAGCCCGCGGGCAAAATCAAGATTGAAAATAAAAAAGACCCCGGGTTAATACACAAAGTCTCACATGTCGACATGCCCAAATTCATCAACAGACGCCAAAAAGTTCCACTTTGTAAAGACTCCAAAAGTTTCCATTTTGTCAAAACATGTCGGGCTCAACGAAAAACTTGCGAGGCGAGCTTAACACGAGTTTCTTTTATAAACATGTGCTGGTATATATCAAATTCTTGTCGACGTTTGTAATTTGTCGTGAAATATTCTTTTGAAAATTGAAAGAGTTTTGGAGGGTTCTTTTTCATTTATTTCTAAGAAACTTCTTATGAAAGAAATGACTGTTATTTATGAAACATTAATTTTCTATGTGTTTAAAAGGCTATCGCTGCTTATCCCGCCAACTTTAAAGAATGTTAGTGATACATTCTTCTAATTGAATCCACTTGAGAAAATTGTCAGGTAAATCTGCCATTAGCTCCATGCTCATCATCATCATCATCAGCCGGAAGACGTCCACTGCTGAACATAAGCCTCCCCCTTAGACTGCCACGCCGTACGACAATTCGCCACTTGCATCCACCGGTTGCCCGCGACTCTCACGATGTCGTCGGTCCACTTAGTCGGAGGCATGCCTACGCTGCGTTTTCCGGGTCCATACTATTACATGCCTATTGGAAAATTCGGAATCAGCATACAAATATAAGTAGCTACTTTTAATAATACGTGTATGCTAATACCGAAATTTCCATTGAAACAGATTTTTTTTCATTATTTTTGAAATACCTTTTTGGAAATTTAAAATCATGAATGTGTTAACAGTTTTAAAGACATTTAATATCCTGAATCTCAGATCAAAGAAATAGGCAGACAGAACGCTCAGAACACGCGAGTGTCTCCACCAAAGTTAATACAAAATCAAATTGAATTACATTCCATAATGTGTTTTTTGTTTTTGAGAACAACTTTTACGACGGTTATAGACACGAGACAGCATATTTTGGCAAAAAACAACAACGACACGCAGCTTGGTACGACGGCGACGCGTAGCTTGGTACCTACTGTGATTCTGATTGTGTGGTTCTGATTTTGATTTTGTATTAACTGAGCGCTCTATCTGCCTATTTCTTTGATCTGAGTTAGGGATGAGCGTTGAATCAACGAACTAGTTGAATCAACCGTTGATCTCCTGTCAACGTATTAACGTTAACTGAATATGAATCAACTAGTTGAATTTGTCAACGACGTTTATGAGTTGAACTCGTTCGTTCGTTCGTTCTCGTTAATTCAACGAGTTGGTTGAGTTTTATGGTTCGATATTTTCAAAGTCATAGATTGCGAGCGGTTGAATGAGTTCATTTTCGAATTATTTATTTTAAGAATAGTACATACATATTGGTGGAGATTGTTTAATTATCCCAATGTATTATTTGAAATGTACTATTTTTTGAGACGCACGAGGTATAGCGAACAGCCCTCTGTGAAAAATGTAATAATACTATTTTTATTTCACACAATTTAAGATGTTAGTTTGTACATAAAACGTTTCCAATACAAAATTTGAATCAAATTGTTTCTTAAACGCGCAATCGTTGATTAAAAACCGTTTAATGAATCAACGGTTTACGTTGCAAGTTGACAGTTAAATTCGTCAACGAGATGAACACGTTAACTCATTCAACTCGTTGACGAATTTAACTAGTTGATTAACTAGTTGACAAACGTGAATCAACGTTAACGTTTCGTTGACGGAAAAACCGTCAACGACCCATCGCTAATCTGAGTCCTGAATACACACTTTTGTAAACATTCCAATTTATCAGACTGAAGGCAATGACTTCAGATGCCATAGCAACGTCCCCAACTTTAGACATCTTTATAATTTAACCTAATCATACTTCCCTCCGGACGAAAGGTATTTCTGATTGAATATATTGATTTTAATACTCATGTAATCCTAAAGGGACATGTAATGATAAAAAGTTAGCTCGGCATTATAACGATCCATAAAACCATAGGGAATTGATCCAATATACTTCCTATTCATATATGTATACAAAACGTATTTCCGAGTAATTTTGAAATGAATAAACATAATAATTACAAATTAGACATTTCCCTGAAATGTACTCATTCCGGGCCAGTTGGCGTGGTATATTATGTCCTATTTGCTCTAACAAAGCGATGGCCTGTTTCCCAGTAGTGAGATTTGATTATGATGCTTACTGGTACACGAACGCCCAAAGAATAACTGATAAACATAAAAAAACGCCTGCTTGTCTAGAAGTGAACTTAAATTGTGAAACGTTCTAAACAATATACTCGGTGCGTTTTAGCATGGTGCGGGTGACAGATTCGTTTCACTCTTCAAAAGTCGCAGCGATTTACAAATTACGAGTTAGTACATCAGCTGTAGCACATTCGTAATATACTAAATCATTAATAACTGTAGTAAATTAATTTAAACCCAACCAGAATGTTTTAGTCCTTTGTAGTCCTCCATTTAGACAACTGTCACCCGCACCATGCTATAACGCGCAGACTATAGTGGTAAACAGAAAACTGACAATTTAATAGGGTTGGCAACGTAAAGATATTGTAGATGGCGCCACCATAGAGTAGTCCTAATCCGACCAATGACGGCGTAGTACGTAGTATGATTTGAACCAATGACGATGCTTGGAACAAGCTATACTAGCGCCATTAGTTGCCATCCCCATTGCAATCTAACTCAAAAAATTCTTCCAAGAAACTGTTTGAACCCCGACTGCTGTGACGTCATGATGCCTGTAAAATTGTACCGACTGAGTGACGTTTGTGATTTTTCGAAGCGTTCGCGATGTATTTGTCAATTTTGGTTTACGTGACAAAAGAAAAAAACGGATCAACATTTTTTTATATTTTTTATTTATTTAGTCACTCATGTCCACTAAATAAAAAAATAACGTTGTTAAGACTGTGAAAAACTAGTTTCATATCAAGATGTAATATAGGTGATACTTATAGTTTTTCATAGTTCACCATACAATCTAACAAAGCTGATCTAATCTGCTGGTCGGGAGAGCTTTTCAAAGACTTGAAATGACATTGTAACAGCACAGATACTAACTGAAAGGGTTTCAACTCCTTTGTACGCCTCACTGCATTTTGTATGAACCAATTCTCGTAGAAAGAAAATCATAACCCTTTCTTTTGGCTTTTGCGATCGTCGGGTAAAAATAAATGGAGTAGTCGATATTATTTTAGCGGCACTGGAGCCAAATAAAATAGTATAAATGCTAAAATCATCTTAAAACAAGTTGTTAAAAACTGTACAGCATTTTACCTAAAGGCGCTCCCTCACCGGGAGCATTCGCGTGTAATGTAACATTGTAGATTCGACTTTGATCTTTACATTACAATACTACCTCCTTGAATGACGAACGTTCGCGTGTAATTTACCATTATAGATTCGACTTTGAGCATTAGATTACAGTAGGTAGTACCTCGCTGACTGATGAACATTCGCGTACATTTAGTTGAGATTTGATACAGGTGCGCATTATAATGCTTGGTTCTCCTTCATCACTGATGTAAACTCATTTTGTATACAGTTGCAAACTGTGATGCTCGATTGTTCTCCTTCACCGATGAACTGCCCGTTTACAGGTGAATGCTCGCGGTGAGGGAGCGCCTTTACAGCTTATTATAAGACGGGATCATAACTATTACTTCTTTAATAAAAAAAAAAATACAAAAAGAGTTCGCAGACTCGTTGTTTGATTATTAGTGATGTTCATTTTGTCTGCCTCTCGCAGCTGCAACCCAACAGGGGTATGTTTAGAGATGATTGTGTAGTGATATTTCAAACAAACAAACAAGGTGCAGATCATAGACATAACGGCACATTAACTACATATTAAAATGAAATATAATAAGTATACTAAGTCCAACAATATCTTTGATCTCTTGCTGCCCTGGTACAGTTGATGTTCAAAACTTTATAACCTGAGGATGAAGTGCCTATCAAGTTTAATTAAACACTCAAAAACTAGAAATAAACTTAATACAACAAAAGGCATGATAATTCAGTTTGCTAATTACAAGTTAAACTTATAATTAACAGAGAGTTTATCTTATAAACACTCAACAAAGACATGCAACGCGTCACTTTGATAGTGGAGTACTAGGCTGTCATGAATCTTAAAGAGGTCTCTTGTACAAATCCGACACGTGTCGTTTGCCATTATCGTAGATGCCCTAATAGTTAATGCAGCTGTTGAGTGCATTCACTGTAAACTGAGTATGTTCAAGCATAATACAAATGCATATTACATGGGTATATATTGCACATGTATATGACCTACGTAAATTGTTTTTATATGGATAAGTATATTACATTTTTGAAGGATAAGTTAGGGTTTTCTTCTTTAATTAAGACATAAGAACTTTGGGACTGTCTCATCAGGAAACCGTAACCTTGGAATGTAAAGGGTTATTACAGGATCAACGTAGATTTCAGTCAGTAAAAGTTTGACAGGCACAGGCGTTTGACACGCCGCGCCTTAGGTGGGAAAACTCATAATTTAATTCATTTACCACAAAAAAAAACATAATTATTATCTGTTGAAGATCTTTACCAATAGATTTCATTTGACCTTGATAAATCATGTACTTCTTACATTGAGTTAAATATAAAGCTGGTTTTATACAATGTTTACTTCGCGTAACTGTGTCATACAAGTATGCCCGGATGTATACCCAATTATTCAATTAATTTCAAGGATTATTTTGTTGTCGAAATATTTCCACGTAAAAGTTTCCTAACGAGGGATTGAAATTAGGTTAATTTGACGTAATTATCATAATACTTTAACCTTTTAACTCGTCTATTCACTGATGGCTATAATTCCCGTGAAAAGGGTTGTTTCTTCCTTCTTGAGCTATTTTTAGAAAATGATTAATATTCTCGTTTCAATTAGCATTGTTATCTGTTATTCAATTTTTAATTACATTCCTGAAGAGTAGTGAAAAAGATCTTTTCATAATTCCACTGTTTCTTTGTCTTTAAGCCGTTACTTTTGAAGAGAAGCTCTAATTATACCATCTGCTATTTTCTAAGTTGCAATTATATCTAAAGCGGTACTCACTTAGCATTATGCAACACTGCTAAATGAGTACCCAGCTTAAAACCTTGTTCAAAAAGGTGATGCGACTTACGATGGCCGATTTCCGTGGAAGGGACGCATATTTCTCCAACTTGATCATTTTGAATATTGTGTCTTTTACCACAGAATACATAATAGTTGCTTATACTTGCTTCTTTTTTAAGCGGCTTCAACCGCAGGATATTTCTCACCTGGGAGAATCTTTTTGAAATCGAATGAGAAGAGTAAAGTTCGTAAATCAGAACTTTATAAGAAGATGCGTCAGTTTAAATGCAAACAAGAACTTTTTTTTCTTAAAATTGAAAAAAGAACTCCGACAAACCTTTTCAAATCTCTTCTAGAATTTCAATTAGATAATAAAGGTTCATTATCCACAACATTTAAAGACAAACTGTCAGTGAGTCGGAAAATTCAGCTTTTGACAGTCAACGAAGGACAAAGTGGTCAATTGACCGTGCGTTCACTGAATGAGAAACGGAACGGAACTTCCTTTGAAAAACATGTATTTTATTATTGTTTAAAATGTAAATTCTTTTATCATATGGATTGGTTGTCAATTTTATTTGTTGTTCATTACTGAGATTGGAAATGGTTTTCTTTTGATATGTTATTGAATTTGTTTATTTGTCAATTGAAAGTTACGTGGGATAATTGCACTGACGTTTTAAAGGATGTATTTTTATTCAAAGAGGGTTGTGCATATTTGGGAGCACGGCAGTGCTCCCGCCAAGTCGAGCCAAGCGAAGCGCAAGGGCACTAGCTAGCTTTTCTCGTTCTCATTTTCTGATATAAATACATTTGGCCATTAACCTGTGTTCGGCGTTTTTATTTACGTTTTCTCACTAATAAAATGATCAAAAAGATTTCAACTGAATTCAAGCTTATTTATTAACTACTTCGGTTACTGAAATATTAATAAAAATAACTAACTATTTGTAGGAGGACATCCACTGGCTGCGTTGTGTGTTGCGTGTTCGGTTCCCGCACGGAGCAAATATTTGTTTTATCTACAATTAGTTGTTTCGGGTCTCAGCGTTTATGCACATTGTGAGTTCATAATTTTGTAAACACACTCCAGGACAAATAAAAAAAATCCTAGTGCTGGGAAATGCTAACAAAAAATCGAGATCTGTACAACATTTACGTTCCCTTGCACGAAAGTCAAAGGTTACCGACCGGACTGGCTAGTACGCTGACAGTGTTTTCAAAAGCGGTTCTATTCAATGTACAATGAGCGAAGTTATCAACATTTATAATTGCTAATCCCCCAAGGGGAATTAATTATTACATATTATTAATACGACATAACAGCGGTTTAAGGAATATTTGAGGATAAATTGACGAAATAATTTTCCAGTGGTTTAGCTTCCAACTATCAACAAACATCTAAAAAAACGAAATTCAAAATTGCTTATCTTGGAAAAATAGCGTAATAATACATGCATAAAAACAGAAGCATTTATTAGGAATATTTGATAAATTTGATCGACAACTTTACAATAGTTGTCGGAGATAGATCAAGTCAAAAAAACATAAAATAAGATGCTTTTCGAAAAAAAAATAAAAGTTGATCTGGCATCAGAATCGATCCCTTGACTCGAAAAAAATACAAAAAGAAACGTCCATTCAATGTACAGGAATATCTCTTCACTATTATATGTAAAGATAAAGAAGATAAAGATGCGTCAGTTTAAATGCAAACAATTTTTTTTTATCTTAAAATTGAAAAAAGAACTCTGACAAACCTTTTCAAGTCTCTTCTAGAATTTCAATTAGTTAATAAAGGTTCATTATCCACAACATTGTAAAGACAAAGTCATGAGTCAGGAATTGAAATTCAGCTTTTGACAGTCAA
Organism: Agrotis segetum; assembly: GCA_036375495.1. NCBI lineage: Eukaryota > Metazoa > Arthropoda > Insecta > Lepidoptera > Noctuidae > Agrotis > Agrotis segetum. Next base: position 60,587 of record JAQSVV010000430.1, read on the forward strand.
CGAAGGACAAAGTGGTCAATTGACCGTGCGTTCACGGAATGAGAAACGGAACGGAACTTCCTTTGAAAAACGTGTATTTTATTATTGTTTAAAATTTAAATTCTTTTATCATATGGATTGGTTGTCAATGCATTTTGTCTGTTGTTCATTACTGAAATTGGAAATGGTTTTCTTTTGATATGTTATTGATTTTTTCAATTGAAAGTTACGTGGGATAATTGCACTGACGTTCCAAAGGATGTATTTTTATTCAAAGAGGGTTTTGCATATTTGGGGGCACGGCAGTGCTCCCGCCAAGACGAGCCAAGCGAAGCGCAAGGGCACTAGCTAGCTTTTCTCGTTCTCTATATAAATACATTTGGCCATTAACCTCTGTTCGGCGTTTTTATTTACGTTTTCTCACTAATAAAATGATCAAAAAGATTTCAACTGAATTAAGCTTATTTATTAACTACTTCGGTTACTGAAATATTAATAAAAATAACTAACTATTTGTAGGAGGACATCCATTGGCTGCGTTGTGTGTTGCGTGTTCGGTTCCCGCACGGAGCAAATATTTGTGTTATCTACAATTAGTTGTTTCGGGTCTCAGCGTTTATGCATTGTGAGTTTATAATGTTTGTAAACGCACCCACTGCATAGGAAAAAAACCTAGTGCTGGGAAATGTTATTATAGAAAAAATCTTCTGTACAACATTTACGTTCAGTGTGTGTAAAGCAGTAATTCTATCACTTTGCAATAAATATTCTTACAATCTATTCAAGTATGCATTTATCGAAGTCATCCATTTCTAATGAGCACCATGGCTATTATCATTACACTATTAATTTTTACGACGTATTACAGCTGACATATTGTACCTGTCATCTAGGTATAAGTATTCGTAGGTACACGGTGAAGTTTTCAAATGGGCGTTGATAGTCAAATTCAAAACTAAGTAATAAGCTGTGTACCAAAAAAAATGCCTGTTATTTAGATTTTCAAAACATATATTTGAACTTTATTTTTCTTTTGTAACAATTATATATACCAAAATTAAAAAGATAAAATGCGTTTAAAATTCACAACACTTCATGCCGTGGTGTAATTTTTAGTGTATCTAAGCTTTTTAGTCCATTCTTTAGTTATTTTTTTTTTATATGTAAAAAAATGTTCTTTTTATTTCAAAACTCTAATTGACGGGCTAAGATTTGCAATTTATTGATGCTGGAAACTACCTATTGCGGGATACAGGAGTGAGGTTCGAATTGATGAAAACTAAAAATTAATATCCTATTTGATAAGAAATCAAAACTCATAGCCAGGAATTTAAACTGTTTATTTGGGAATGTAAACACTATTACACCGTTTAAGTTTCACATTTGGCCTTTTACGCCCTCTTGCAAAATTCACCCTGTATTTATGTTGGGTAGGTAGGTTGTTCTCATATATCTTTTCTAGAATAAATATAATTTGTCACTAGGTACCTGCCGCATTTTAATTTTTGTACCCAAAATGAAAAATGTTCTACGGCTGAGTTTTTTGAGATAACGAAATAAGGACGAAATTTATTGCTCACAGTATTTCCCCACTTTTTTTACTCTGGTGGGTAGAATCATTAATCATCAGCCTATATTGTTCCCACTGCTGGGACAAAGGCCTCCTCTCTTTAAGAGGGAATGGGCCATAATCCACCACGCGGGCCCAGTGCGGGTCCGTAGATGTCACATGTCTTCGAATTTTTTGTTTCTAGGACATGCCGGTTTTCTCACGATGTTTTCCTTCACCGTTTTGAGAGCAGTGGTGATGAAATAAATTACACAAAGTAATGGTTTAGGCGTATTAGGGCTAATTCTCATTTGGGCAACCGACTCCATAATGGACTACTTCTCATTATGGCTACTTCTCATATGGGCTACTTCTCGTTTGGGCTACTTCTCATTTGCGCCTGGCGGGGTTCGAACCCACAACCTCACCTTGTATAAGTCAGGACCGATACCACTGCTCTATATCATCATTAACTATGATAAATCGTTCATCATCTGCCTAGTCTTTTCCCAACGCTGCTAAGGTGCATTCAATACAAGCAACAGAAGAGAAAGTGGACCATCGCCCACCAGAACCAAAAAAAAACAAGCTGTTTTTTGTGAGTCACCTACTCAATGTCTCTCCCTGGTTCTGTGAAAGGGACTGTCAGACTTGTAATTTTTTCAATCACCCTTTGTGTACCAGAATTATTGCTAAAGCTCGTCAGATCATTTCCACAACCCCAGAATGAGACACGCCCTACAAATTTCAAATCAAACTCCTCTTCTTGCCAAGTCGTTTTTTCCTAACATGAACCTTCTGTCATTGAGAGAAAGTTGAAAATCTAATGATGAAGGCTGAAATAGCTTGATGAGCTGACGTCTACTACACCAGAAAATAATAATGATAATAATTTCAGTTTCAACTGAAATAATGTTAATTTAAATTCCTTTATTCAACCTCCTAACATTAAGGAATTTCGTAATATCATAAATAAAGCATTCTTATAGCTTGCTAACCGTTGTTGTTTTAATATAAACGTTAAAATGAACCTAGTTCTAGTTCAATTAGTAAATAAATTAAAACATTAATTCGTGTTTCATTTCATGTTTGATTTCCTTCTAATTTTGAAATGAGACTTTTCAATTTAGTTTGAGCGCATTCTGATGAAAAATACTTTTGCAATTAAAGCATTTAATCACTTACTTTTATCAAAATCAAAATACGTTGTAACTTTAACAATGCATGGTTAAATAACTTATTTAACTCTCTCATGTAAACGAGCGACAGCTTGTTGATAGCAGACATCGAAGCTATGCCACATGCCGCCAAATCACTGATGGCCGCCGTCAACGCTTTGTGGCATGCCGTCGATTCATTGACGGCTGCCGCCGACGCTTTGTCGGATGCCGGCGACGCATCGACGACCGCCGCGCATAGGTGGCGACGATGCCGCTCGTCTGTATGCAATTAATCAGCATTTATTATAATTAGAAGCTGTGCGCTTCGGCGATCAAAGATTACATAAACATCTAATTAAATCGGCATTGCTTAATTATATAATTCCCCAATTATGGCGGCCGTTTGTATGCGTAATTGAAATAATTAGCAGGTTCTCTCTTTGCCAATAACATCAAGCTGATTGAGCAATGTCAGCTATAACTGTTTATTGATTAAAGTCGATATTTGGTCAAAGACTAATAAGTACCTAATTAATTGCTATTCCCAAGATGCAGTCAACTCGGTAATCGGTCAGTACCTAATGTTAGCTAAATCAACTCAAATATAGACACTATCAAAATCTATTTTGCCATGGATATAGATTTTGGGGCTGGTGGAAGCCACCTCCTGGCGATTCACCCCGAGTAACGGCACCACAAGCTATCTGTAACCTGCGGTGATGCGGTGCGGTGCGGTGATAGGTCTATCAAATTCCGCCTGCAAGCTCAACGGCTTCATCTTGGATTTCAAATTTCTTCTGAACCAAAACAAGATTTTACTAACCCATTTTTCTTTTAATTTCATTTATTATGTAAATAGACGAGAAAATAACAGACTGAAAATAAAGACTAGAACGCCCTTAGGTATCCTGTCATTCATCATTGTCCGGCCCTTAACTCATTTGGGGACAGCACAGCACTTCAATACAGTTTACTCTCAGCATGTTTGACGCGGCATGTATGGCTCATGACTGCTAGTTGCGGATAAAAAATACAGAACACTACCTCTAAACTGTATTGTCAGTTAATAAGTACTTGTACAACTTAATCTATCCGTGCATACTTCAACTTTCAGTAGCAAACATTTCCAATAAACATCAAAAACTAGTATCAACTGCAGCTAAAGCGCCGCTCGAGTTAGCTCGCGCTACGAACATTCTTAGTTCTCAAATAGTTGTCGGAAGCGTCTCTACTACCTTTGATTTCTTTCACGACTTCACTTAAGGCCGTTACACAAGTTTGTCCTCAGTTTGTCCTCACTGCTGACGACTTTCCCCCGAGCGCTTTATTCAGCGCATAAGTTTGTCGAAGACCTATTCTTGCAATTGTGTTAAGGCGCCCCTTATGCAAACTGTATAGAGGAATGTTTTAAGTAATAAAGCGCTTTTGTCGCTGAAACTGTAAGAGGGTTAGCATTTGTTGCTTGTTTGCCAGCTGCTTTAGGTGTTCGTTTCAGATGTGTGTGTTAGATTACTAGGAAAGCTGTAATTGAGAGAACCTAGTTTACACATATCAGTGTGAATTCTAAGTAGTTAGTATTAGTTCACTTGCTACTGCAATTGATACGAGGAATGCAGGCTTCCTGCTTATGGCAGTATGTTCCGCTAGTACTAGGTACTATTATATATTCTGTGCTAGTACTAAATTACTTAAATGAAGAGCGTTTTGGCTTTTACTAACATACTTGAAACGTTATATACGAGTAGATAGCCATTTCTAGCTATTAACGCTTTTGAGAAAGTCCATCGTCCATCGTTTATAAATTTGTAGCTATCGGTCACCGAATAATAGCTAGATCTACCTATAAAGTTGCTATAAGTTGGCATCGCTGCTGCAGATTTGAAGTTGTGTCAAATCAATTGTACGATAGGCAGTATGGTGTATGGTGTTTGCGGACGAACTGCCAATTTGAAACAATTGCAAGCGTCATACGATAGGCAGGATGGTGTATGGCTACCATTAGTAGTCAAAAATTATGTAGATAGTCTTGCTAGACAAAAAGATGAATTTTTGTTTGCCGTATATGATTACTTCCCAGAATTTGATCCTTATTAGCAACACTAACGAATGATACAATAATACAGGCCTGTGTTACTTTTTTTCTAAAATCAGCGGCTTCGATTCCTGGCCAGGATTATTGATTTTACTAAAGTCCAATGATGTAGTTTTCGTTTTCGTCAAAATCGACCTCAAGACTCCTTTCAACGTTTTTCGATATTCCTCATAGTTTAGGAGATAGCCATCCACGTCCAGTTGAAAAATTCCATGCAAGACTTTTCAACAATTTAATGAAACCAAGAAGAACAATGTGACTTCATGACACGCAGCGTGCTATGGAAAGGTCTATAATATGCTTGGGGACTCACTGAGGGATAAAATCCGGAATGAGGTCTTACGGCATAAGACCAAAGTTACAGATATTGTCCAAATCTGTAGCAAGCTGAAGTGGCAATGGGCTGGTCATGTCTGCCGCAGAACCGACGATAGGTGGAGTAGGAAGGTTCTGGAATGGAGACCGCGTGTAGATAAGCGTAGGGTGGGACGCCCCTCGGCAAGATGGACCGATGACCTGAAGAAGGTGGCTGGCAGTGGCTGGATGAAAAAAGCGGGAGATCGTGTGCTGTGGCGCTCCCTGGGAGAGGCCTATGTCCAGCAATGTACTGCAATAGGCTGAAATTATGAAAATGGTGAAGAAGAACAAATGAAATTGTCAGTAACGCGAGTCATCTAGCAGCCTTACCCATGGAATAACCGTTATCTTTTTTTATTCGTCGCAATAGTACCATTTAAAACATAACGGAGGCTATCAAAAATATCTTTACATCTATACTGTTATATTTGCCAGCGTTATAATGGGAAAAAAGGCTATTGAACCAGTCTCCTTTAATAGAAAAATCCAGAGCTTTACGTATATTCTGAATAATTTTCCATAAAAGACTGACTTATTTTCGCCCACGTTTTATCGGTGTATTTTCTTTTTTTTAAGCTGTTTTTGTATAGCTTAAATATGTCTAAAGCTTACATGTCATTTTGTGATGTTTAAGGATCAGCTCAGACCGAGACGTACATTTCAATAGAGCTAATCGAAATCTAACTTTATTACATCATGATAAGATACACATTTGCAGTGTCGTTGCGTCGCATCGCGTCTCGGTGTGAACTGACCGTAAACGGGTTATGCGCACTAAATCTCACGATTGTAATAGACCACATTCGCACTAAATCCTATCCACACTTGGTCCTATTTGCAGTTCGTCCCATCTGCACTAGGTCTGGGTTCGTCCAATTCGCAATTGATCCAAGTCGCAGTTCGTTCTATTCTACATAATAGGTGTTGCCAGTAAAATTACACAGGAACGTAATATTAGGATCTGGAATTAAACCGTAAGTAAGAAAAGGCGTAAGATGAGGATACGTCGCGGACGTGCGAAAATGTATGAGAGTCTCGTCCGCCACCCGTCTCTTCTGTGTGTTTTACGTCGCGACGCTTCTATTCCTTTTTTTATGAAAGAGACGCCGAAGAGATATTTATGTCTCCGCCCCGTCTGTGTCTTACGTTTTTTCTATGTGGCCCGCGCCCAATATGGACAACACATACCTAAACACAAACATAAACATTCAAATACGGTCTTTTGAGAGAGTAACAAAGTATTAACCGTCAAACATACACTCAAACATACACGCGCAAGATAGGAGCAGCATACCACATTTTAAAAGAGTAACCATGGAGTTTCTTGCCGGTTCTTCTCCATGGAATCGACCAATCCGAACCGAGCACCTGTTGTCGAAGTTATATAGTGCCCTCATGGGTCTATGTGGAACAAAAATATTTGATTCTGACTTTGCAGTGGTTGAGCGATCATCTGCTCTATATGTCGCGGGTTCAATCCTCGCAAAAATGTATGACCAACAAGTAATTGTTTTGGTTCTACATGTTTGTGTATGTGAGATTCAATGTTTGTAACCGCACCTACGATACAGGAAAAAATCCAAGAATGGGGCCACATTAAAAAAAAAACATCCTCCAAACGATAATAAAACTTAGTGAAATACAACATGTAACGTAATTAACGCACACCCTGTGTCTGACACCCCAATTAGAATAAATATTACGTTATAATCATAATACATATTATATTGAATTTTTAATTTAACATGTAAATGCATTGTTATCAACTAAATTAGATACTTTGCAGTAAGGTTTATTTTTCTTGTTTTTTTTTTTGTATTGAATAACGGAATTTGTATTAACGCTCCATGTAAAATACTGATATCCAGCTGAATCTGGTTTGACTGGAAGCCGACCCCAACATAGTTGGGAAAAGGCTAGGCAGGCAGATGATGAATAACGGAATTTGTATTAATACAAATAAAATTGAACTTTTAAGTCTTGTTGCCTTGATTTACGGTCTACCTTAGTTTGTTTTGACTGTACAGGGGTGATGTAACTATTATTTTGCTTAGTTTTAATTGTTTTTGATAAAAAATTACCGATATTAAAAATTATAGAAATCGATTCAGTAAACGATTCTGAACAAACTAATTTCAGGATGTTCGTTAATTATGTTACATGTTAAGAGAAAACGACACAGGTAACATTATAGGGTCACATCGGGGACCTCATAGAGGTCCATAGCCTGCTGGGTTCGTGCGACTTTCTCATCAGGTCATCAGGATAACCGTGACCCTGGAACGTAAAGGGCTATGGAAGGATCACCGTAGATTTTAGTCAGTACGAGTCTGACCGTAATCCGTCCCGCCATTTGAAAGGTTTCATTTGATTTTCTGGGTAGGTCAACAGGATTTCAGATTATTCTTCTGTCCTACTCCACAGAGAGTCCACACAGATTTTCTCAACAAAATTAACTTGTAGATTGTCTCATGTCAAAAATCAGGCATGGCTTTCGATAAATTTCCTTTTGAGTCTAGCTCAAAAGGCCTGTTACAAAACCTCATCGGGCATAGAGAACATTAATTTACATGATCCACGATCCAATAAAATAGCTGCGATAATAAATATGGTGAAGTTTGCCTTAAGAAATAGACTCAGTATGTAGCAATACGTTTATACAAACATTTATGTTTTGTTAATAATGTAAGTAATGATTTTTTGTATAATATACAGAGTGTCATATTCGCTTTTGCGAAAAATCTCTATAAATAAAGATTTTTAAAAAAAAAAACCTCTTCGTATGGAATAGATAGACCATCATCATCATCATCAGCCTTATGTTCCTACTGCTGGGACACAGACCTCCTCTCTGTGAGAGGGATTGGGCCATAATCCACCACGCGGGCCCAGTGCGGATTGGTAGATGTCACATGGCTTCGAACTTTTGGTACTAGGACATGCCGGTTTCCTCACGATGTTTTCCTGCACCGTTTTGAAAGCAGTGGTGATGAAATAAATAACACAAAGTAATACGCCTGGCTAGGTTCGAACCCACGACCACGACTCGTAAGTCGGGACCAATACCACTGGGCCACCACTGCTCTCCATAGATAGACCATAATCTATGGAATAGTCTAGGTTGGTTTAGAAACCATGTGATTTGGCAATCGAAGACTATAACATGTGTAATATATGAAAGTGCAGTACTGCAGAAGTGGGTGGTAAGGCAGTGGTCATGTTGGCAGCAGAGCGGGTTGACTGACTTTACTTGGTCGTAGCAAAATCAGCAGAAGAGTTATTTTTTTAATATTGCCACATTTCTACCTATTTATTTTTTCTATGTATGCAATTATTGGTTGCGTGGCTACACTTACGGCTCTAAATGTATAATACAGTATCCAGACTCATGGCTAAATAATCACAGCCGCACAAGCCGATCTTCCGGGTTAAGCCGCACTTGCCGAAGTTGGTCTGTGGATGGGTGACCATCTGACATAACGAGTTTCCTCTGTGACTCGGAAAGCACGTAAAGCCGTTAGTCCTGGCTGTCATTTGTGGATCTTTGACAGTCGTTACTGTTAGTCAGAAGCTCATAAGTCTGACACCCAGTCTTGCGGTTATCGTAATTCCCAGTAAATACTTCAATTACGCTGTAAATAAAATACAGAAAACTTACGATAAGGCCTCCAAACACGTTCAACACAAGAGTGAGATAACCGGAGTCAAACTCAAGACTTTTCCAGGAACATACCTCCAACTTTCAAACCGGGTTGCTTATAACATTTCTATTCGAAAAACACAAACAAGTTTTGCGTAAAAGCGGTAAAGAAATTGGTCAGTAAAATTCCACACAATTCGGTTACATGCTCGTACAAGTTCTTTTGTAGAGCTTTTAATAGAATGGAAATTCCGAGAAAATATCCTATATTATATGTATAGAATATACCCTCATGGAAAATACCTGGCCTATTCGGTTTTCTTGTAAACAGATAAAATACTACACAACAATGTATTGTCTTTTGAAGAAATTCGGTTTTTTTCCATCGCTAAGAATGTAAATGAAGCTCATGGAAAACATTTGAAGATTTTTCATACGTAGCTAACTAAATTCAACAAAAAATAATTATAACTCACAAGAAAAACAAAAATAATTCTTAAAAAAAAATATTGCCGTTGTTGTGTCGTGGGTGCGTTTGCACAAACACGCAGACCCGAAAAAACGATTTTGTAGGTCATAGGTACAAATATTTGTTCCGTGCGGGAATCGAACCCGCAACACGCTGCGCTGCCAAAGGCTCAGCCACTAGGTTTTTAACCGACTTCAAAAAAAAAGTAGGTTCTCAGTTCGACCTGTATGTATGTATGTATGTATGTTTGTCCGCGATTATCTCGCGTTTGGCTGAACGGATTTTGATGCAGTTTTCAGGAAAGTGTTCATTACATTCTGGAGAAGGTTTTAGTATATAACACTAATAGTTATCCCGTGACGTTGCCCGCGTGGACCCGTTTTTGCTTACTTAGGTTGTAGATTTTCAGAGACGATTGCATGTTTGTCCGCGATTATCTCGCGTTTGGCTGAACCGATTTTGATGCGGTTTTCAGAAAACTGTTTGTTACATTCTGGAGAAAGTTTTAGTATATAACAATAATGGATATCTCGAGAAGTTGCTCGCATAGATCCGTTTTTATTGCTTACAAGGGTTGTAGATTTTCAAAGACGCCGATTATATGAAATTTTTTGTTGAATATTATGTAAACCAAAAAGTGAAAAATAAAAAACTTTTTTAAAAAAGAGAACCGACTTCAAAACCAAACACAAAAAATTGTAAAATAACTTTTCTTTCGGAAGTCGGTGTTTGGTTTTGAAGTCGGTTCTCTTTTTTAAAAAAGTTTTTCAATTCAAGTCTTTTGTTTAGATGATGAATCGGTTTCCCTACCCTCTGATATAGCAATTTATTGACAGTTAAGCATAAATTGGTTGTGATTTTTGTATTTTAATGAGTTTTTCAGAATAAATACAAATGTAAAAGCCTCCCCGTTTCATACATTGGTATAAATTTAAAAATTTTGGAAAAATAATGATTATTATCTATGATATCTATGCTATTTCTAAATGTTACTGAAAAAGAATGGGGTTTTTGCAAAAACGTCATGCTTTATTGAGGTTTTGGGGACACCCTGAAGTTCGGTTTGGTTAGGTTCTAAAGGAACCTAAACAAACCGAACCCTGCAAACAGAAATAGAAGCTGCGCGAAGCAGGGCTTCGTCGACCCTTCTTAGTTTGTTAGTGAGTCATATATCATATAATTACGTAGTACGGTGATTAGATGTACGAGTCGTACATCTTATCACCCGTGTTTTCGCGATATCCCAAGAATTTTTTTAGAATTTTTGCGAAAATTTGGTTTAACAAAATATCCTACGCCAAACGATAAACTAAAAGTAATGATAAAGAATAAGTTTTGTATCCCAAATTCGCTCCGCTTTCCACAGAACCAGAGCCCAAACCCGTTATCTGTCCGGATTTAACCGGTTTAAAGACTGGACGTTGGCGAGACAGATTGACACCGCAATTCCCGGTTTTCCAAGCGAAACACGAGAACTAGAACATCGGTAACCTGTCCGGGTAAAACTAACTATATCCATGTTCTAAGTCGATCTAAGGTCTTATTTCCATAGACCTACTGTTTTTTATAATTTTGGCGATCTGAAAAGTGTATTTTCTGTGTATCGGACCTCCACAACCCAGTATCTGGGTAATACGATACCCCATGGTAAGACTGGTTGTCAGACTTTAAAGCTTAAAGATCTACAAATGACAGCCGGGACCGACGGCTTTATGTGCTTTCCGAGGCACGGAGGAAACTCGCTATGACAGATGGTCACTCATCCACAGACCAACCTCGGTCTGTGCGTCTGTAATTATTGAGCCACGAGTTCCTCTAGAAGGCAATAATATAATCTTGAAAATTACCAACTTAACAATTATAATCACCAAAAATATTCAGTCTAATAAGCAATATTTCCGTCTTTTCACTTTCAGTCTAAATGATCGTCCAAATAAGTAAATAAACACACGACGGCAATTTAGGACACATTTCCACCAAATTCGGACGCTAATTAATTACCCTTTTCACGTCTCAGAGCTTTGGGAACGAAGTAAATTAGTCACTTAACTTGTGAAGTTTTGGATACGTCGCGTACTTTATTTACTTGCGAGCGTACTCGTCATTTCTTTAATTATATACAAATATACGTATTTGAATAAAGTAATGAGAGCTTGGTACTGAAAAACGAAACTTGGATGATATGATGATATTTTATGTCTTTGAAGTTACATGTGTTCTTGAGCCATTTTGAAACTTCATCCACTTTTAACTACCTACACAGGAAATCAGTACGCACCGATGTGTCTTGTGTTGTAACCTTAACAGGTACTTTTTTCAGTAGTCCCTTGCCCACGTTGGGGCGGAAAGGAGTGTCAGATTCTTACTGTCTAAAAATCCACCTTGTTCCTTCAATCGCCTTTTGCGTTCCAGGGTCTCAGCTATTTTTACAGACGGTTACATAATTCCGGCAGGCGTCTGGCCCTGTGGGGTCCGTCCTGAAAGCTTGATTCCCGTAATAGACGTTGTCGTAAGTCTGCTTGGCAAAGGAAAGCCTTAAATTAAGGTATAAGTAAAGACTAGAAGCTTCTAGTATTTCTTTCTTTTCTCCAACTCTCCCTCTTCAACAAAAAAAGGCTAGGCAAATAATTTCTAATTTTGTAAAGCTGAAAAAAATAGTAAATGTTTGTTTCTTTGTTATTGTTGCAATAAAATCCAACCATTACACAAACAGTAACCAATCTTTTACAAAGTCCACTTAAATATGAAGATTAAAGAAAAACTTAACAGCAACAGATAATAATGATAATTACTGAAACACCACTTAAACCAAATTACCAAACTATGCAGCTTACTAAAAACTTAATGGGAGTAGTTAACACCATTCGCAAGTTTATCTTGAACTCTCTGTAATCGTTGTTGTAATCCTTATAACTGATGAGGCTAATCTTGTGTAATTGTTGGAGGAGAGAGGGTAACGGAGATTTTGCGATATAGAAACGATGTGGTCAGTTTTGTCCCGACTTCATTCCATTAAAGCAAATGTACGTGATTTTTTATTTCAAATCCTCACTAGGAATTTCTGCCCGCCCGGGCCGCGGAACTGTCTCATCAGGTAACCGTGACCCTGGGACGTATAGAACTATTGAAGGATCACCGTAGATTTTAGCCGGTACAAGTCTGACAGTGCCTTCCACACCGCCCTGACTGCGAGAACACATTTGATGTTTTTACCAATAGAAAAAAATTACTTAGCAGTTCGGCACTCGAAATTTGGCATGCAGGTAGATGTTATGACGTAGGCATCCGCTTGGAAAGGATTTTAATCAATTCTATCCCCAAGGGGATAAAATAGGAGATAAAACTTTGTACGAAACATTGTTAAATTCGGACATCCACGTTAAATTCGGACATCCACGCGAACGAAATCGCGGATCACAGCTAGTCTGAAATAAAATTCTCATAAATAACTTCACTATAATAGTGGAAATTATAAACCTTCCTTACACGTTCTCCACTCGATCCTATAAAACCTGACATCTATTTCAAGAAGAGCCATCCCGAAATAAGACGTTTGAAAGCAGATCATTTATAAACCTTTCAAAGGAAACGCCGAAATAGAACACACGCTCCCGATACGGAAACAAGGTATTGCTACTGAAATTCAATATTATAGTGAAAAGAATTTCTAATTTTTTATCAAACGTGTTTGATGTTTTTTGTGGTACCGTTTGTTTATGGTATTCAATAAGCGTTACCACCAGAAAACATCAAATTCAAACATATTTATCAATAAGGTCAATAGTCCTTATTCAAGGCTATTTACGTACTACGCACCTGACCTTTCAGGAACGTAGTAGGTATTCAGTTTTCTTACGCGATAAAATCGTCAAATGAGTCCTCCCACCCAGGGTAGGTCAAGAAGGACTGTGAGACTTGTACTGACTTAAATCCACGGTGTCCTTCAATAGCCTTTACGTTCCGGGGCCACTATTTCCTGATAAGACAGTCCTGTGACCCCGGCTGGTTTCGGCGACAACTTAAAATAGTATGTGCAAATTAATTTTCAGTAACATTTTATTGTAGTTGGGTAATGTCATCATGCTGGTAAATCGGCCCGCAGAATAAGTCCCGTAATAACGTTGACGGGAAGCCTGCTTGTCTAAATTTAGCATATTTTCCTCTGGCAATTACGCCAGCTAGTCGCTCTGCTAATTGTACACAATTTTGTCTTGACTTACGACCAGCGGTTATTTAGCTCATAAAAATCCCGAGCTGACATTTTTATTTACCTGGAATGGACTGGTGGTCTTAATTTTGTACAGTATAGCAGTACCAGTAAATTTTAACTACATAACTTTAAGACTGGTTTAGGTAAAATGTGTTCTCGGATAGTTTTACTCGTAAATCAGAATAAGCAAGGTTGTTTATTTTGTGAAATAGCGCTGTTTTTTGGCTTTTACTGAAATGAATATTGAGATTGAGGGCTGATGGGAATTGAGGAAGAAAATATGTTATGCGGACCTTTTCTTATTTTTTTCCCAGCTACGGTAGAGTTATGATTTTAACAGGTATGTAAGTATAATTAATCTGGTGCCTCATAACTTCTAAATTACAAATCGTAATTTGACAAATTACGATTTGATTTGGTTTGATAAATAGATGGAAGCGACTTGATTATCTGAGTGTCTTGATAATAAATTATTGGGATATGGCCCCCTATATACAACGCCGTAGTCGGGTAAAAATAGAGTCGAAATGGATGTCAAAACCATCAATAGAGTCCTCCCGCGTGGATGAAGCGAAAGGGACTGTCAGGCTCTTACTGACTAAAAACCCCCGTAAAAGATATTTGAAGGGACAGCCCTTCAAGTAGGTACCCTTTGCGTTTCAAGGCCACGATATCCCGTTACGGGAGTCTCGACCCCATAGCCAAGGAGCCCAGTCTATTTGTACGAGTAGGGCTATCATTTCTAAAATTGGACAACACAAAAGCAAAATTTGCCCATCCTTCTTAACTTAACCCCAACTTCAAGTTTTCTCCCACCAAAGCTATAGAATACAAGTTACCGACACATCGTTCTAACATTACGGACAGAACAAGTTGCTTCCGATGCTTTACTGGCTGCGTGGCTAATAAATTTGTCATTTCAGATAGCCATTTAACGGTTGCCTTGTATTTCAAACTTTGGAACGATGGCACCGTGGTTTTGCTGTCTGTACTGTGATTAAGGACTCTTAGAATTTTCTGGGAAGTAGCTGTTTGCATAGAAGAAAGCAATGGAAACAAGCAATGGAAAGAGCTACGCTCGGAGTTTCTTTGCAAGATAAAGTCCGGAACATGGATATTCGGGAGAGAACCAGAGTCACCGACATAGCTCATAAAATTTGCAAGTTGAAGTGGCAATGAGCAGACCACATCGCTCGTAGAACTGACAACCGATGGTGAAGAAAAGTTCTCGAGTGGCGACCACGGACCGGAAAACGCAGCGACCATCCTTCTTAACTTAACCCCAACTTAGGCAGGCCTCCCACTAGGTGGACCGACGACATCGTGAGGGTCGCGGGCAGCCGATGGATGCAAGTGGTGAATTGTCGTTCGGCGTGGCAGTCTAAGGGGGAGGCCTATGTTCAGCACTGCAGTGGACGTATCCTCCGGCTGATGATGATGATGAAAGAAAAAAGCTAGATAAGATTAAATACGGCAAAGTTAGGGCATTGGCCGAGCCACTCGAACCAGTAAGAATGTAACAGTCTATTCCGCCTGCCTTGGATGGCGAGGGGAGTTTCTGGGTCGCGGAACTGTCTGGATACGTAAGCATGAACGTAAAGGGAAGGAGCATGTTAGATTTTAGCGTATTTCGGGTATCAAGCTGAGCCATCGTATTTGAAATATCGCAATACGCTCCAAAACTGGGATCGCTGATGTGGGCAACAAGACTGCCAGGTTTCAGTGGGACTGGGCGGGCAAGTCTACAGAATGCATCAGGATCGATGGACTACGGGTGGGTGCTGGACGGGCTTCGTTGCCGAGAGAGGCCTAGGAAACGCTGGCGTGAGGGAAAGCCGCACACAGGACAGATTGGAAAGTTATGCGGGAAACCTTTGCCCAGTAGTGGGAAAAGATAGGTAAAAAAAATATTGTATTTGTCTGTAAGTCAAACAGACTAAATAAATAAAATAGATAAATTACACCCAGACACAGAACAAATGATCGCGCTCATTACACAAACATTTTGTCCTGGGTGGAAATCGAACCCACGACCTCGGCATAGCAGTCAGGGTCACTAACGACTAGACCAACAGGCCTGTCAAAAAAAGTATAAGCTTTGATCTTTAATACATAATGTTTTGGAATACCTAGAGGATGAAAATAAATTCTATTGCCCCGAGGCACACAGCAATAGATTGCCTGGCCAATGTATTTGCTAGCTCCGTTTTAATATACAAACAGAGAACACAATAATATCGCGAAATGCAGGGAACTACCATTCTGATATTTACAGACGCCAGCAGGTCAACCTACCCGAATCTGTCAGATTTTACCAGTCAAACATTAACCTTCTACTCTTGTGATAAGGTTGAAATTCTATTAAAGAAATAAGAAGAAAGAAGAAAGAAAGAAAAGAAAGAAAAAAGATTTATTGGGACACACAGGACAAAACAAACAAAATTACATGAATAAAAACAACAGAGAAAAACAAAAATTAGTATAAGAAAAACAAACGGTACAACAAAACATAAAACAATTTAGTCCTGTGCGAGGCCAAAAGGCTCCTACCTCAGCATTTGCTGCGACATTTAACTGTCACAGCGCTGGTTTTCTGGTAGGGCCCAAAGTGAAGTCACGGTCAGATACACACGTACATAGATAATATAACGGAAAGATTACAATTGAATAAAATAAATAAATAAAACAAAATAAAAATTAAAAATAATAATAAAAATGGCAACACTGATAAGAGAGGCGGGCGAGTGTAGACTCTCTTCTTCTTCTTAAATCTGACAGATTGTGGTAGCTTGATGTGCTGGCGTCTGTACCTAAAAACATTTGGATAACTTTGTGAGCTAATGATAGAAAGGTGATCTTGCTTATATAGGGTTTTATGCAAAGATTTGCTCATCAAATTAAACTGTCAATCAAGCAAGTGTCACAATTTTTGAAAAACAATTCGTTCAGAAATATTTGCAAAGAGAAAACGCATTTCTACATAGCAGATGTCAAAGAAAACAAATGACTGCCTACGTTTTGAAAGTTCAAAAGTGCCTTGTCATTCCATACGAATAAAATGTTTTCTAACATGGCGGAGAGACCTTGGCAAATGTCAGTAACGCCTGGATCTTTGTTTTTTGTTTACTATCATGGTTTGTTTCTTGCAACATTATTTTCATCCACACCACACAACTCATCTACGTACATGTAAAACTTTCAAGACTTATTTACGAAATCACTGAAGCAATTTTAATGAAACTTCAACGCACTCTTACGCATTATTAGGATACTTAGATCTAAAAAGTTATCAGAACATTTTACACATGTCTCAATTGGGTATTTGGGACTAACTCTAAGGGTGCTTGTACACGGCGCATGTAACCAGCGCAATTAAAGGTGCGGGTTACCCGCGCGAGTAACATGCGCAAGCTACTTGATCAAGATACCCGCGGGGTGCGTGTACACGGCACATGTAGCTTGAGCATGTTGAGACACTTGCGCGGATTTCATGCGCCGTGTACAAGCACCCTTATTTGCTTTATCGGGCCAAAAACCCAATTAACTTCCAAAAAACCAGCTCTAAAATCAATAAATAATAAGATTTATAAGTTAACTAGTCCGTGATTTCACAGATTTTTATTACCATACCAATCTATGTAAGGGAGAATCGCGTTTTGACAGATCATTAAAAGGATTTCTTCAATAACCTAAAAAAAGATTGAAAATCTGTTTACTTAATCTGAAATTCTATTTACACGTAACCCACTGTATAACGCCTTTTTTCACCAACGGGAAGGCACAATTCTACAAACAAAACGTAGCCTATTTACTGCCAAACCACTTTTGATCCAAATCTATCTATAAAAATTCGGCTTAAACTACCTACAATATCTTATGAGTTCGTGGTAACAAACGCCGTATCATCGCATACGTACCCGTGACGGGTAACTATGGTAACCAGACGGGAGGCTTCGATAAAAAAGAGTGACGAGCGAAAGTAACTAACATCTGTGGCCTGGCTAAATGTGAAGATTTATAACGTTAAATACACGACATCACCGACAAATTCTGAATCAGTGTCATTTGGATTGCTATGGGCGTTTTTCCATTAGACGGCACGGCAACGGCGACCGCGACAGCGCCGGCGTAGTGCGGGTTCGGGGAAGCAAAAATGAATTTTCAAAATGAATTTTCAAAAAAGCATTAGGTAAGTATTTAATTTTGAACAAGTCGGAGTCAGGGTGGAGCAAGCACAACACCCTGCCCCACCGTGGCTACGCCCATGATCCCACACAGTGAGAACATCTAACGATTTAAATATTTGTTTGGATGTGCGGGTATTGGCAGCTGATGCTACAGTTGGAGGCGGAAATGTGAATGTCACAATAAGGAAAAGTGAATTGTAAGTGTGGAGGAATTAGAGTTATGTCTTCAGTTTTATTAACTTTATCTCGCAACTTTGTTTCTATGTATACAGCTATATCTTGGTACTATGTTTTATTTGGTGTTGTACTTTTTTACACGATATAGTAAAACACCAGAAGAATATACATAGGTATTTTGATAACGTCTATTTATAGATTTATACCTCTACTATCAGCCATATTCAATTCATCCAGATATTCTATCCAATAAATTCTATACATATTTCTCTTTGCCAGATATTTAACCTCCAACCAGCATCAAAGTCAAAGCTAGTTCCGAGAAAAATACAATCGAAAATTTTAACAACGTTCCCACGAATTTAATTGAAGTGGAAACCAAAACCGTCAAGCGTGACCTCCGTGAATATAACCTTTAGCGATCCCAATATTCAAATATTAAGAGAACCTAACAAATAAAAAAGTTTTCCCCTTTTCATTATCGGATCTCGCTCCAAAAAGTTCGTAGAAGGAATTCTATAGATTTTAATGATATTTGTTTTTTTCATAAAAGTTGAAAATCTCAATTGAGAGCCTTTCGGCTCGGAATTAACTTAGAGCCGTACTGTATTCGACTGGAATAAGTTAGGGATGACCTTTCGTAGAGTTGGGCTCCGTATCCGCAATATCCGCATTCTGATAAACGAGAATCATTTCATGAAAGTAAAATAGCAGTTTGCTACTACGTAATAGGTCCTGTAATTGGATTCACCAGACACAATTAAATAGCTCTTTTACCTCTGATAACATCTAAATAGAAAAAATCCATTAACTCTTGCTGTCACAGACCTAACCAAGATAACCATTAGACTAATGTAATGTGTTAGAATAGAATAATGATAAAATTATGGAATTTAATCTGAACAAAAACATTTATTTGCAGGGTCAAGAAAAAACACTTAAAATGAGTCTGTTGGCTATGTTGCTCGGAATGAGACGCAAAGCTCGTGACGCAAACAGATATCTTCTCGAATGAAAGCCATGGAGAGAAAAGCGCTCTCATGGCAGACCCCAAATCCGCTTGAGGAACGATATAAATCGGGTCATGAACTCAAATTGGTTATAAAAAGCTGAATATCGTGTAGAGTGGAAGGATATTCGTGGCAACATGGTAGAAAAATGTTGAAGAAGAAGACTTCGCATCGCACAATTTGGAAGCAAAATAAAACTTAAATCTAAATAAAAAAGATTACTTTTCGTCCCATTCATACGAGTAAATAAGAATTGTTCTATTTGTAAAACAAGGACTTTAATTTAACTTTGCAAAAGGTAGAATCGCGATCAAAATATAGTTTCAAAATTTTCAAATTATATGAAACCCTTTCTATTCCCGTTACTATTTAAAATTAGGTCGATATACACATGCATAATATGTACAAAAATCTAACTTTGCCAAAATTATCTATCACTAACCGTGGTTTCGGATATCCGCACAGCCGTATCCGAAACGACCCGACGCGGATACGGGAAGCCGCACTGTTATTTGAAATCCGGCCAGGCGGACTGCAAAATTTTAGCTATTAAAGTGTAAATTTTGAGCTGCGTCTCATAACTTACTTAACCTCAGATTAGACGGAAAGCCGCTTTGTAATAACTGTTATATTTCAGTATACTGTATAGTTTTATAACTGTTTCGGACGCGGTAAAATCCAAGCTTATAGTGTTACTACACGAATTTTGCATCCTGTTTCAAACTGTTGTATAGTTAATTAATACATAAACCTTTTATAACTTTGTGCAAAGTTCTAAATATTAGGTCGTAAGCTTTAAGCTTTGTGTAAAATGGGCTGCGTTTTAAGTTTTAAGTGTATTTTTATAATATTAACTTGCTCTGTAATTTAGATTGCAATGCTTTGTTTAGTTGCACGTGGACGCTTAACTTTGAGGATGTAAATGTGAAGTCCGAGTTTCTTTTAAAATTACTACTAAATTACATAAAAAACTTAAATAAATACAACGTACTTTTAAAACCCACATTGTTTACTATAAAAGGCCCGGTAATGAGTAACTTTAAAATATAACAAGAATTCCATCTTCAAAATAAGCCTACTTAAAAAAAATTGTAGCCTATTTACTAATATTGTAAAACAACAATAACGAGTAATATCAGTCGATATACAAGAAATCTCTTGTTATATCATCAAGATCAAAAGAAAAAAAGCCTCAGCACCAAACCTTACAACAGAGATAGTGTTGTAACAACTTCAATTGAAAGAAAACCCGAACGAGTTTCCGTCCATAAGTTAAAAACCGGACGGCACCCTTATGTCGGACCGGTTTTACGACGGCTTTCCACCGGTGAGTGTCGGTTGAACTTCGAAGGTTACACATTACCATAAAGTCTGTACTTTTGCGAATATTCTCTTTTCTTAGTGTCTCGACGACGGAAAGTTCCGACACTTTTTATTATAGCATCTCAATTTCATTTATGGCTCAATTTGGGCGGAGAGTTATGAATTTGTCTTGAATGTTGACTTAATTTGTTGTTCGTCATTCTTATGTTTGGGAAATTGGTGTTTGAGCAAATTCTTAGGCACTTGTATAATTAATATGATGTTCTCGCTACCGAGAAAGGCTGTTTTTCTTCAGTATTAAGAGTATACTAAGTAAGCCTGCTAAGATTCGTTCTAATTGACTTATGGCTCGAAAGTTGAGACACTTGGCTACCGATGGCGCTAGAACTTTCTATAAATTACCTGCAGACCAAGATGGTTAAACTGTTAAACGTAAGCATATTTTTTAGTATATTTTGTGGGATCGTATTCCGTTATATTCATTGTCACTCAGTTTTCACCCGCTACTGAATATACCTACTTTGCCTACACCTTCATGTTAAATGCCTAATTACCAGGACCAGGTTATACCAGAGATCTTCTGTATATCGATTCCCCAGCTGGGTGATGGTATGTATCTGTTTTTTTTTTTTAGCGTGGTAAAATCATCAAATGAGTCCTCCCACCCGGGCAGGGCGGGAGGGACTGTCAGACTTGTACTGACTAAAATCCACAGTGTCCTTCAGTAGCCTGTTATGTTCCGGGGTCACGGTAAGGAAATAATCCCGCGACCCCGGCAGGCTTTGGCCCTCTGAGAGGGGGCCCCGGCATTATGCTGACGCTCTTTGAGGCGCGCGTGGGACACAACACGCCGTCGACCCGGGCATGGTCCATGGTCGGGCAGCGAGTTGCCCTTTACTCGTTGCCCGCATGCCCGCGCCTACGGTGGCCGGAGATCGTCTGCTGACGTCTGACGCCGCGGGCGCCTACTACTGCGGTTGGGGCGGAGGGAGGACGCTGTCCTCTCTCTCTCGCGGCCCGCCTCCTCCTTCACGAGCATTATTGCTTCGCAGAAGGAGGCGACCGCTTCCCAGTCCGTCTCGCCCCGCAGCATGGCCGCAACCAATGCCGGGCGCGAGAGGTCTCCGCCTATCGCCGCCGTGAGGACACGTCGGTGCACTGCCCAAGCTGGGCAGTCTTGCACCGTATGCTCTACTGTGTCCTCCGGGCGATCTTCGCAGTGATGGCACCCGGGCGTTTCCTCCTTCCCTATCAGACACAGGAACCTCCCGAAACTTCCGTATCCGGTGAGGACCAGCGTCATCCGATTGGTCAGGACGCCGTGACGTCTCTCCAGCCACTCCTCAAAGAGGGGTCTTACCGCCGCGATTGCGGCGAGCCCGAACCTCGGTTGCGACAGTCGTCCCCTCCATACTGCCCTGAGATCGCGCCGGACCTCTTCCCGCCGCGCCTCGACTTCTCGAGGCAGCTGATAGTATGTATCTGTATCTGTAAGAGGAAATGGGCCATAGTCCACCACACTTGCCCAGTGCGAGTTGGTAGATATCGAATTTTCGGTTCTTAGTATGCCAAAACGGCATACTAAGAACCGAAAATTTTCCTTATGATGTTTTCCTTCATCGTTTTGAGACTATTGGTGATGAAATAATTTGCAGACATTAATTTAACTGGCTGGGTTGAATCTACCAACTACAACTCGAACTAAGGCCTGCTATTGTAATGAATATAATAGTAGTATGTTATAGTGATTAAACATAAAATTCGCTTTGTAAACAATAATGTTTTCACAAAACTAAACCCAAAATACTCATAATCCCCATAAAAAATGGAAGTAAAACAGTCGGACTAACAAAAAAATGGGAATAAATTTCGTTCAAAAAAGGAGAAATCTATTCAATGAAAGCCTATTGTGTCCGGTTTAATTAATAACGTACGCAAATCTGGTGCGTACGTGTAACACAGTATATTCTCTTTACTCGTATGGCACTCGATATCGTCACCTTTTTTTGACAAAATTAAATATAATAAAATTGGCTGAATAAACAGTCCGGCCGATTAATTGTTTATTTTCCAGATGGAAGGTTTGTGTTGGCTTTGATGACGAGTTTGAACTTCATATTAATAATTAACGCCGCACAGGGTGTCGAGTCTGCTAATTATTAGTCAGAATGGCGCCACAATGGCGTTTCAATTGTAGTGCTTATTCGAACCATTTTTACTGCTGAGTAAAAAATGGTTAGAAAATTGAAACGCCATTGTGGCGCCATTCTGACTAATAATTAGCAGACCCGACACCCAGGCCGATCTTCCAGGTCAAGCCGCACTTGCCAAGGTTGATCTGTGGATGGGTGACCACCTGTCATAGCGAGTTTCTTCCGTGTCTCTGAAAGCACGTAAAGCCGGAAGTTACTGTTTGCTTTAATGGTGAGTTTAAACCTCTTATTAATAATTACAGCTCAAAAGCCGATCTTCCAGGTTAAGCCGCACTTGCTGAGGTTGATCTGTTAATGGGTGACCATCGGTAATTAAATAGCGAATTTTCTATGTGTCTCGGAAAGCACGTAAAGCCGTTGGTCCCGGCTGTCATTTGTAGATCTTTGACAGTCATTACTATTAGTCAGAAGCTCTTAAAGTCTGACAACCAATCTTACCATGAGTTATCGTAATTAGCCATATTATTGGGCTGTGGAGGTCCGATAGGCAATCGCTCCATGTAAAAATCTGATATTCAGCTGCATCTTGTTCGACCGGAAGCCGACCTCAATATAGGTGGGAAAAGGCTACCTACCCAAATGATGACTACGAAAATAATATGTTGAAAATAGTGTTTTTTTTTTTTGTGAAAAGTACAGTAGTCGGACTACTGCTATGCTTCAAATTCAAAATATTGTTATCTTCTCTCCCTCACAATCCAAATTCAAATCGTTATACGGGAGAGCCCCTGCTGACCGAATTAACAAAAGTCCTGAACATAGTTATAAATAGTTCATTCGTTCATTGGTTCATTCAGCACTGACAGGATAACTAATCAGTAGTCCAATCATGCGCCCCGCCGTTAGTAATTGAACTTTTTGCGCACTTGCATTTAGATTGTAAATTCCATTCCAATTACAAATTGAACTTATCTCGGCAACTTTTTAATGAGAAAACAAATGAAGAGCTATGCTCAGCTTAGGTGTTTTCTATATTTTACGTGATTTTAAATTGTAGTTGTAACATTTTACTTGAAAGATATTAAAATATACGTAATCCTATAATATAAATACTCTGAAATCTTCGTTCTTTTTTTCTCTCGCATCACCTTGTATACAAATGTCTATCCAAATTATAACAAAAATTATTTTTAGACATTTCTTTAAAGAATTCTGGCAGGGAAATAAAGACCGGGCTTTGATTTCTCATAGAATTATAATCTTGGGGTCTTTAAAACAAGAGTGAATGGGTTACTTCTAGGCAAGCGTGCTTCACCGTCGACCACAGTTATCTTCGATTACTACCAGGCGGGATACTGGCCAAACCAAACAAAAAACCTTTTAGTAAAACTGGAATAAAACCAACACAAACAGTATCTAACACATCGAAATAAACCAGAGTTTACACATAACAAATCCGCAGAATTCATATATCGGGCGCGGACGTCGAAAACCAATCAAGCGAACTATTTCTAGTACCAAACATTCCAGGATCAGGGTTCAGCAAAAAATATTGAACCCATGACGTCCTAAATAAACTTGAAAGCGTTACTTTGCAAAATGTGGGCTCATTAATATTCGTGTGTCAACGCTGTCTTCACCTATCTAAGTATATTGAATATTTGAAGAGGATTTCTGACAGAGGTTACAATTTGGGTGAGGTAGCACTCATGTGATATGCATAGTTTTGTAAGTGGTTAACCTCTCTTAACCCTGGTTATGTCTCCTTTACGTCTGTACTATATTATTTCTTCTAGCTGATTTCAGCCACAGCGATGGTTTCCTAGAGTCCTTCAACAGTCACTTTCTTTTCTGTGTGAGGATGTCGTCCCAGATTTTTTTTGTTGGGACAGTCCACTGTACTATTCTCAAAGACCACTGCAACTCCTGTAAGCCAAAATCAACAGTGGCGACCACCACAGAAAACCGCCGAGTTAAAAAAGCTCGCGGTGTCCCGAATAATGAATTTAACTTTTGTCACTTGTTACTAGACATGGGTAGTTCGTGAACGAATGAACTAAATGAACTAGTTCATTTCCCAAAATGAACTTTTCATTCATTCACTGGCCAAGCAAATGTGTCTTTAGTTCACTTAGTAATTCAGTGTTTCTATCTACACTCTACGTAGTCTGTGGTGTTTCTTTTCGCGCGTGCATGGCTGATGGCTATTGGCTGAGTACACAATGGGCTATGGACGGACGATAAGCCCGCTCTACTCACACACATTCAACCAAGGCGCTCTCTCACTCGTACATGTTCGTGTTACTTCGTCGGCTGATCGGATAACGTCGGCTGATAAAGTAACGAGCGAATATGGCGCCTCGCCACCACGTGACCACGGAAATATGTTATCAGTAGTTAGTCTTTTCACTCTAATATGAACTTTATAGTGATAGGAATACAGTCTTATTTGACGTACAACAAAAGTGTAAGTAAACCAAAACGACTATTACCACTATACTCGGTGCGTTTTAGCATGGTGCGGGTGACAGATTCAGTAACATTTCGTTTCACTCTTCGAAAGTCGCAGCGATTTACAAATTACGACTTAGTACATCAGCTGTAGCACATTCGTAATATACTATTAATTTAAACCCAACCAGAATGTTTTAGTCCTTTGTAGTCCTCCATTTAGACAACTGTCACCCGCACCATGCTATAACGCGCAGACTATAATACAACTATATTTCTAGGTTGACAGTCAAAAGCCTGTTTAAAGTATGAAGGAAAATCGACATAAGTATATAACTGAACTAGTGATTTATTGAAATGCATCATTTCTCTAAATCACTAGTTCAGTCAGTGAACTAGTGATTTCACTTCACTAAATCACCAGTTCAGTGAACTAGTTCAGTGAAGTACTTCAGTGAACTAGTTCAGTGAAGTAGTTCATTGAAGTAGTTCAGTAAAGTAGTTCAGTGAACTAGTCCAGTGAACTAGTTCAGATTTGCTGGACGAAATGAAGTACTGAATGAATGAATGAACTACTTCATCAAGTGAAAAGATATACTTCATTCATTTTCTTTTTACTGACACATTTTGCGCATCTCTACTTGTTACTTTGTCTTGGATCCTGCAACGAAATTAATTAGAAAATATTAATGTAAGAACATACGTTACGTAGTTTCCACTTCCCTCCATGTCAAGTTCCTACAGAACAAAACAAGGCCAATAAGCACAAAAGGGCATTTACAACTAGGAGAAGCCCAGTTACCACGGATAAAAATACTACTAATATCTATGGATCCCAAAATAGGTATGACAAAAACGCTTGAACGCACGGTTGTGTCGGAGTTACCTAAATACCCTTTGGGAACCACACAGTCTGATATGGCTTTAGACTTAAGTACTTATTGAGTAGATAAACCCAGGTCCATGGATGCCCGAGTTTGAAGTCACAACCCAGTGCCTGGAGGGTGAAGTGTTGGCCCCTTCTTACAAAACGCGACGCAAGTGTCCGATACCTTACGACTTTGGTATTTATTGACGCTTGCCTGTGTTCGAATCTCTATGGATGTATTGCGATAATAGTCTCCTGGATATCAAAGCCGTACGGTATTAGAGACTTGCGTCGCCTTAACGAAGGGGGCTTAACGGCTTCACTCTCAAAAAGTTCACTTTCATGCCCTCGCTTAAACAGCTTTGTTCTTAGGATGCTTCTACACGGCGCATGTAACCCGCGCAAGTAAAGGTGCAGGTTTGCGGTTGACCCGCGCGACTAACATGCGCAAGCTACTTGATCAAGATACCCGCGGGGTGCCTGTACACGGCGCATGTTGAGGCATTTGCACGGGTTACATGCGCCGTTTACAAGCACCCTTAGAAACCAGAGCTTAAAGCATAAAGCTATTGTCAAACAGAGAGGCGTGCCGAAAGCGAAGCGAAGCGTTTTCATTTGTAATATAGGGAATTGTTTGAATCCAGTCACATAGAAACGCGAAAGCGATGCGATAGCGATAGCGATCCGAAGGCGTTGGCGATATTACAACTCAGCGAGGCGTGGCGAAGGCGAATGCGAAGCGTTGCCGAACTATTAGTAATGGCTGGCTTTGTATGCACGACGTCAAACATAAAACTAAGCGAAGCGTTAGCGAGGCGTTTCCGAGGCGAATCCGAAGCGAATCCGAAACTTGACAGTGCCACAGTGACACACACTGTCATGCCGATTTAAAAACTAATATTATTTACAAATTAGCTGTTCTGCTTTGTGAGAAATGTGGAATAATCGAGGACGTGCATCATATCTTGACCGAGGATGAGTGGAGCGAACGCTTCTGGTGAAATCTGTTTGGTCATCACGCTAGATATTGACGACAAGCTCAGGATGCCCACGGAATTTAACTGGTGCATATGTGGTAAAGCTACTGCTAAGCATATAGCCCGGGAGTGATGCTGAGGAAGCTGTTGTGGTGGCGTTAATTGGCACGCGCCACTGCTTGCTGTGTCCGGTGGCCAGGCCCAACATACTGGCCAAAACACCTCTCACAAGAACAATCCGTGTAATGAACGAAGATCATGAACGGATGTATTTTCATGCGGCTTGTGTGAATAACGCGTACAAATATCTTTTAAATATAGCTATTTATGTAAGAAATCTATAAATACATTTTGTTGTTGTAATTTGTATTTTAATGTTGATAAGAGACATATCACTACTGGTCAGGTGCAGCAGCAGGCACCTTTACAAAATAAAATATAATTATGAGGACGTAAGTAACGCATTCCGTACCTATTCGTTTGCTATCCTCTTTATAAAAAGTAACGTATCTAATGGGTGCTTTTCCATTTGCCGGCAGTGCAAAAGCGAGCCATACCATTTCATACATTTTTGCTATTTTTGCCGGGCCGGCTAATGGAAAAACGCCCAATAGGTGCACCGTGTAAAAATCAAACAACTTATTATTCAATTATTTTATTGTGATATTATCTATAACAACGATGTCATGAAACCCCTGCTCTTTAACATTTTGTTGATGTGTTTTAACCGTACAAAACACACATTACAATTTTTTTTCAGAATACGCACGAATGTATGTTCAATCACATGATTATGATAATAGCATTATTGTTTCCAAAATAGGACTGGAATTGATAAATTAATATTAGTGAAGCCATACTTCAACAGTCAATTGATTAATGCAAAGATATCGTAACACAAGGTCGTGGCATTCAAAATATCATCATTTAATCCTCTGTTTGATGTCGTACTGTTCTCATCTTCAACAAAACGACGGCTGGGCCTCAACTTTTTCAATGCAAATCAAAGATACTTGGTACCTCCTCAATGAAAATATAACTTATTGTTTTCCTTTATAGGTGGACCAATCCAGTATTCGAATAATCCGTTAACCGTGTCTTGAGAACTGGTAAAGTCTTAATACAGTCACAAATGTAAATACAAGTTGTGTTTGGTCAACAGTAGGTAAATGTCTGAATATTATTTTCAAAACCTAGTTTTAATCGCATACTGTGGTTTTTTAGAAAACTAAGTATGTGCACACCCACAATGGCTGCACATTTTCTTGTTGCATATTAGTTCATTACTTTACGCAGTCGGTCGATTAGTAAACAATCACGGAAAATCAACAAAACAAAACAAGAAATCAAGAATTATCTAGGCAATATCAATAGATGTCAATTTGTGACATGTTTACGGTATCACTATTTTTTTTCATTAATTTTGGTTACGACTTCAAGGCCTTTAAGCTAAGCTTTATGCCATTTTTGGGTAGGAGTAAATAAAAACTTGTCTAAAAGTTCTTGTGTATGTCTATCTAGCAGGCCCCAACGAGATTTATCAACAGATGATAGCTTTTCATAAAGACAGTATTTTATACCTAAAGAAAATAAATAATATCGTAACACAAAATTACAGACCGGGCGGGGGAGATATTCAACCAATATAAATATAAAGATACGATTTTTTTATTCCAAAAACGCCATAGAGGCATTTCGATACGTTGTACACCTTTTTAATTTGAGTGGAAACATAAGATCATGTACTAGGGATTTGACTTTGGTGTCCGCCTGTCCATCTGTCAAGACCCTTTTTCTCAGGAACGCGTGGAGGTATCAAACTGAAATGAAATACTCAAGTCCACCAGGCCCTCGAAGAAGAGAAAGAAGCAAGCGAAATTTGCTTTTTTTAGCTTAAAAAAAAAAACAAAATACAGTCCGTAAGAAAGATTTATTGTGGATAAAATAAAATTTTTAACAAATTCAAAACAAGATTATTTGAATCGGTTTTAGTTTTTCAGTTTTATTCATTACGTACACGTACACACATAAATGGGTAGTATTTAAACGCAAATCAAAAAATATCCTTTTGCTATGCAATAAGATTCCGAATTCCCATCAAAATTACTGATTGCACAGCAAAATGTTAAAAGTCAAAATATCACTAAATACACTACCGTTTTATTTTCAATTCAATGTCAAATGACCAGAAAATGTCGACGGAGCACCGCTTCGCGGTTGACGTCGGACGTCAAACAGGCATATATCGGCGTCTTTCTCTCCGTATAATACCTGACGGTATGCTTAAGAGATAAAATAGCACTCTCACTGGATAGTCCAGCCCTAAAACCGAATTGTGTGTGAATTATATTATCTCAGCTAAGAGGTGAGAAATACTCCATTTTAGATAACTATGTTTTAGTAGTAACTTTTTACTAAAAGTTAAGTACACTATATAGACTTTCTGATAATCCTCTCGTCTAGCAGCTAATACATGCACTTATGTTAGTAGAGGTGAGGATTGAGGGACCACTTTTATTATTCGCTATCTTCATATTGCGTCGATATATCTTTCTATTTCTTTTTTACAAAATGCATTACGATTTTTACTAAAACTTTATGAAAAAGAAAGATTTACTAGGTAATATTCACTAAAATAATTATTTTTCCTGTGTGGATTAAGGGACCACAGTTTAGTCGTTGTATATTTTTTACCTTTAATGCTTTGTGATCAGCAATTCAGTAAACATCTTTACAAATTCTTTACTAAATGTCAGTAGTCACAAAACATTAATTTATCAAATACTTTCCGAGATCTGGCTGATGGTCTGTGAGGACTGAGGGACCACACTTTAAGGGCTGTAGTTTTTAATATATTTGTTTACAAATTCCCAGATTTGTTCTACAATTGTTTTAAGTCCACTACTAAATCTTACGATTTTTACTTTGCGCGTTTCAGTTTGGTCCCTTAGTTCACACACACATCCATTAATTTGTGCCTTTTACTTTTTGAGTAATAAGTGTACGATTTTGGTCGGGATGGGGATAACGGTTCCACATTTCTTCCCTCCTTATCAGACAACAAAACTTAAACAAAACTGCAATAGTTTAATAGAAATTACTCATTTTTATTGTATTGTAATTTAGAGTAATAAAATAAATACCTATATTTCATGAAGTTCAAATTTTTGTGTCAATGATTAATTTACAATTGTAGAACAAATCTGGGAATTTGTAAAAAAATATATTAAAAACTACAGCCCTTAAAGTGTGGTCCCTCAGTCAAAAAATTGTGTTGTACTTCTTAGCACGACCGTGAACATATTCAATATAACCTTTGACGGTAGTAAATTCCTCTTTCGTTATTAGTCGCAGAATTATTAAACCATTTTTTCTTACAAGTTACGACATTTAGTGTCTTCGCTAATTAGTGGTTTAAAATAGTACAATATGAGAGAAATTTATTACCATCAAAAGTTATAATGAATGTGTTCACGGTCGTGCTAGCAAGTACATCACAAAATACAAAATAAAATAATATGGCGTTAAAAAAAACGCCGAAGAGAAGAAATGCAATTCTATGTATCTGTTCACACATAGCGCTTTTAAAGCACGGCGCTTTATTTTGTACTGTATTTGACTTTAAGTGCTGGACGGTGACATTTAAGTTCAATTTAATTTTTTGTTATCTACGCCCGAAAAAAAAGCGCTCGTGTGAATGGGGACTTATGTTTTGATCGTGACCTTCAAGAGTCGTTAGTGTCAGATAAACCAAAATAAACTCACGCGGGTATCCATTTAGTGCATTTTTGCTTGAGCACGCGTCGTGTAGGCTATTTTAAAAGTAGGTGTGCAATCTTGACGCCAGTTAAAATGTACTTTATTCTCTCGAGCAAAGATTTTACGTTTGTTTGACTGTTTTTGGGAAGTGACTCTTCTGTACGTAGTATTATTAAGTATTCTGTGCATACATAGACAACCACAATTTTTAAATGATTTAAAGGCCTATTCAGACCTAAGCGGTATTCGCTACCGTCTGCGTCAGAGAAAACCCAGCGGGTATGCGGTAATATTACTGTTCACACCAAAACGGATTTCGCTATTCTTGTGGGTAGAATAACGCGCGGTATGTATGTACCTCTACCCACAGCGGCAGCGAATATCGCTCAGGTCGCTCTAGTCACGGTACTTGATACTAAATACCTGAGCGAAACCCGCGCGGTATGTACCTCTACCCACAGCGGCAGCGAATATCGCTCAGGTCTGAATAAGCCTTTATTTTACATATTAGTGCGGGAGACTGATATATAGAAACTCTTTACAATTTTTCTCTATGAATGTATTACTCTTTATTTTGTTTGTCACTAGTGCTGTCACTAATATGTCTTAAATAATATTATGTTAATTTTAAGTATTTTAAAACTTTTTTTAAAGGTTTTGGTTAAATCCCTAACCAATCGTGAGGTGCGAACGGTGAGAGTCGTTGTGTCACGTCCAAAAACACATTGTGGATCCAGCGATGTGATTTATGCTGTGCTTATTGAGAATAGCATAGCTAGGCAAAGGTGACTGAGACGAAGCCTACGATGGAGCGAGCTTACCCAGAAAAAGCCTGTTCATTCTAACTTTGAAGAGAAAAGAATATGGATGCCAAATTCATTAAACACTTTGTTATGCCTCTCTGAGCTGCATAGAAGCTTCGCTCTAATCAGTATCAGTACCTATTTGTGTTGAAGATGAGGACATGGAATTAGACGAGAGTCTTATCTCTGAGAAAAGTACCCTACTCGAACGGAGGGTTTAATGGAGGAAGATGATTTATTGACAAGACTTTGCCACACGATACCTTAGAATTATTAATCAATGGATTCTTGGAGAATGACCTATTTGGAAACAACGCGATTGTCATAATATTTATCTATTTAAAAGTTAAAATTATTCAGTTCAGTAGGTACTTCAAGAGACATAATTATTGCCAAAAAATAGTACCTATAGTAATGTTTTAGACATTAACAAAATATTACTGTATGGGCAGGATTCCTCGATATTGTTGATAAAGATGATAAAATAAACAATTTTAAAAATGTTGTTTTTATTTTTACATAGTATACCTGATAAGTATTTTTATATTAGAGGGTTGCAAAAGGGCCACTACCAGCCAGCGCCGACTTACCTACAGGTTTAGGACCTAACGGCTCAGTTCCTGACGATGGGAAGAGACCAGACGACATGACGTTGGGATATTGGAAGGCGGGTGGGCCTTTGGTGTGTGGCGGTATTTGTGTCGACACCGTTGCGCTATCTTATATTGCAAGCACAGTGGCTGTGCTGTCGCTTTTGCTGTGGTTACTGAGACCCTCAAAAGGCGTGAAATATACAGCATTTACACCACTTCAACTGCATTTTTGACAGTGGTAACCAGTGATGACATCAGCTGGCGTTTTAGTGGACCAGGCAAAAGCCAGCCGATGCCAATTGGGTAATATTGTAGGTTGATTTGCTGGCGTCTATACCACGCGAAGAAAACTTGAAAAACCTGAGTCGATTTCATCGATTAGCGCACCTTATCTAATAAAAAGAATTCAAACTGTTTTCTCTGTGAAATTTCTCAATAAATTATCGATGTTACAAGAAAGAAACTGAAGAAAAAGAAAAATCTGGCAACACAAACAACGTGCACGCTTCGGTCTCGCTTTCCCGTATTTGCTCTGTTTGACGTCGTTCTTATAAAGCCAGCTAATACAACTGCCACGCCTCGCTTCGCGGGCACGCCTTTCTGTTTGACGTGGTCTCAGTTTCGGCGCGATATCGCTTCATATTTCCATACATGACGTAACAAAAACGCTCCGCTTCGCCTTCGGATCGCTATAAATTCGGTACTGGCTTCATACAAAACGTCGGTTCGCTGCACCCAGTTTGACGTCGCCCTTCGCTTCGCATTCGCCTCGGAATCGGATCGCCTCGCTTTCGCCTCGCTTTCGCCTGCCTGTTTGACAAAGGCTTAAAGCAGTAAGTTGTACACCATTGATTTTATAATAATAAACCAGATGGATTCACAGTTCTTAACTCTCAAACTGCTACATAGAAGAAATTAGTTTGTACAAAGGTTAAGTATTTCTCATCTCGGTCCTCCATTTCTCTAACATTTTTTTTAATAAAGGTCTTCCTTTCCCATTTCCTTAGAAGGAAATGAAGCAAAGGCCAATTATAAGAACTTATTTCTACAACAAACATTATAGATACTAGAAACACTGTAACAAGAAAAAATAAAGACGATACTAAAAGAACAGTGATACTTAAAGTTCACAATCGATTGTAGGCGAAGAACTAGTTCGCTGGAAATAATCGTGGAGAAGAATTCCGGATCTTATTGGCCCCCCTAAAGGTCTAAAGCACGTTTCTAGTGCCTATTATCCGAGTTTTGAATGATCAATTTAACTTCACCCGCTGAAAAGTGGCGGAACGTGGTTAGAATTGATGCGGTAAGATGACTTTTTAGTTTTTCATTTTGTTTTTCGAAGATCTCAGTAACTCAAGCGATCTAATCAAGCGGACCAGACAGCGTAGGTACCAACACGCACTGGGCCCGCGTGGTGGATTATGGCCCACTCCCTCTCACAGAAAGGAGGCCTGTGTCCCAGCAGTGGGAACATTATAGGCTGATGATGATGATGAGACAGCGTGTACTGGCTGCAAATATTGGATATTGTCATAGGTATGTCAGACCGTTTAAATCTGTCAAAGTTCAAGCTTTATTTAGACGGAGCAAGAACTCGCATGCGAGTTTCACTACCATTGCGGGTTTTGTTTGATCAACTGAATTCGTTGTACCTTTAAAGTCTGCAATGTAACGCAACTCGCGTGCGAGTTCTTTCATCGTCTAAATGAGGCAGTGTCTGGTCTAAAGCCCCGCGGTCTGCTTGTACTTACTACTACCTTTATGGACAAGAATTAAGGTGAATTCATACAATGATTCGAGATAATTATGAAACTAATACGCAGGCATAAACGTACCAAACAAAATATATCATTTGGATTGTAGTTGCTGCTACCCAAGAAAAAGATAGAGTTTTTTCAAGACTTAGTAATTCCAATCAGTGTTACCTCTTAAATCCTGTGCAAAATCTAATAGTAATTAATTTTGGATAAGCCCAGACATAGTCACGCAAGATTTTAATTACATTGAAATAATAATGAGTGGACGAAATTCTCAAAATATTTAACATGATACCTGTTCATAATAATTAAAATCATGCAAGCATTTTGAGAGACCACTTTATATTACAACTGAATATAATGAATGCTGAATAATATAATGAATTTGTGTTATTCTAGGAATTAATTTAAACCATTTTCTTTCGATCTACCATAGACCACTAGTAATCCGCAAGTATTGTTATTTCAGTTTATTCTTAATCTGAAATTATAATACTATTAATAGGTACTTTACTTATAATCTTAATTATTTTTACTATCATCATCAGCCTATAATTTTCCCACTGTTGGGACACCGGCCTCCTCTCTGTGAGAAGGAGTGGGCCATAATCCACCACGCGGGCCCAGTGCGGATTGGTACTATACTGACTGATTTTTACTATGACAAACAAAAAATTGATATGTAATGGGAAATAATATTGTGTTTTCTGATTATGGGTGCGATAAATAAATTTATGTTTATAAAATTATGGTACTTTTCAAATCTCATCAATCAATACTTTTTGCGTAAAAATCCATCCATCCTCACAAACTTTCGCATTTATATATAACAGTTATTATATAAATACGGTTTTATTTGATTTGGAACTTTCCTAGCAATAAAGATATCTAAACGTACTTTAGAAGGTTGATAACCACTGCTTCGAACAATAGTTTTGAATGTTTGCATATTATAAGGGTTTTACATATTGATTGACTGGTTAAGGGTTCGACTAATGATTACTAACTAGATACAGAGATTAAATAACTTTGGATTATGTAAATAATACTCGTTCAAAACTAGACTTGTTTTCAGAAATTTCTATAAATCGATTTCGTTAATACTTTGATATTGTGATCTGAGTTTCATTAAATAGTAACATGGTGTTAGGTATAATTATCATGCAGTCATTTAATTTTATATACCAAATTATTTAGGTATACTTTAAAACGCAATAGTGATTTTGAAAAATAAAGTACGCAACTCTTTAATATAGGCTGTTTTTTTTTGACACGATTTGCTGACCCTATTATAGATCCAACTAGGCCTTAGGGCTCATGTACACGACGCCGCCGCCGCGCCGCCGCCGCGCCGCTACCGCGCCTCTAGGCTGTGTACACGGTCGCTACCGCGCCGCCGCCGCGCCGCCGCCGCGCCGCCACCGCGCCGCCCGCGCCGCCGCGCTGGCACCGCGAATCCAATTCGATAGTGTTTTATTTATCTGAAAAAGGAGGTTTCTCATTTCGGCCATAATGTTTTTTTTAATGTTTATTCGCGGATTACTTCTTTGTTCATGAACCGGTTTTGATGATTCTTTTTTTGTTGGAAAGCAGATATTTCTTACTATTTAGCTCCACTCGATTTCTCTGGTCTTCCATCATCAAACCCTAATCTCCATATCATGGAACCGCCTTTGAAATACCTTCTTTCCAACAAAAAAAGAATCATCAAAACCGATTCATAAACGAAGAAGTTATCCTTGAATTATCAAAAAAAAAAACATTATATGGCCGCAATGAGACATCTCCTTTGTTAGATAAATAAAACACTAGCGAATGGGCGTTTTTCCATTAGACGGCACGGCACCGGCACGGCACCGGCATGGCCGTGCACCGGCACCGGCGCCGGGGCTTCGTTTTTCCACTGCACCGGTTCCTAACCGGCCCGGCAACGGCACGGCACCGGCGCCGGTTCCTCAGCATGGTTTTATTTGTTACTAGCTGTGCCCGCGACTTCGTTCGCGCGGATGTCGGAATTTAACAATGTATTTTTTAGTGCGAAGCGCCTAATTCTCGCCACGTTTTTCAATATATTTGAATAACAATTCAAGAATATTTGATGTGTTTGATCGCCCTCTGTTGTTCAAAGGCAGTACCATTCAATTGCTACTGGATTAGAGTAATGAATGAAAAATGAATTAATGAAATATTATGTTGATATAAATAATAAATAAAAATGTTATGTTTCATTCATGTAATTCATTGAATGACACGCAAGAACATATATTTCTTCTAAAAAACAAAATAACATGATCATTAGACTTTCAAAAGTAAAGAGGCTAAATTAACCTTATTACGAGCCACAAACCGAGTCTCACTACTACTACTACACGCCTGCGCACTCACACACGCACACGGCTACAATTCATACACACATTATGCACATTTGCCGGCCGGCACCGACTGGGAAGCTTGCTACCCTGGCGACGGCGACGGCGCCGGCAGGACTCAACGCCGGGCCGACGCCGGCGCCGGTAAGTGGAAAAGCGAGCCATACATTTTCATATATTCTTGCTTCCCCGGCACCGGCGCCGGTGCCGGCGCCGGCTAATTGAAAAACGCCAGGTCAGCACCGACTAGGAAGCTTATTACCCCGGCGCCGGCGACGGCGCCGGCAGGACTTATCGCCGGGCCGGCGCCGGCGCCGGTAAGTGGAAAAGCGAGCCATACATTTTCATATATTCTTGCTTCCCCGGCACCGGCACGGCGCCGGCGCCGTCGCCGGTGCCGGTGCCGGGCCGGCTAATGGAAAAACGCCCAATGGCATCGCGGCGGCGGCGCGGCGGCGGCGCGGTAGCGACCGTGTACACAGCCTAGAGGCGCGGTAGCGGCGCGGTAGCGGCGCGGCGGCGGCGCGGTGGCGGCGTCGTGTACATGAGCGCTTAGGGCAAATCTGCCGCTGCTTTGAAACGACAACTTGTCAGCCTTTTCTCAAAAAACAATACTGAATTCGACTCCAATACCATACTGAATTCGACTCGGTCTATCTGACCTCAATGAAAAAAAAACCAAGTGCGGTATCCAAATAATTCAATATTCGTAGCTCTGTGCCCAGTGCCGCTTTTAGCCACGTCAGAGTTGGTTCTAACGAACTCATTCATGCGCTCGCCGCCCGTATTGTACCCATAAGATATGCTCTCTTAAATTGAATCCAACTTTGTAATTAAAAGTTGCACGCTGTACAAAGGTGATGGACTGTAGTAGGTCAGTCTTGGATAGCTAGTTACTTAATGAACCTACAGTATACGAGTTCATCATCTGCCTTGCCTTTTCTTACCCATGTTGTGGTCTTTATCGGTTTAGTTTTACAGATTAATACCAACGTTTTGATAATAATATTTATTTAGGAGTTTTCTTACTTGTCAAAAATACACTTTTTTTAAGCTAGATGAGGCCGGTGTTTCTTACCTGACTACTCTGAGAAGAAACATCCGAAACAAACTTAGAGGACGCAGTCTGTTTTAAAGTCCAGACAATTGCGGAAATATATCACAGAATTTGTCATCATCATCATCATCTGCCTGCCTTTTCCTAACTATATTGGGGTCGGCTTCCAATCAAACCAGATTTAGCTGGATATCAATATTTTACACGGAGCGACTGCCTTTCGGACCTCCACAACCCAGTAACTGGGCAATAACATACCCCATGGTAAGACTGGTTGTCAGACTTTAGAGCTTCTGACTAACAGTAAATCACAGAATTTGTATTGGTAAATGAATCCTGTGGTCCAAAATGGTATTTTGAAGTAAGAAACCACACAGATTTGGGTGAACCTGTCCCGTCAGTGCAAACGTGTGTCAGTTATCGTGTAGCTCAACTTTATGTCTAACTCTTATCATGGAGCTTACGTTGTAAGTATCTTCCTTAACTCAATGATTATTGGGTAATGCGATACTTCCTGGTAGACTTTTGAGCCACTAACTACCTGTTACGAATGTCAAAGCAAGAAGCTATTTTGAAGAATTAATAGGCGTGTCTTAGTAAGAAAACTGACTCGTGTGACGGCAAACGGCATGACGCTCTCTTAATATGCCGTCATGTCCCCTGACTCCCTAATTCCCTTGTCCTATTAGACTATACATACATTTCGTTGTTTATCTGTCTAGTTATAAAGTTATATTTTTATACGCAATAACGCTTGCGTCGCGTCTTCTCAAAGATATTTTTAAAGAAACGAACAAATTCAGATTTTGAATTGCGAAGAGGTTTCGAACCTGCGTCTTCTGGATAAGTACGCAGGTTTGAACCCTGCTCGCAATCTGAACCTTCAGATCGAACACTTTCTTTAAAAATATCTTTGTGTAGTTATAATTTTTAAGCTGACTTACTCCCTTGTCCTATTATACATTTCGTTGCTTGACTGTGAAGTTGTCACTTTCAATCTGAAAACAGTTTATTGAACGCGTTTTTATTTTACTCCATGATTTATTAATTTTAAATTCAAAAATTGACTAGAAAGTTTCACTCGCCCTGTGACCCGTTAAACCTAACCTAACCTTTTTAGATGAATTTATTTTGTACTTCAATCAGTGATCATGTGATCACGGAGAGGCTATAGTATAAAAAGCGTGATGTGGTGTACTATTATTGCGGGATATATTTTTCATTTCTCATACTCGGAAAGTAGTGTTTGTTTGATCAGAGCAGCGGGTCGAAAACGATGCTTCCCTCCCTTGGGCGGGAAAGACTCATAGTAATTGCTTCCCTCCCTAGGGCGGGAATGAATTTTAAAAATAGAACTAAAATTAGTTGTTAGTCGGCTATATTTTTTTTTTAATAATTAAGAAAAATATCGATTAAAAAAAATGCTGCGGTCTTGTGAGTGTATACGGCCAATGTGAATTTAAAAAAAAAACATTTATAGTGGGATGGCCCGCGGCGGTGACGCGGGCGGTGTGTTCCATATTTGAAATTTAAATTAAAAAAGACTATTAAATAGGTACTGCTCGTGTTATTACTATCAATAAATATAGAAAAACTACTATTTTTTACTTTCCTTATATTTGAAATGAAAAGTAGAGTGTTTAACACGGGTGAAAGTCATCAATTCCCACTCGGACTAAGCCGCCCTCGCTTCGCTCGTGCGTCTAAATACCTCGTATGGGAATTGATTCCTTTCCACCCTTGTATAACAATCTACTATTCCGACGTTTTTTAACTAACTTTTTTGTGTTTTTAAAAGCTAACTATACTACACACTCACAGTATTTACATCCTAGTCTAGAATAATTCTTAGAATGTATGGATTATCCTGTTAATTTGTTTGTTTTTGAGCTAACTGGCATTGACGTCAATCAAACAAAATTGTTTTGACATAATTCCGCGAGGGTCGTATAAGTAAATACCCGCGAGGCGTGTTATAATCCAGGAATATAGGGAAATTTTAACAGATTTAAACTAAGATTAGGATAGGATAAGGGATGGCTTAAATAATTGTGACACTTGAGTTATGTTTTGATTAAAAGAGAACCCAGATCTCTTGTTCGTCTCTACCAGACGTATGTAATTTACCTCCTTTAAATGGGCGACTACAGTAGGTCCGGCCACATAGAGCGAGCATGCAGCCTCGCAACTCGGGGGGACCTCGAAAGCAGCTCGGTTAGTGTATGAACGTGCCTCGGCCGAGGCAAGAGCGCGCGCTGCCGCGGGCGAGCGACTAAGCGCCCAAGCCATCCGTCAGCCAGTGTCAGCTTTTTGTTTTACTTTCGTATATTGTTTCATGTCTCAATCGAGAAACAATAGGCGCGTCCACACAGAGCTAGCAACCTCGCGAGGCAGTTTCCTCCCGCGGCAAATGCCTCGTGAAGCTGCTTTGTGTGGACGCGCCTAATAGCTTCATCTTGCTATCAGACAGGTTATTTGACATTGAAAAAATGACTGAATATGTTATTCAGTCATAAATCTTTTAAATTTTGTGTTCAGGAAATAAATGCATCCTTTGGTAAAATACCGTACTTACCAACAATTACTTAATTGTAATTACATTAGAAGCGTCATAAACCCATACATAACGTCTTCCATCCTACCAGGAGAACATAAACTACAAGATGAATTACAAAGAGACCCAACGCACTCCTACATACTTAGCTCGACATCAATTGATGGAAGCTGCCTTTAAGAAACGTTCCGTATGCGACCTGAATTTGTTCAGCGAAAGCTTTTCAACGTTATTAAGCTAATGTACTTCGGGATTCACACAATAATTGAAAATGGTACAAATGGAGCAATGTTAGGGTTTTAAAATTTTACGTCGGAAAAGATTTTATTTGTTCAAAGTTGGTAAAGTGAACGAAATTCCAATATGTATAGACAAAGAGATCGAAATCCTTTGTTTATGAACCTTATTCGTTTTAGAAAAGTGCACGTTGGCAAAATTTCTAGCACAAATGGAAGTGAACCTGACTTGTATGCACTGGAGTTAGAATTCAAACTGTATTGTCCAATTGAAGCGACATTTTCTAAAGCTATTCAAGTTGAAAGGCTTGACCAGCTTGATTTCTCAAGACTGCGACAAATACGTGCTTTTGTAACCTCAAAAAAGTTAGTCTTATTTTCTTCTCTTTTCACCCAATTACCGTCGTGGTGTCTGTGGTCGACTGTGAAGCACGCTTGCCTAGAAGTAACCTGTTCACTTTTGACTTGAAGACCCCAAGGTTATTGTTTTCGGGAGACAGACCCCGGCAGGGAATCCACTTCTTATCTGTGCGCTGCGCACAAAGTATTGCTTCAGCTCTCAGCATGCTATCTAAACTACGCACAATTTCGGTCTCCTTCGTTGCAAATTCGGTATTAAAGAGAAACTTCACTTCCAACTTCATTTTCAACTTCACATCCAGCAGAGAACTATTATATCTAAATCTATTATCATTCTATTTTCTTACTACGCCATATATTGTCCCAAGTTTTTTAAACTCGCTCGAATATTGGCTAAAAGCAATGGAGTTGTGCACAAACAGAACATTCCCGGATTAGTATTCTCCACAGTCCCGCAGATGTTCTTCTATTTTAAGATGTGCAAGACACGAATTTCAATAAAACACTTTTCTCTAGCGCTGCAGACCAAGTGGAAATATAAAACAAAAATGCAGATATTCCGTTTGTTTGTTAACAATAGCGGGGATGTTTCAAAATACTTGGTTTATTATCTTTTTTTTTTGTCAACGAAATGAAAAAGCGTATTCTGTTGCTTATACTTTCAGACAAATTGTATGAGTCACGGAGAGATTTTGTTGAGTTATTCGCGCATTCATAACTGTCTACTTTAGTACTCGGGGCTAACAAAAGAATTTTTGGGAGTTGTGCATTGACACCAGCCGCTGTCTGTTTAGAGGTATTTTACGAGGGTTAAGAATATGCTTAAAATATTAAAAGTAGGTGTTTATCATGCACACAATGTAATGCCATTTTTTAAAACACAGTCTAGGTTCATACTAAAGACTTAATAAAAGATGTAAAAATATTGTTAACTCACCCTAAGTAATGGGGCAAAAGTACAAGAAGATGATGATTAAAAGTCTAGATCTAGATTAATGTATATTTTCAAAACTATGTAGGTAACCCACGAATGTACCGTTGCAAATGAGGCTATAGAATCTTTTTTTTTAATTTTGATATTGGAATAGGAGGAGCTCGTGGCTAAATAATTACAGCCGCACATGCCGATCTTTCGGGTTAAGCCGCGCTTGCCAAGGTTGGTCTGTGGATGGGTGACCATCTGTCATAGCGAGTTAGAAGCTTTGAAGTCTGACAACAAGTCTTACCATGGGTTATCGTATTACCCGGCTACTGGGTTGTGGAGGTCCGATAGGCACTCGCTCCATGTAAAATACTGTTTCAGCTGCATCCGGTTTGACTGGAAGCCGACCCCAATATAGTTAGGAAAAGGCAGGCAGATGATGAATTTTGACATTATTGGAATAATAAATAGGTTCAAATTGAGTTTTACTGAAACTGCAGTAGTAAGATTTCATCGCTCAAACTTATATTATACTTTTTAGATAACATTTTTCTGTTATATTCAATGACCGTATAAAATTAACTTCTCAAACATGATTTCGACACTCTCCTTTCATCGAAAAAATAAATAGGCCAGTCATTTTCCGGGCCTATTTCCCTCACGTGAATAGGGTTCGGCGTAGCGTGAATCACGGCATGTATTTCCAGCAATTAATATGTTAATTATGGGCGACACGCGACGGATGAGCTGATAGTGTAGTTGATAGGTCGAGTGTCACGACACACACGTTATTATCTACGTACTATTAGCTAAATGTGTCTTGTGATGCTTGAAATCGAAACTGACTGCATTGCTTATGCCAGCATTACATGATTTGCAGGCTCGCGGCAATGGACGCCGTGAGAGAGGGAAGCGCCGCGAGAGGGGAGGGCGTCGTCGAGAGAGGAATGGAGCTGGAGAAGCCGGTGAGTTCATGGGTGCGACTCGCTGTCTGATATGACTGTAGGTATTGTATAAAGGGCTGGTATCCGCAACTCCACGTCATATGCGCGTATTTTGCGTGCGGGTGGGAAAGAAATCATTAGATCCACCCCAGCTCGCCGAGGAAAGCCAGCAACGCCTTCGTGTTGCCGACGATCTCGGAGATCACCTGGGTTACCGAAGTACTTTGCCCTGTATGAAGCAATCTCAGGGCAGTGTAGGAGCACATGGGCTGCTGTCTCGTCCTCCGCCATACAGGCTCTGCACAGGGGGCTGTCGGTGATACCTAGGACAAAGAGGAGTTTATTAAAGGAGCCGTGTCCCGTAAGGACGGCTGTCATTGTTCGTAGCCGCTGTTTGGTTAACCTGAGCACTTGTTTGGTGAAACGACTATGATGTGTCTGATATGATGCCCCGTCGTGTTCCAATGGCCCAAAGCGAGGCCGCTCGCCCTCTTTGGGAGCTATTTGAGCCGTTGGAAGGCCGGAGTCGTGGGTTGTCTAAACAAGTAACCGTGATCCGAGAACGGAAAAGGGCTATTGAAGTAACACCGTGTACACTTTACCAAGCTGAAAAACCGCATGCCCTCACTAGAAAATTCTCCTGTATCCTAAGTAGGTGGGTACAAACCTAGAAACTCACATTTTACGAACACTACCTACTTACAGATCAAACAAATATAATTATGTTCAAACCGGGGATCAAACCCCGCGATACGCTGCGCAGTAGTCGATCGCTGAACCACCGCGGCAACCTTAAAATTAATAAATTAATACCTCAGCCATAACCCAAACGTAATGTACCTATAAAATTCTGTGAAACTCATTTT
Source organism: Agrotis segetum (assembly GCA_036375495.1). Lineage (NCBI taxonomy): Eukaryota > Metazoa > Arthropoda > Insecta > Lepidoptera > Noctuidae > Agrotis > Agrotis segetum. The sequence goes on from JAQSVV010000430.1 coordinate 103,412, forward strand.
CCTTCATAGAAAGGTTTTGTAAAACATTATAGAGTCAAATAAAACGCAAACAATTAACATTAAAATGTTTCTTAAGACTAAGAAAAGTCGTTATACAACAAGATTGTTCCAGAATTTTCCTTCCAGACGAAAAATAAGCACCAAATAAAATCTTAAAGCGAAAAGTAACAAAATAATTCATAATTTCCGAGCGACACAACTTTGTAGTGTGGTGTTATCGAGCCTTATTTATATTCGCGACGTTGCGTTCTTACAAAGTTATCTCATTAGCCGGGTGGAGACACTCGACTAGAGCTAAGCGGTGTCAAAGTCCGTCAACTAATAAAATTGAAAGCAGACTCTTTTAGAAATGTTCAGGTATTTGAAGTAGGAGGTGGCGGGCGTTGTGAGGGAGAGGACAGCCTCCACCTCACAAACCAGCCGCCATTTCCGGCCACGGTAAGTGCGGGCACGAGGATGGCGAGTAATGGGTGATTCGCTTCGACTCATGACCATGCCTAGGTCGACGGCGCGTCTTCTTCCACAGGCGTAAACCGCGTAAATACCTGTCAGTAATCTGAAGGGGCCCTTCTTATACGGCCAAAACTACGAGGATCTTATCAGGCAAATGTGACCTTGAAAAGTAAAGACACTGGGAATTTTAGTCAGAGTCTGATCTGGCAGTAAGGTGAGGCACCTATTGCGCATCTCGGTGTCTATGTGGTGATCATCAAATAGCTGTCAAATTAAAGGTAAATTTCGTGTTGGCTTCTGCATTTGCAATAAAACTGATAAATATGTTAATGTTCCCTAAAAATGCCTAAAATCAACTATTCTAACGCTCTTGAGGCACTCCATTCCTCAACTTTAACAGGTATCAAGTCATCCATGTTCAGTGGACAATCGCTGACTATCAATTTAGCCAATAGCCCTGCTGGGCGGGAGGACTTATTTGAAAAGGATATAATTACGACGATGTGAAAGTACTACTAATTTGCGCAAAAGTATGCAAGCAGGTGATCGTGCTAGTTCTTAGCAACGCGGGACTGTCTAAACAGGATACCAGCGGCCGTATTACAACGTCCTAAAACCAGCCTTGTTCCGGCGAGTGAAAGTGACAGAGCTATACAAGTCGTCTAGCGCCATCTCGTTCACTCACTGGAACAAGCCCTGTTTTAAGATGTTTTAATACCCATGGCCCCAGAATGCAAAGGGAAACTGAAATAACGGTGGTTTGTAATCAATTGGAGGCTGACAGTCCCATCCGCTCGTGGAGCTCGTGGCTAAATAATAACAACCGCACAGATCAATCTATCAACCTACATAAGCCGCACTTACCGAGGTTGGTCTATGGATGGGCAACCATTAATAATAACGGGGTTCCTTCCTGTCTCGGAAAACACGTAAAACCGTTGGTCCCGGATGTCATTTGTAGATCTTTGACAGTCGTTAATCACAGTCAAAAGGGGTATCGTATACCCAGTTACTGGATTTTGGAGTACAGATAAGCAGTCGCTCCATGTAAAATACTCATGATATTCTGTTCGACTGGAAGCCGACCCCAACATAATTAGGAAATCAATAGGAAATCTTTACGATACAATATAGAAAAAAAACTGAAGCCTATTTCACGTTAAAACAGAGAGGCACAAATCCGACAATTTCATTGCTAGTTTAATAAATTCATTTTTATCGTGAATTCACAATCAAAATATTATGTAAAGTTAAACGAATATTTTTCCGGGATATATTTCATTTTGGGCTTTTTATGAAAAGTTTATTATTGTATTATTTTCGTTGTTTTCATGGTCTCTTAAAATTGTTTACTGCTTTTGCATCGTAAAATCTATTGGTAATTCATCTGTCATAAATAACACAAAAGATTTTATTGACTGTTTTAAGTGCCTTGAAAACAATCCTTATAATGTTGTTTTGATCAAAAAGTTGGTGATTTAATGAAAACAAATGCAACTGTTTGTATCGTTGGTATCTCGTGTTTCCGTTTAATTGAGTCAACTGGAAAATCTTATACTACTGTAGTTACTAGACATGTTACGAATATTCGCATCCGCATATTTTAAGCCTGCTCTACTCTTCTCGCGAAGTTGGTCGAAGTTAACCGAATACGATAGTGTAGAAGGGCACTTCGCTTCGCTTCGTGCAACTTCGACTCGCTTCGGGCGACTTCCACTTGTTGGCGGTTTTTGCGACCGAGTCAAAAGGCTCAATGAGCTCCTCGCGAAGTTGCACAAGTGTGTAGTCACATACCTACTTCGGGATTAACTTCGACGAGTACTTCGTCGATGCAACTTCGCGAGTAGTGTAGACCAGGCTTTTGACTTTCGCATTCGTATCGCTTTCACAAAACTCATGCGAATATTTTGCGAATACGAACGACGGAAAAAATACTAATATTTGGTAGTACTTCTTCCACACACTCCATTCATTCTTATTTTTTGTCTTACTCTCCATCCGTATTTTATTCAGTCTGCCTTTATCTTAATGTTCATCAAATATCATGGTATTTTCTACAGAAAATACATTGCAATACTGTGAATAGGAAATACGGATCATCCGCAAATATTTCGGTTTCTTATGATGGCGGACCCATCTTCCCCAAATATTTAGGGAACCCTGTTGACATTAAATACCAAGTTGAAGAAACGGTTGGCACAGTTGCAGGCTCGATTTATGGAGCAAATATTTTGTAGGGTATAGAGGAAGTTGTTCTAGCGCTGAAAGCGTAGGGTAAGAAAAAGATTGTACTCTTTGCACAGACGTTATTTCTTAAAGATAATTATCTTTCTTTCTTACTATCTTATGTATCCATTTATATCGATGTCGGGATATCTCTGGCCTTACTGCACACCAACGTCTAACAGCAATTTCGAAATACATGGAACCCCAAAACATTTTCACTTCAGTAGCTCAAACATGTTGGTTTTGCTGCCTGAAATCAGTGAGCAAAATGCGATTTTGCTCACTAGTGAGACAAAGTAGCTTTTTAATTTTTGTTTTAAAAAAAGCCGCGGTTATCATAAATTCAGCCTTGAGTTAATCATACAATTCGAAACATTAACACTCTATCTCTTTTTCTCGCCAATAGAAAGAGAGAGAGACAAACACCAGCCCTTTCGAAGTTCCGATTTTGAATTTGGTGTCAAAGACAAACACGTTCGGAAATTTGTACTAACCAAAGAAATGCAAAACGATAATAATGTCTTCGAATGTATTTTATTGAATTTTTAACTTATTGCTGTATTTAAATGAAAATAAGCATTTACTGTAAATATTTATTTCTAGTTTCAATTTATGTTAATAAATATTTTGAATAATAAAATATTATGGGTGCTATTTCCGAACACGCCTTAATTTAAAAATAAAAGAGCGGGAATAAAATTTCATGGCTGGCATAAAGAGTTGAATAAGTTAAAAAAAAAAAAATATGCGTAAAACTAGCGACGAGAACAGTACTTATTTTAACATAACCATATAAAACAACAAATTATTATTGCAGAATTAAATTTCCTAACTCTAACTATTTATCTGAAACCATACCATGTCTTCAATGAATGGAGACTTAACAAAGGGCGCAAACAGTTTTTCGGAGACGGTGTTGGTATCTTATTTTTTAGATTTGTCACAGACGAGACGATTATCTACAATGCGGAGTATTTACTTATTGTTGAAAGCTACTTTAAAAAAAAAGTTATTTTAATCTATTCCTATTTATTACTTTATCTCCTAAAGTGTTCTCGCTGCTGAAGTGAAAAGTTATGTGTGTTACACGAGAGCAAAGTTTTTTGCATCTCGTGCCTTTGAATCTCTCGCTACACTCAGGATTCAACTTTAGAATCACTCGCTACGCTCGTGATTCAATCCTTGAATCCTTCGCTTGCTCAAGATTCAAAATCAGCACTCGCAGCAAAAAATGACTTTGCTCTCTTGTTGCACAAATAACTATTGCACTTCATTTAGTACCCGCTACGCTTTCGAGCTTTTCCGGCTAACAAGGCAGAAGCTACCTAACCTAATTCTTTCTTCCTAACTTGATTTGTCACAGCCACATTTTCACTAAAAATTTAAAAGCAAAACAATGCTTAACGTCCATCGTAAACCAAAACTTTCGTCCGAATAAATATCGTAAAGTAATTTAATTTACAAGGAGTGGCACATGACTGTCGCGAAAAACTAGACCGCACACGTTTTTTTTTTTAATTAAATTTTGCCGCGTCCGGCCCTATCATTGCCGCCATTTTCGGTATGATCGGGTACGTTCGTGCATCACGCGAGGCTTGTGTTAAACTATGTCCATTACACGCAGAGTAATTAAAGTCTGAACGCAGGTGTGCCTGTACCCATGTTTCCTTCCGAATTTCGGATGAGATTTATGGTTCAAAATGTTGATGAGCTGTGATTAGAATTAATGAGTTTTGACCAAGATTAAACGACTGTAATAATAGATACTTACTTCCAGAGACAAGTGATTTTACATCATTGATTAATTTTTATGGATATACTAGGTACAGTCATGGAATACCATCACCTCAGAACACAAGGGGCAAAAATTATGGAGCAGAGGAAATTCGTCAGTACAAGAGGCAAGACTGGCAACTGCTGCGCCAGCAAAAAGGCCTAGGTAGGTACATAGTATCAGCTTAAGTGAAGAGACGAAAAAAGGAAACCACAGAACTTATTGTTATGGGTCTATGTTTGATCCTTCTATCTTGATCTTTTTGATCTACTTAGGTACTAATAAAGTGATCCTGTGCGTCCGTCCACCCGTGGACCACCTATCGACAACGAGTGGACGTGACGTGAGTCGAGGCGATGCCGATGTGGGGTGGGGGCCGGGTGGCTCTAATGTCCTATGACCTTTATACCCAAGCCACTGCAACTTCTGAAAGCCATTTAGGGTCAGTACACACCGAGACGCGACGCGGCGCGATACTGCCAATGTGTATCTTTTCGTGAAGTAAGTAGAGGTAGACTTTGAGTAGCTCTATTGAAATGTGCGCGCAGTTTCGCGTCTCGGTGTGACTTGACCCTTACTGACTAAACCCACCAGAAACCAAAACCAAACAAATTACCTAGGGCTAGGTACCGTACCAACTGTTTTCAACAGACTTAAAAAAAAAAGTAAGTTTGTATGTATGTAGGTACCTATGTTTGTCCGCGATTATCTCGCGTTTGGCTGAACGGTTTTTCATGCAGTTTGTGCAGGAACGGTGTTCATTACATTCTGGAGAAGGTTTTAGTACCTAACACTAAATGATATCCCGTGACGTTGCCCGCTTGGATCCGTTTTGCTTGCTTGGATCGTAGGTTTTCAGAGACGATTGCATGATTGTCCGCGATTATCTCGCGTTTGTCCGAACCGATTTTGATGCAGCTTTCAGAAAAGTGTTTGTTACATTCTGGGGAAGGTTTAATTATATAACAATAATGATCTCTTGAAGTTGCTCGCATAGGTACTTTTTTTGTTAATCAGGTAAGTACCTACTAGGATTGTAGATTTTTTAAAACGCCGATTTTATGAAGATTTTTTGTTGTATATCTCAACTAAAAAGGGAAAAAATAAAAATAAACTTTGATAAAAAGGGAACCGAGTTCAAAACCAAACACAAAAAAAAAACTGTAAAATAACTTTTCTTTCGGAAGTCGAAATAAAAAACAAAGCCACCGACTTCCGAAAGAAAAGTTATTATATAGTTTTTTTGTGTTTGGTTTTGAAGACGGATCCCTTTTTTTTCAAAAAGTTTTTTTGTAGTTAATTTTGCCTTTTTATAAAACAACGCCATCTATACGTTAGATGTTCAATCAAACTCATCTTGTTGAATACTCCGCCACCTATCGATATGTATTTGAACTAATATAACAATCACCACAGACAATATTAAATACGCCTTTAAAATAAATTTTTCTCACTGAATACTTAGCAATTCCTTTTTTAATTCAGTTTTTGGTATACTTTGGCATGATTCTAAGTATAAGTATATATCAAAATCTGATATATTTCACCAAAAACTTGCAGTCATAAAAAATAACAACATTGGACCCGCAAACAAAAATAAAAATCTACATAATATACTTAATCCGGATATAAAGTATTCTCCATTGGAGACTATGCTACACTTTATATAGAGTCATGGAAAGATTTTAAATGAAACAATGAAATAATTTGATGCATCCTTTCAATTAATTTTCATTCAACAATTGGTGCACGGTGCATGCGTCTGTATTTTCTAATCAGTCACTCCCACAGGTCGCTCCGTTGATTCACTCAAATAAACATAAACGGACAAAAACATTGCAAAAGTGTAACGTGATTGTAACTAACAATACAACATTCCACATTATTGCGTACAATGGAAAAAATCTGAACTTTGTTCAAAGAGTCGAGTCTATGCATGATAAATAATTTAAATTTATTTATGGCAATACCGACACAGTGAGCCATCGCCCTGCTAACGGTGTCATGGCGGTTTGACTTGTTAAAGGTTTTTTTGCAATAACTTACTAGTTAATGTGCTTTTTAGCAATTTGATCTTTGATTTAAGTTGATATTATCACGTGATAAAACATAGTAAATAATGCGCGAATACAAAATAGTCGTGTTAGGCAGCGGAGGCGTGGGAAAGTCCGCCCTGACAGTACAGTTCGTACAAGGCATCTTTGTCGAGAAATACGACCCCACCATCGAGGACAGTTATCGGAAACAGGTGGAAGTTGACGGTCAACAATGCATGCTAGAAATTCTAGACACTGCTGGTACGGAGCAATTCACAGCGATGAGAGATTTATACATGAAGAACGGACAAGGATTCGTCCTAGTGTACTCCATCACCGCACAATCAACGTTCAACGACTTACAAGACCTGCGGGAGCAAATCCTGCGGGTGAAGGACAAGGACGACGTGCCCATGGTGTTGGTCGGCAACAAGACTGACCTGGAAGCGGAGCGCGTGGTGGGCAAGGAGCAGGGAAGCAATCTCGCACGCCACTTCAACTGCTCGTTCATGGAAACCTCGGCAAAAGCCAAAATACACGTGAATGATGTGTTCTTCGACCTAGTACGTCAAATCAACAGGAGAACACCTATCAACAGTGAGCAAAAAAAAAAATCGAAATGTCACATTCTGTAAGAATGTCGCTGGAGCCTCCGAAGCGTCTAGGTATAAAATATTTAATAATTTGAAAGACTTCTGGTACCCGGATTTGGCTCTCGACTGTTCCCAAAGTTATCTAGGTCGGGTGTTGAGCATCATTGCTTGGTAATATACCTTAGCATTTCAAGAATGTGCATTTGTTGAGTTATGTGATGGTGTGCTGCGGCACTGGTGGAGTATCCACAGAGCGTCTTGGATGACATCCAGAAACCTATCCATACAATGTGTCTCAAACCTTCTGGTCTATATTTTGATAGTTATAATATTCAAGGATAGATTCAACGATTCTGTGTGTGTTTCACTCTAGAAATTCCAATTGTAATGTGTGGATGCTGTTAGGTTCAGAAGTTGTAAATGGTTATAAATTTAAAAACTACTTGATGTAAGTATAAACATATTCATTTATTTAGAGGCTATGAGGAGTATGTTCTAGAATGACCTGTGACAATACTGACTTCATTAATGTTCATTCCAGTTAGATTCTAAAAAACAAGCCACTCTTTCACTTAAACACTTTCTACGTATGTACTTCTCATTGTTTCTCAATTATGATTTTCAATTGTATGAAAAGCAACTAAAAATATTTTTGTTTTAATAATAATATTAACAATATTAGGTGCAGACAGTCCCCTGAAATATAATTGAGCAGGAAAATGAGTGCATCTGCCTATTTACACTGAAATTATCTTTCAAGGTCCCATTGTAGTGTCACCACAAATGTACACTACTATTCATGAAATGGCAAACTGTTGACGCAACTGCATTTATAGTTATATATAAATAAATATATATTTATCTGTCTGAACCTAATATAGATATAGTTTACCATTTAGTAGTTATTATCTAATCATACTGATAAAGGGAGGGCCTGAAACTTCTGAACAGCTGTGTGAGAGTTGAAGCAGGCTCCGAAAAGACCTGGGTGATGTGCCCCGAAGGCCTGACCCAGTATGTAATGTTTAAATATGAGAGTTAAGGATACATTAAATTTTTTCAGAATATATTATTGTCTTGTTATATAATTCAAATGTATCAAGTGAAAAGTTGATAATGTGAAGCCATTTAGGACTCGGTAACTTTTGAACAAATATTAGAGAGCCTTAGGTGATTGCACCCTGCGACCTTAGTGTCTCCAGTGTAATTATGGTGGTGCCCTATGCCTTGTGTCATTAATGTACACCACAGGCCACCATACTATAACCCCTAACCTACGAAATTGAGAAATAATAAATTTATCGTTATTGTAAATGGATTAAAGTTTTATGATTACTGGCTCATTTATATGTAAATTATCAACCTATATTTTGCTGCTAGAAACTTTGTTAAAACGTAATAATATTATATAGGTGTTCAAATATTGTTACGGAATTAGATGTTTCCTCCATTCTTTTTCTGTTAACATGTAAGATTTACTGCACAAGGATATTGGATATAACTTTGATCTGAGTTGAATTATATTTTTATATATATTGTGAAAATTAAGAACTTGTATATTTTATCTTTTCAATCAATAATGGACATGTACAATAATCTATTAATTTCTTTTTTTTGCATCAATAAAACCAATTTTAAATATTATCGTTTTGGGGTATGTTTTGTCCCCCCCGCGGCCGGCGCTCCCGTGATGTCAATCGAGGTCGAGCGTGATGAGTCACATCCCAGGCCCGCGGCCGCACGCCGCCGGTACCCCACCGACTATCAAATAAACGTCAATTGGCTCGGGAATTTTAATGGAATTTAATTAATTGAAACAACCATATACCATCTACAACTATTTTATTGACTTGATGAGTGTAAAAAAGTTACATAAACGTGTCTATACTTAACTCTAGGGACTAACTAAACAGTAGGTACAATCATGTTAAAAAATTATGTATGGCAGTGTGACGTGGCGGGCGTATGTCGATATTCTAGTAACATAAGAATTGACACAGTCCAGTGGAAAACGAACTCAATACGCCTAACTTAATATCTACTTATGAACTCGATAACTAAGCAATCTAATATATGATGCAAAACAAGTGTTGGATTACAGTTGCGTTAGTTTCCTATTGACACACCCCATGGTGTGTAACAAGGTCTCATACATAGATCGAGCCCACTATGGGGCGCGTGCGACGTACGAAATTATAACTTAATAGAAAATACTGTCAAGTCGTTAATTGGAAGTAATAAGCTTGTGGGAATGTGAATCTACATATAATAGGGTTGTCTACAGTGTCGCGCCGATAGCCGGCCAAATAGATAGCGTAATGAAATGGTGTTCAACCATTTTTATCTTGGCGCCCCGAGCCCGTCTGCGGCGCTTATCTAGCGAGCTGCAGCAGGGTCAAATGTTAGCGAGGAGCATTGTTAACGCCCTTTTTACTAACTAATGTAATTGTACCCAATACTAAGTGCATATACACTTATCAGGACAATTTGCTTTTCGATAAATGCTCGTCAAATTACTTCGATAACGTTTATCCGCATCATTTATACCATGCTTTAATAAAAATAGTGATAGCCAAACTGCCTCGCCCCTTTACGATAAAGCGTGAAGTAAAACTTATACGTATTTTATAAACTTTGTGTGTTTTATACAAAACATGTTATAATACATTGCATTGTTACACAGTACAGTTTGGATTGAAGTGTTTGTGGGATTTTCGGGATATTCGCTTTATTTTCCTATGTTTTAATAATCGTGTCATATTGAAATAAACATTGTTACAATGAGACTATTTTTAAACAATATTCATAAGTCGGTGAGGCGGAAAACGTGATAAGTAGGAGTCGATATATTTGTTATTCACATACCTATAGATGTAATTAGAACTTAGTCCCGGATGGAATCGTTGGCCTTAATTAATACTATCATGACTAGTACAGGTGGTTGTTACTTATATTTTAATATAAAAATTTGCATAATCACACAATAGATATTTATATCAAACTAAGAAATCTTCACATTATAATAATTACCTATGTTTTTGTGAACACGTGTGTTAATTTAAACGAATGACGTATTCTAACAAAAACAATGATGTAATGGACACAAAGTTGTAAATAACTACGCTTTAATATTTAATCTGGATGAGGAGCATTAAATGACAATAATGAAATGCATTAGTATTTATATGTATTTAGACTAGGCCGTGAAACTTAAATGACTAGACGAGGTAACATAGTGAAACAATGATAAACACCAATTTAAATGAGGCCCCAAACAGGTTTTACAGAAGATTTCTCATTTTAGCACTAAGACAATTCATGTAAAAGTTTGTCTGAAGCCAGTCTCCTTGGCATAGTTTCCTTATTTTTTGTATTGGTAAGAATTAATTAGATCATGGCTTTATTAAAATAAAGAAAAATATTCAACACATTGACTTTAGAATCACGACCTTAAAAATACTATGCTTGTACCAAAATTATTTTGTTCCTTTACAAATATATAAAACCATCACATAATTCGAATTGACTAGAAACAATATTAAAATACTGTCCACACATTTACACGTAATCTCACTACTAAACTAGATTTTACTGAGTCATTGGCGTTTAAAAAAAATCGCTTCCTCCATATTTCCGGTCTTTGAACTGACCTCGGTGTGAATCATCGTTCAAGACGCATTGACTCATGCGTGTTATCAAACAAATCATTGCTAAATGACAAATACGCTTCTCTTAAATTATTTGTGATTCGTGCGTTACCCCTACCGAGAAGAATCTTTAAAATTCGGTCGTTTGAACTACCTAAATCCTAAAATATCCAACATTCCAAATAGATTCATCTCGAACTACTGACATGTGGTGTAATTAACTCGAATGTAACTCACATGTCGAACAAATGAAATTAGTAAACATTCATCCGATATGACACAGGCAGTGATGACGTCACATGTGTACCGATAAGTACAATGGCATTCAACCATACTCTTACTGATTAACGATTTCGTAACAACTTTCAACATTTTGGTCCATCATGAATGAGGCCTGTTTTTGAGTCGAAGGCTACAGAATGTATTTGTCATAAATACTCGCCCTCGCGAGTCCTACCATATTTGTACTGTCGCTGGCGTCCAATTTACATTTAGGAATTTTCGAACAAGACTAAAAATAGTCACCGCGGTGACTTGGAAAAACTAATGACAATCAGTTTGAAGGATATCGGAATAACGTTGCTGTCATCTATTGTGTAGATTTATCTGCTAATTTAACACACCACAGCAGAGTTTTCCCTCTAATAGAAACTTGAAACTACACGGCTGGTTATAAATTACACCATCTGTATTCCTATTGTGTGTTTTTGCCACAATGCTCGAGCGCCGGCAGCTCGATATTGGTAAATATCTTTTGTCGCCGCGCTGTTGTTTATTTGGACGAGTCGTAGCTATCGTTGAGCGGCGGCAGACTGTGGGTGAGGGTGCTGTCCAACTTGCGAGCTTCATGTTCCAAGGTGTACGAGTCCAGAGCTGGGTCCTGAGAACAAGAAAAACATTGTTAATATTATATGAATGAAACTTGAGCGGTTACAGACCGCACTTGGTAATACTCCGACCTTGAGCAGACCTAGCGTAGTTTCTCTACCACTGCGCTACACAGTACACCCAGAACGTTAAAGGCTTTTGAAGGACACCGTGGATTTTAGTCAGTACGAGTGTGACAGTGACTCTCGCTCTGCCCTGGGTGGGAGGACTCGTTTGATGATTTTTAACACATTAAAAGAAGGGTAAGGTAGATAGCCTAAATAGCAACAATGGCTTGCTCCATTGCGCTAATTAATGTTTTTAGTATCTACGTATCGGCTACTTGTTAAAAATACCTACTCATTTTCATTACATACTTCAATAACTATTCACTCAGTCGCTCATTTTCCTCACGCGTAATCGAGCAAAAATGCCTGCATAGTCCGCGTCATACCTAGGCATGAGACATCATCTCGCATTATAGCAATTATAATTCTTCTTATTCAGTCTGATGAATCAATTAGCAGTAATTTTATAAGGTGGATTCTATTATGTCCACTGTTTACCCAGTCCCCGTCCTACATGATTACTTGACTGCTGGATAACTGTCTTTTTTCCCAGTTAGTAACTTATGGTAGTACCTATACCTTTACACCTCCCGTTTTCCTATTTTACTTGGGGTCTTCACCAACATCTTTTCTTCCATTCTCTAACAGGAACGCTATCATTTACGTACTTAATCCTTTTTTTCTCCTCACAACATCCATCCATCTTATCCTTGACTTGCCTCCACCTCTCCTTTCATCAATATTCATCATTCATAAAATCACTCGCACCCCTCTCACCATCACACTATTCTCCTTTGCGTATCAAGCAATCTTACATCACAAAACAAGGAGCTTACAAATCACCTCCAAGTTTTGCTAAAACACCATTTCAATGCGGCTAAAGAACACTAATTGCAGCTAATTAAAATACTAGGATGCACATTATAAGCAGCCTAGAGGACCGGAAACTGGAACCCGAATACATAATGCATTCAGATGGCTTGCATTGATTATCATAGCCAACGACATTGCTAGACATCGTGTAAGAAGATTCCTTAATTGCTATGCAGTTTAGCGTGGTTCCGTAATAAAATGTTAAGTTAAACACATACCATTCTACATTTTAGAGCACTGGATAATACTTAGCCCCCAGTAGCTCCCAGTTCAAAATCGTAGAGTGGAATAATATATTTATTTTAACCAGACTAACAGATATTTGTCATGTAATGATTCATTTCATTTTGCCGTATGTCATTACTTTCCTGCATTTGATCCAAAATAGCGACATTTTCGAAAGATAACACCTACTAATTAATCTTTTCTAAAATCCAATGATGTAGGTATCACTAGTTTTAGTTTCTATTAAAAGCGGCCTCGAGACTTCATTTAGTATTTTTTGCTATTTCTCATAAGTTTCGGATTTGGCCATCCGCATTCAGTTCGAAAATTCACCCTGTATTAATTATGAATGAATAAAACTTATTTGCCTCGAAAGTTGATGTAGGCAGCTAAACCAGTGTAGCAGTGACAGACATACACGTAATTGGATTTTCAGTTCTTTCCTGTTCCTGCCCTGGGATAAACAAGATTGGAACATTCATGATCCAACCATGTTTTTCAAGTCCATAACAAAGTTTTTGTCTAAAAGGAAAGATGGAGCATTTTTGTTCCTTTTTCTTTATTGGTGGTGAAATCATGTAATGACACCTCCCGCCTAGTGTGGAGAGGATTTAATCAGACTCGTACTGACTAAAATCCACCGTGTTTACATTCAAAAGTCACGGACTCACGGTTACCCATTTGGACAGTTCCGCGACCTTTAATTGATGTTCCTGGACCAATAGATAAAGTACCTAGAAGTAGGAAATAGCTTATAGGTATCGTCCTTACCACACTAAACTATAATGCGTAATTTGCTGACGTCTTTCCATTATCCTGTGTCCATAGTCCAGTTATTTCCCAGAAACTTTATTTGAGCTTAGTTAAATGTAGTACCTATGACAAACATAATAATGTAGTAATTACGTCCAATCAAACCTCGGGGCGGACTATAATATGCAAGTCATTACAGCTTACAGGTATATGTAGGTCATTGGATTTAACATTGGAACTAAGCTGTTGGGATCTCGTGACTGTCTTACCATGTAACCGTGGCCCAAACGTAAAGGGCTATTGAAGGACATCGTGGATTTTAGTTAGTACAAGTCTGACAGTCTCTGCAGTCCTACCTTGGGTGGGAGGATTCATTTGAAGACTTAAAAAGTAAAAAATAAAACCAGCCCTGCTTGCCGGCGCGGTGGTTAAGCGATTAATTCCTGCGCAGCATGTCGCGGGTTCTAATTCCTATTTTTTTTACTCATATAAACTACTTAAGTCATATAGATTCATTTCACATGTAATACCTGAGCAATAATAGGAACTTATGTACACACATTGATAAAAATACTTAAACAGGAAAAACAGTTCAGTCTAAACAGATAACATCCATTTATTTGAATATTTCAGGCATAAACAATGAACACTGACTCGATAGCTAGGGAAATTCAATACAAGTTTTTTCTTAGTTTTAGCAAATCAATGAAAGTGACTTTGAATAGTCAGATGAGTTTTATATCAACCCATACCCCACTGCACACACACAGAGCTGCCCCAAGGGGCAATAATTTGACGCCTGCGTCTGCGCAACAGGAACGCGTGAGGGAGATGAAATTTTCTCGCGCCCCAGACTCCCAAAGCGTCAGGGATTGCGGAGCGATTGCGGTCTTCTTAGGCGCGGGATTAAGGTCGTAAATCGTACACATAAAATGCCGTAAAATAAAATAAAAAATAAGTCGTCAAACTAGAACACCCAGAAAGCTATCTAAGGTTGACTGTTATCGACCCACCCGGATCATGTTCCTGGCTACAGCCCAGCATCTCTCCTAGGGGCGCCCAGGCCAGCGGCAACTCTGGTATGTTCTAGCAAAACCTACATAGCCTAGGAGTAGGTACGCAATTCAATTGGAACAATTGCCTTGCGATTTACCTACCTTACCCACAAACAATGAATATAATGTAATCACAAATTCTAGGTTTTAGTTGATTTAATTTCCGCATAAACAAATACCAGCTTTATCACAATGTGCATTAGGTTGAATTTAGAATAATTAGTATGTAGGTTAGGGTGTCCCAAAAAAATCAAAGTGATATTTTTGCAACGCATACCCTCTTATTTTGTGTGAATGGTTTAAAAACACTAGGAAATAAAGTTTCACGTACCTAGGACCACGCTAACCCGTGCCGACTTGCATCGAAACATTTTGTATTTGCACAGTATGGCGCGAGAGAACTTGCGCACATATTAAGTGTTATTGCTTGTTTGTTTTATTAAGAACGCATTGTATTCCTGTTATCCATACGTTAGTAGAGTTGCAAAGTTCCAAAAAAGAGTATTTTTTTAATAGGAGACGTAAAACACAAATCGCCTTCCCTCCTAATTTCCCTGTAACGTACAAGTTCGGTCAGTTCCGTTCCAGAATATTCGTAAAGTTCATTTAAGTGTCAATGAGAGTGCAAACCTTCATATTCGTGAGTGCATTGACGAAATCATAACGTAACTGTGTTAAAACATGTGTGCACCAAGCTCGGTGGATGGCTAGATTTAGTTATTCATTAAAAATTTCATTAAACAAGTAAAATGAGAGTTATGGCTCTCGATTCAGAATTTCAAACAGGAGAATGCAGCTCTGTTGGACGTCTGCCTCTTGACATTAATTATGTTACCTAAACCCCGGTTCCAATGCATTTTATCAACAAAAGCAACTTATCAGGATTTGTACTTTTGAAGTTCATGAAAGCTTTTGAAACAAGAGACAATACCATTTCAAAAGCAGCTTTCCTTTTATAAAGTTATACTAATATACAATAACAACTGTCGCCTCTAATTTAAATTCGGTAAAAATGTCAAGTGTCTTTGTCAAAAGCAAGTTCCTTTTTAATCGATAAAAATTGATGACACTTTTCTTAAAAAAGTGCCCTTCTGTATGGTCAGATGATGATGCTTTTCTACAAGCTAAACAGAAGCTGCTGAAACTGAGATCAGTTAATGATACGGTAAAAAGAAGGGTTAAGATAATGCAATACTTAAAAAAAAATAGGAATTTGTTTAACACTAGTCTAAAAGACTGACAACTTCAAAACAGCATAATTATGGCTTTGATTTATTTAACGGTCGTTTTTCAGTAACTCTTTTTTAGGCAACTGGTCAACAGACATTTCTTTTTTATAGTAAGACGATGGTCACTGGTGAACAGAAACAAGAGCAATTTTTATTACAAGAATACAAACACCTGTATCTTGACTAAAAACAAACTGAAAAGAAAATTCAATGAATCAATCATTGACTTTTCTTATAAAAGTTTGTTTTTCTGTCCCTTTTATAATCAATAAATAATAAATATTTGATATAGTTGTATTTATCTATACATACATGTATTATAAATAAAGCTACATTCACCCTGAGGTGTCCTGAGTAACGTATGCCACCCGTGCGGCTTACGAGGAACGATTTGTATTTCTGTGAGCATGTTTGTAATGAATTAACTTAAAAACTACTGAAAAGATTTAAAAAAAAATTTCACCATTAGAAAGCTACATTCACCCTGAGTAACATAGGCCACCCGTACGAAGCTAGTTTGTTATAAACGTAGAATTGTAGAATTTCTGTATAGCATCTATTCAAACTTTTTTACTTAAACTTTGACGTCAAATCGGCACGGGTTAATGTTGTCCGATCGCAATAATATTTTATATTCAAGTTTCTATAGTCAAATGTCAAAAAAAGAGAGGGTATGCGTTTCGAAATTCCAAAAAAAAAATTTCGCCCTTATAAGCTGGGACACCCTAATGTAGGTGCGTAGTAAGTACCTACCTAAATCTAGGGATAGCAGTAGCAGGTAGCAGTTGTTGTTTAGATTAACCATTATATTATTTTAATCTTTGAAATTTGCCTGCAATGTAGAGCAAACTGAACTTTAGGAGTAGATTTTAAAGAGTAATTCCAAAAGCACATGGTCTAGAAATTAATTTTGCAAGTGTAAAATAACATGAATGGTTGTCAGAAGTGCAGCAAATTGTAATAAAATTACGCACGGTTTCCCTTCGTCATTTAACTGCGCAGAATCAATCATAGGAATCCCTGCCAGTATTTATTTTCCTTTTACTGTGAGGTCACTAGGTCGTACATTTATGGACTGATGACATTGCTTTTCATAATACACTGTCAAGCAAGTCTGGAAACACTTGCAATTGATGGCTTCGGATAGCTTTTTTTTTGCGTGGTAATATCATCAAATGAGTCCTCCCACCCCGGGCAGGTCGGGAGGGACTGCCAGACTCGTACTGACTAAAATCCACGGTGTCCTTCAATAGCCCTTTATGTTCCGGGGTCACGGTAATGAGATAAGTCCCGCGAACCCGGCAGGCTTTGGCCCTCTGAGAGGGGGCTCCGTCATTTTGCTGACGCTCTTTGAGGCGCGCGTGGAACACAAGGCGCCGTCGACCAGGGCATGGTCCATGGTCGGGCAGCGAGTTGCCCTTTACTCGCAGCCCGCATGCCCGCGCCTACGTTGGCCGGAGATCGTCTTGCGACGTCTGTCGCCGTGGGCGTCCACCACGCGGTTGTTCCGGGATAGCTTCAAATTAATTTGATATCAATATAAAGTTAACAGTTAAACCTTTAAAATGGTACCAATTTTATTATTCATCATCATCATCATCAGCCTATTAATGTTCCCACTGCTGGGACACAGGCCTCCTCTCTGTGAGAGGGGGTGGGCCATAATCCACCACGCGGGCCCAGTGCGGATTGGTGGATGTCACACGTCTTCGAATTTTGGTTCTAGGACATGCCGGTTTTTCCTCATTGTTTTCTTCACCGTTTTGAGAGCAGTGGTGATGAAATAAATTACACAAAGTAATGCGCCTGCCGGGATTCGAACCCACGACCTACAACTCGTAAGTCGGGGCCGATACCACTGGGCCACCACTGCTCTATTTTATTATTATTAACTAGTTATTAAGTACTCAAGATTACGCGAAATCGCAGTAAGTGATTCCATACTTTTGCTCGCGAGTGTACATGTCGGTTTAATACTGGTTGATGGGTTTTTGTCATTGAAATCCATTCCTTCAAGGGTTTTACTAAGCAAAGTCATAGTAATCAGGTTTTTCTGAGGAATGCGTTAATGAATGCACTTAGAAATTTAACACTTAAGGGAAAGTATAGTGTATAAAAACTTTGTGTGCTAATAAGATAAATATACAACAATATTTTTAACTATAGTATGTCTAAACAGAGACTTGTGTTGATTATGGCCCACTTGGTCGAGTATTTAAAGTGTATACAGTGCAGTAATTTTATAAGGAGTTGATCATGGACCACTTACTCGAGTATTCAGTGTCTCTATATTGCAGTCATTTTAGAGGAATATCCAAAAATGCCGCGATCATGTGTGCCAGTGTTTAACATGTCATGTCATCGATACGAAAGACAAATCATCATCATCAGTCTACAATAGTGCTTCTATCAGTCAATTTGGAGACATCGTGGTTCCAAGAAGCCCGATATATCTGGTGATAGACAAATACCGGTAGTGAGAACTACGCACCTGGGGGCCTACTATCAAGCCTTAAAGAGAGAGTATTTCCACTGTGGGAATGAGAAAGAGCTGTACAAGTCGTCTAGCGCCATCTCGTTCACATTTCTGAAGAATATGTCTGGCAACTGTCAGGTCCAGTTAAATATCAGCGTCAGGCACTTAGTTGCCTGACATTTATGCTGAACTAAGCCTGTTTGGAGCAGCCGTGGGGTAAACAATTTTTGCACCAAATAGTTTTAAGTAATATAAAAAAAAAACACTTGTTCCTTTTAATTTTTTCATGTTTATTATAATTGTGCTATGCCGTGTGTCTGTACCAATAAAATGTTTATTCTTTCTTTCTTTCAACAGGAAAAACATAAAAAATTGCTACGATTGTTTCAAACCGGTTCATAATTTGATACTTGGAAACTATTACTCTACTTATCGTTAAATGTTTCCGATTCGTGTCCTATCTAGCATTTTTTATTGATAACAACTCTAATGTAGTACAGTAAACGATAGGATTCGTCGCCCAATTTGATACAACACTGTTTCTGTATTTTCTACACATTTTACATTAAAATACCTACTAGATTTTTTTTTTTGCAAACCTATACATTTCAGGACTGATTTTCTTTTTTTTATAAAATAAAATGATTTCCGCTTTCTGATCTAAATCAGAGATGACAGAAATCAATGTCATTAACGAAATTAATATTCTCAATCCAAATCCCGTTCAATTGATTTTGACGGCTGCTTCTGATTGGACACTTTTAAGACTAGCATAGGCAATTCGGTCGTTGATTGGTTACAGACAAAGATCGGGATCAGAATAGCTACCATCATCTGCATTTCCCAACTATACTGGGGTCGGCTTTAAGTCAAACCGGATCGACTGAATATCAGTGTTTTACATGGAGTGACTGCCTATACCTCTCCTCCACAACCCAGTAATCGGGTAATACGATACCCCATGGTAAGACTGGTTGTCAGACTTTAGAGCTTCTGTCTAATAGTAACGACTGTCAAAGATCAACAAAATGACAGCCGGGACCAACGGCTTTACGTGCTTTCCGAGGCACGGAGGAAACTCGCTATGACAGATGGTCACCCATCCAAAGACCAACCTCGGCAAGCGCGGCTTAACCCGGAAGATCGGCCTGTGCGACTGTAATTATTTAGCCACGAGCTCCTCAAGATCAGGATAGCTTCCGAGATATATTTTTAATTTCCAGCGTAAGTCGACAATGGAGCGAGCCTACACAGAAGAAGCTTGTACTTTCTAACTTTGAAGAGACTAAGGTTGCATGGAAGCAGACGTAGGTAGAGAGTTTCACTCATTCGCTGTGTACATTATGAGGGACGTTTAGAAAAGCTTAGTGCGAATGTGTGGAATAGCAAGAAGGTAGAGATGGTAAGTTGCAGTCTAGACGTCTGATGATAGAAGCTAGAAGGTATCATCACGACTTTAATGCCTAAAGGGTTTAGGTAGCGACGTCCCTTAGTAGTAACATCTACCTACAATTCGGCCATCAAGCGAGAGCCAAAAGCGAGCCTATCGCAAAAAAAATGTTGTTGACTCCTCACCTGCTTCGATTTCCAATATTAAAATACTTCCAACACATAATAATCGAGATAACCTAGTTCATCAAGTTATTTATTATGTTCGTCTGAAGTTCAACAGATAAGATAGTAAAAATCTTTGTTTGATTTTGACCGATTGTATTTTTAAGTAGTCTGATTTTAACGAGTGTTGACTGCAGATAAGAATATGGGTCAGCTTAATAAAGTTTACTGTTTTTTTTATTTGGCATATAAGAGCGAATGAACCTGTCCGAATTCATATAATTGGATTTAACTTTTAAAAATAAAATTACGTCCTCTGAAGAATGCACACTATGCCTAAATTTTTCGTCCTCCGTAGAAAATTAAAAAGAAATGACTTACTGAATGAATGTGCCATTTCACTACAACATTGAGAATGACAAGAGACATTTTGCGAACGTGTCATTGTGCGTACTCAGTACTGTATGCGATTCCCTCTTCTCCATTTTCCGGATTTTATGGTACGAACCGACGAACAAACATGTTTTCATTACCACCACTGCTCTCAAAATGGTGAAGAAAAACATCGTAAAGAAACTGGCAAGTCTTGGAACCAAAAATTAGGAAAAATGTGACATTCTACCAACCCGCACTGACCCACGTGGTGTATTACAATACATTCTCTCTCATAGAAAGAAGGTCTGCCTATATCTGATTATGTTTTTTTTTTTATCTAGGTAAAGTCATCAAATGAGTCCTCCCATCCAGGTCAGGGCGGGAGGGACTGTAAGACTTGTACTGACTAAAATCCAGGGTGTCCTTCAACAGCCCTTTACGTTTTGGGGTCACGGTAATTCGTGAGTCCCGTGACCACGGCAGGCTGTGGCCCTTTAAAGTGCCCCCCGTCATTATGTCTGATTCATCATCAGCGTCAGCCTATAATGTTCCCACTGCTGTGAGAGGGAGTGGGCCATAATCAACCACGCGGGCCCAGTGCGGATTGGCAGATGTCACATGTCTTCGAATTTTTGGTTCTAGGACATGCCGGTTTCCTCACGATGTTTTCCTTCACCGTTTGAGAGCAGTGGTGATGAAATAAATTACACAAATTAATGCACCTGGCGGGGTTAGAACCCACGACCTACAACTCTTAAGTCGGGACCGATACCACTGGGGCACCACTGCTCCTATGTCTGATTATGCGACGATATTATTACCTGTGACACAGTCCTCAGTGAGTCTCCCAAAGCTGAGCGCAGTCGCTGCACGTCCCTAGCGGCGCGACCACTGCGAGCGATGTACGCCTGACGACGACGGATCTCCGCTGTTAGCTGGGAGCGGAGTTGGGATGCCTGAGGGATTGAAGAGGTTTCGGTTAGGGCGACTGTTACAACAATTTAAGTTTACAATTTCCTAAACTAAAAAAAAAAACATTAAATTTGTTTTCTCCGACCCAGGGCGCCACCTAATGCCAGTTATGTTGAATCTTATGAAATAGTGTCATGTATGTACATTGTACCTTCTTACTACCAAAGGGGCGGAATTTCACACTCCAGGCTGCTACTGAAAATTCTTGATGCAAAATCTAATTGAAATGTTATTAGACTTAGTCGAATGATTTATATTTTCTATTGTTTTTTTCACGATGATAATACACGCTATAGGCTTGAGTTTGGCCGCAACTCGCCTGATGTTAAGCAAATATGCGACCTCAAAAAAATTTTGGTTGAACTCAGAGAGTTACTAGCTTATAAAAAGGAAAATATGCCCTAAGCTTACTCCATAAGTGTGCAACACAGACATAACTCAATTTTGTTCTACGAATTACTTTCTCATTTATTACTATTTATGACCATCAAGTCCACAACAACTTTCTAATTTTTAGGGTTCCGTAGTCAACAAGGAACCCTTATAGTTTCGCCATGTCCGTCCGTCCGTCCGTCCGTCCGTCCGTCCGTCCGTCCGTCCGTCCGTCCGTCTGTCCGCAGTTTAGCTCAGAGACGCACAGTACTAGAGAGCTGTAATTTGGTGTAAATGTACGGATTTGTTGTGCCGAAAAATTGGTAAAATAAAATCTCGTAAAATATTTTTTTTTAGGGTACCTCCTGTACTTACACGTAAAGTGAGGATTTTTTTTTCTCGCGTACCCCTTAGTGTGGGGTATCATTAAATAGGCCTTTAAAAAATAATGATAGTTTCCATTAACAGTTTTTTGATAAAAAAATTCGTTTGTGAAATATTAAGCTTTAAAGTGCTAAATTTTGCTCGATTCGGGTGTCCCCCCCCTCTACCAGCTAAATGGTTATGTTTGGGGGTGTGAAAAAATTCACAATAATAGTATATATAACGAAGTTTAAAAGAAAATTATCATGACTAAGTAGGCTTTACAACTTTACGAGTAATAGTCGACCAACTTATAAAATGTAGTTGGATAATATGTTTTCTTAAACAAAATGTATCGGAGACAACTGCAAATGTAAGTTTGTCAACTTTATTTTTACAGCTTTAATAGGTATGTTTTTACGGTATGATTTTTGGGGATAGGTAGGTTTTTATCGTCAACAATTTTTAACCAACTTCAAAAAAAGGAGGAGGTTCTAAATTCGTCGTAATCTTTTTTCTTATGTATTTTCCCTGATTTCTCAAAGACTCCTGGACCGATTTTGAAAATTCTTCTTTTTAAAATTAAATTCAGCGAATCATTTTAGTTGGTTCGCATAAGTATTTTGATGAGCAACTACGGAACCCTACACTGTGCGTGGCCCGACACGCACTTGGCCGGTTTTTTTATAAATAAAGTATACAAAACTGACATTTGGGTGTTCTAGTCTTACATTTGTAGAGTTGAAATATTCAATAAAAAGTTGATGTAACTTTTTTGGGTATCCAAAAACACTGTGCCATGCTTGTTAGTGACTCTAGAAGATACTAAACCAAAGTGATAGTCTATATGACAGGTATCATGCCTACCTGTGTCTCAAGCCTCATGATCTGCTGTCGGTAGGAGGCCTCCTTGCTCTCCAGCAGTCTCTCAGCCTGCATGGCGGCCTGTCGGTAGTGGTCCACGTCCGCGCGGCGCGACGGAGACACGCTGGACAGGTCGGACAGGTAGCGGGAACGGGCCATCGCCAGCTCAGCTTCCTGAATTGTTGAAGATGAGATGAGGAAAGAAAATATCGCGTCTTTCTGGATCAGTACTCCAGACGCCTTTCTAATTAGACTATCGCAACTTTACTCGTAGAGGACGAATCTTTAAAAATAATACGATACGCGATACACAGGCCTATATTCATATAATTTTTAAAAAATGAAGATGAAGAACTTAGAAACAGATACAGCATGAGTTTTTGAACTGGGCGTGGATGGGTTTCGATGTCCATTTTAACAAGAACTAAAACTGCATCATTGGATAGAAAGTTCAATAATCCTAGCCAGAAATGGAACCCCCTGATTTTGAAAAAAAAACACCTTGTATTATTACACCAACACAGCCATCCACGCGCAGTTGAAAAATTCACTCTGTATAACGATTGAGATGCCGGTGATTATAAGACACAAAAATTCAAAGTTGTATAATCGTGCAAGTTATCCGCATTGCCACATACTACGAGTATCATACTTTGAAAGTCAGTCTTGTGTCTGTTAAAAGGAAACTTTTTTTTTCAATCGTATATCATAAATGAAACATTGAATAAAGCTGATTCATACAATTTCAGAACGTGTCAATCCGTGTAAACTTATTCAAGTTTATCAAAAAGGGGAAGGAAGTACGAAAAAATACCAAAAAGATAAAGCAGGTAAAAACGTTATGCGTCATGTAAAAAGACACTGAGCACTGTTACTAGTGGGCATGCGGGCGGCGACTAATGGGGGACTCGGTGTCCAACCAAGGACCATGCCCATAGAGTGTCAGCACAATGACGGAGCTAAAGCCTGCTGGGGACGCGGGACTAACTAATTACCGTGACCTCGGATCGTAAAGGGCTATTGAAGGACACCGTGAATTTTAGTCAGTAGAAGTCTGTCAGTCCCTTCTGCCCTGGGTGGAAGGAATCATTTGGTGATTTTACAACGCAAAAAAAATACTAATCATAATGATGTGCAAAATTGCGGGAAAACGAGGAGTTGGCCAAAGAAAAAAGTCCTGGCTCCGCAACATTCAGGAATCAAGAGTGCTGCAGAGCTGTTCCACCTCGCCAGGGATAAAAGAGATTTTCAAGTCTGATGACCAACTTCCAGTGACTGGAGAGGAACGAGAAGAAGAAGAAGAAAAAAAACACAATTACTACAAAGTTCCATCTTACTTTATCAGCTAACTCCTTCTCCAGACGTCTGATCTTCATCCGTAGCTCTCTGTTCTCCAGTTCTATGAGACTCAGGTCCGTGGTGAAGCCTTTGTCTTTGCACGGAATGTTGGCGGAGTCCTTGAAGCCACGCATCGACGAGTCCTTTGTTGAATCTGGTCCTACGAATGTGACAATACAAAGTTTGAGGAAATTTAGACTTTATTTTCTTAGTATTAAGATAGCACTCATAATCTTTCACGGTTGAAATCTTAATCCAACCAATCAACGTTCGAATTTGTCCAGCAGAGTCTTAAATATGTCTAATCAGAAGCAGACGTCAAAGGAAACGGGCCAGGATTTGGATTGAGATAGAACATTATTTTTTGGCATAATTATGTTTATAAAAGAAAATCTGCTGTTGAAGAGTTTCATCTTCAATAATTCTTCATAAACGACTTAAATTCGGATTTTCATCGTCAAAGTAATATTACATTACAATTGAGACAAAATGCGGGTTTTTGATCATCTAAACTTATATAAAATCTTTCGTCAAATAGTCTATTGATTTACTGAATTTTATAGGGAAAACCTATAAGCGGCTCGTTATACAAATTACACACATTATCAGTTTTTTAGGGTTCCGTAGTCAACAAGGAACCCTTATAGTTTCGCCATGTCCGTCCGTCCGTCCGTCCGTCCGTCTGTCCGCAGTTTAGCTCAGAGACGCACAGTACTAGAGAGCTGTAATTTGGTGTAAATATACGGATTTGTTGTGCCGAAAAAGTGGTAAAATAAAATCTCGTAAAATATTTTTTTTTAGGGTACCTCCAGTACTTACACGTAAAGTGAGGATTTTTTTTTCTCGCGTACCCCTTAGTGTGGGGCATCATTAAATAGGCTTTTAAAAAATAATGATAGTTTCCATTAACAATTTTTTGATAAAAAAATTCGTTTGTGAAATATTAAGCTTTAAAGTGCTAAATTTTGCTCGATTCGAGTGTCCCCCCCCCTCTACCAGCTAAACGGTTATGTTTGGGGGTGTGAAAAAATTCACAATAGTAGTATATATAACGAAGTTTAAAAGAAAATTATCATGACTAAGTAGGCTTTACAACTTTACGAGTAATAGACGACCAACTTATAAAATGTACTTGGAATCATATTTTCTTAAACAAAATGTATCGGAGACAACTGCAAATGTAAGTTTGTCAACTTTATTTTTACAGCTTTTATAGGTATGTTTTTTGGGGATAGGTAGGTTTTATCGTCCACTATTTTTAACTAAATTCAAAAAAGGAGGAGGTTCTAAATTCGTTGTAATCTTTTTTCTTATGTATTTCCCCCGATTTCTCAAAGACTCCTGGACCGGTTTTGAAAATTCTTCTTTTTTAAATTAAATTCAGCGAATTAGTTTAGTTAGTTCGCATAAGTATTTTGATGGGTAACTACGGAACCCTACACTGTGCGTGGCCCGACACGCACTTGGCCGGTTTTTCAGTAATAATTATCAGTCAATTATTTTTGTTTAGGGAATTTCATTATCCAAATGTTAATAAATACATGTACCTACATAGTTGTGGTTGCAGACTTATCAAGTTTCCAACCACTAACGCTAATGATGGCTGATTTAGATTGCCAAGTGCGCATGAGAACAGGATTAATAAAATGCAAAGGAAAATGAACAAAATTGGCCCAGTGGCCGATAGCATGGGTCGGCGCAGCGTTATGTTCCACGCGCACCTCACAGGATGGGAAGACTCATTTGACGATTTTATTGAAAAGTGACACACTATGGGTTGGTCGTCCGGCGGCGAGATGGGCAGACGACATTGTTGACATTGCGGGAGTGTCCTTGATGAGGCTGGCGCAAGATCGTGGAGTTTGGCACAAACAGAGAGAGGCCTATACCCAGCAGTGGGTGAAGACTGTGGATGATGATGATGACACACTATGAAAAGGTGGCCGATAGCATTATAGTGTATGCCAATCCACAGATCTTCTCACGAGGGTTTCTTTTTTTGCTGATAACTTTTTGTGATTCAGTCTGAGAGGGGACTGCAGAGCTCAAACGTATCGAAACACGGTAGTGCAACTTATTGATGTCAGAAGTATTAAAAAATAAAAATTAGGGTTTAAAAATGGGATATTTACCATGTTTATTAATTATTATTTGTTTTGAGTTTCCGATATTTCGGCACAAAAACCACAACACAAAAAAAAAAAACAAATAATAAACATGGTAAATATCCCGTTTTAAACCCTAATATTTGTAACAGTATCCATGTCAGTTTAAAAACTTATTAAAAAGCATGTGACGTATTGTGAATTTAAAAATTAGAGCAACTTCCTCAATTTTGGCTCACGTAAGAAAAGAAAAAATATGGGTCACATATTTTTTGATAATTTTATTGACGAAGTAATATTCTAGTTACATTTTTCAGTCATTTTGTCCTTAAGGTCAGCATGGTTACTATTGTATATGTGTTTCAATAAAAACAGTAGAGTTGGCTAGAAAAAAAAAACAGTACCTAGTTTGTAATTCTGACAATTTTTATATTATATAAGACAACCTAGTTACTGTTTAGTTCCCACCGCGCATTCCTTGTAATAAACTCGCAACAAAAATATACTTACAAAAACTAAACAATAGATTCAATTTTAGATAAAAGGGAAATACAATGAAATCACGTTTCTAGTAAAATCAATAACAATGATATCAGAAGTACTATGTATTAGCAGCGTCATAAATGGCGTTTCAATATTTCATGACAACATATTGCATATTTACAGGAAAACAGACGAATAATTAGCTTAATTGCTTACTGCGCAGCGTGGCAGGAGTTCGATTCCCGCATGAAATAAATATTTATAATTATGATCTACGAGCAGTGGTGGCCCAGTGGTATCGGTCCCGACTTACAAATTGTAGGTCGTGGGACTTGGAATAAAAACAGAGGGACTTTGCTTTAAGGTGCTTGTACACGGCATGTAACCCGCGCAAGTAAAGGTGCGGGTTACCCGCGCGAATAACATGCGCAAACTACCCGCGGGATGCTTTTACACGGTGCATGTAGCTTGAGCATGTTGAGGCACTTGCGCGTGTTACATGCGCCGTGTACAAGCACCCTTATACTGTGTAGTGATTAGCAAATCACTTCGAATTATTCAAAAATAAAAAAAAAACTATTTTTTTTTTCACATAGGCCCATGAAGGCACTTATAACACGTCGACAACAGGTGCTCGGTTCGGTATCAAATCAAATCAAATAATTTATTTCAACTAAGCCAATTACAGGCTTTTTTGAATTGTCAAGAGACATAAAATAAGGCTAGTACTAGAAAATAGTTATGGTGCTACAGTCCCAGGTACAAGACATAAAAACTGTGAAAGTACCGTAGGTGCTCATTCCAAAGCGTAGATCTCTATGGAGAAGAATGAGCAAGAAACTCCTTGGACACTCTTTTTCAATCGCCAAAATTATTACAGATCTTTTATTAGATACATCATTCATCATCAGATGGTACATTATGTGAGAAGTATTATTACCTGAGTCTAAATCGGAGTAGTAGACCGTCTTCTCCCCTCTGTCATGACTCTTGCTCCTGAGCGCCGGTCGCTGCAGCCGTCGCTCGGCCTCCAGCTTGCGCACAGTGTCCTGCAGCACGTCACACTTGGACTTGAGCTCGCTCCTCTCCCGCTGCAGCTGGTGCAGCTCGCGCTCTAATTCGCTGTCGCTGTTGCTTTCTTTACCGTCCCACGTCGTCATGCGGAGCTGGGACTCGAAAGCGGATCTGTGAGAAAGAATCATCATCATTAGTCTACAAATGTTTCCACTGTGCTGGGACAAGAAATCATCATCAGACTAATGGTCCCACTGCTAGAACGCAGGCCTAATCTCTGTGAGGGGGCGTGGGCCATAATCCACCACGAGGGCCCAGTGAAGATTGGTTAGGATATTTTTTTAAGCAGTCTAGAACAGTGACATACTGCAACGATCCCAAATGAACGAGGGGTTATTGTTTATGAATTCGCCCCTAGAGGCGCTTCTGTAGCGTAGGGTCTCTAAAATGTCTAATGTCAATATGCTACGCGGAAGTGTCATACTCATATCCTTTTTAGGGTTCCGGAGTCAACAAGGAACCCTTACAGTTTCGCCATGTCCGTCCGTCCGCAGTTTAGCTCAGAGACGCACAGTACTAGAGAGCTGTAATTTGGTGTAAATATACGAATTTATTGTGCCGAAAAAGTGGTAAAATAAAATTGCGTAAAATATTTTTTTTTAGGGTACCTCCTGTACTTACACGTAAAGTGAGGATTTTTTTATCATTAAATAGGTCTTTAAAAAATATTGGGAGTTTCCATTAACGATTTTTTGATAAAAAAAACCGGCCAAGTGCGTGTCGGGCCACGCACAGTGTAGGGTTCCGTAGTTGCCCATCAAAATACTTATGCAAACTATGTAACTAAACTGATTCGCTGAAATTAATTTTAAAAAGAAGAATTTTCAAAATCGGTCCAGGAGTCTTTGAGAAATCGGGGAAAATACATAAGAAAAAAGATTACGACGAATTTAGAACCTCCTCCTTTTTTTGAATTTATTTAAAAATAGTACATACCTATAAAAGCTGTAAAAATAAAGTTGACAAACTTACATTTGCAGTTGTCTCCGATACATTTTGTTTAGGAAATAAGATATCCAAGTACATTTTATAAGTTGGTCGACTATTACTCGTAAAGTTGTAAAGCCTACATAATCATGATAATTTTCTTTTAAACTTCGTTATATATACTACTATTGTGAGTTTTTTCACACCCCCAAACATAACCGTTTAGCTGGTAGCGGGGGGGGACACTCGAATCGAGCAAAATTTAGCACTTTAAAGCTTAATATTTCACAAACGAATTTTTTTATCAAAAAATTGTTAATGGAAACTATCATTGTTCTTTAAAGGCCTATTTAATGATACCCCACATTTTGGGGTACGCGAAGAAAAAAAAAATCCTCACTTTACGTGTAAGTACTGGAGGTATTATAAAAAAAAAAATATTTTACGAAATTTTATTATAGCATGTTTTCGGCACAACAAATCCGTATATTTATACCAAATTACAGCTCTCTAGTACTGTGCGTCTCTGAGCTAAACTGCGGACAGACGGACGGACGGACGGACGGACGGACATAGCGAAACTATAAGGGTTCCTTGTTGACTACGGAACCCTAAAAATTGGTTTGTGAAATATTAAGCTTTAAAGTGCTAAATATTGCTCGTCTCGAGTGTCCCCCCCCTCTACCAGCTAAACGGTTGTGTTTAGGTGTGTGAAAAAATTCACAACAGTAGTATTTATAACGAATTTTAAAATAAAATTATCATGACTAAGTTGGCTTTACAACTTTACGAGTAATAGTCGACCAACTTATAAAATGGACTTGGAAAACATTTTTCTTAAACAAAATGTATCGGAGAACATGCTCTTCAACTGCAAATGTAAGTTTGTCAACTTTATTTTTACAGCTTTATTAGTATGTTTTTACGGTATGTTTTTTGGGGATAGGTAGGTTTTTATCGTCGAACTATTTTTAACTAACTTCAAAAAAGGAAGAGGTTCAAAATTCATCGTAATAGGTGTTTTGTTTATGTATTTTCCCCGATTTCTCAAAGACTGGTGGACCGATTTTTTAAAATTAAATTCAGTTTAGTTAGTTCGCATAATTATTTTGATGGGCAACTACGGAACCCTACACTGTACGTGGCCCGACACGCACTTGGCCGGTTTTTTCTTTTTTTTTTCACTATCGGACTGCTTCCGACAGAAAAGTTTTTCTTGTGTTTTTTAAGAAGTTACTATATTTCTTTTTCATAAGTTTTTATTCAATGTAAGACGACTTGCCAGGAGGGGGTTATAGTAGTTAAAGGGTCTTATGTCACGAAAGTTTCAAATTCCTTTACCTATTGCTATGGGACACCATTGAAAACATGGGAAAATCGCGTTTCACATTTATTTGTATGGATATAAAAAGGGTCATTCAGTCAGAAAAATCTGCTGCACCATCCAATGAAAGATGATGATAAAGAAGAAAAATCTAATTAAAATTAGCCATACCTCTGCACTTCCAAATTGGCGAGCTGGTTGGTAAGTCTATGCACCTGGTCTTCTAGCGATGCGTTGAGTCTCTTCATCTCACCAAGGGCAGCCTTAGCACTCTCCAGCTTCTCCGTCAGTACCCGCCGCTCGTTCTCACAGCTCGCTGGAAGAATACAAGCCATTGAGAGGGCAGTCAGTTTTTTTTTTAATCTAGAGCGATGTTGGATCCTAAAAAAGGATCCTGAGCGCAGCAAAGGTTCAAAATATGTCACTTGAGCTTAAAAAAGTGTTGCTCCCGAGGTGTACAAACAAATGTAAAATCTATGCTCGAGAGAATAAAGTAAATTTTAACAAAAATATGTATGGACAGCGGGCAGCAGCCGACTATAAAACCCGTCCACGGTGCGGCCGCGTGTGCGACCAGTTTCATATGTACAACGCGGAGTGCGCCACGCCTGCCTAAACAAAAACTTGAGAGGTATCAAGGGACACCCGGATTGAACGAGGTTAACAAAAATAATCGTCGGAACACCACACTGTTCAATGCGAAATAGAAAGACGAAACGAAAATATCTGGCTTGCTTTCTATTAGAGAGAGAGAGACAGAGAAACAATTGCACGCCGCAATACGACAAGAGTCACGAGGAACGGGGGTTGAGTGAGGGGTACGGGGTGCGGGGTGCAGGCGCGAGGTGCGAGGCGAGGCAAAAAAGTGTCGTGACAACTTGTCGTAAGAATTCTTTCCGTCTAGCCCCCTTTCATAACGCGCGATAAGGAACTTCGTTCCAAAACATAATACTCACAAACACTCTTCTGTATCTGCCTCAGCTTATCAACAGCATTATGTTCATTGTTCTTGGCCTCGTTGAGCTGCCTGCTGACCTTGCCCAGCTCTGCCCTCAGCTCACTCTCAGCGGCGGCAGCCTTCTGTAGTGACGTGGACAGTTGTTCCACGGTAC
Organism: Agrotis segetum; assembly: GCA_036375495.1. NCBI lineage: Eukaryota > Metazoa > Arthropoda > Insecta > Lepidoptera > Noctuidae > Agrotis > Agrotis segetum. The sequence goes on from JAQSVV010000430.1 coordinate 134,550, forward strand.
CCTTGAGGGACGTGCAGCGGTCTTCCAGTTGGGCTATCGTGCGCGTGTAGCCTTCGCAACGCTCTTGGAGTTTCTGAAGAGGTTTAAATTGGTTAGTGATGTATTGTACATACAGAGTGACTTTTTTAGCACCGTCCAAAATTTTTCTAGGCTTTAGGTATATATTTTCTCATCCGGTCTGCGTGGTCACTAAGCTAAACGTTAATAATACTACACTTGCCGACGCATGAAACGGACAGAGCGCACCCCGCTGACCCCCCGCCTCGCCCCGCTACACCTGAGCGACACACCACAGCGCGGTGGCCAGATTCATCAACTTCTTAAAGATAACATTGAGACGTGATATCTCGATATTTTTGTATTGAGTGACAAAAAGAAAGAAACACGTATATCAGTGGCTTGTGGTGCTCCCAAAGACGGCTTAGTTATCTCTTGTTCTGGATGCGAACATCATGCGTACATTATTAACTACAGGTGTTCCAACCTAAAGTTTGGAACACCTGTAGTTAATAATGTAGTATAATGTAGGCAGATTTTTAATTGCATTGTGAAGAGTCATTCCTAAAACTTTTATTGTTCATATCTGAAATAAATTCAAATTGTACCTCATTTTTTACATTGACCATATTTTCTCCAAAATATTATACTATCGAAAACAATAGCAATTGAATAATTACCTCTCTAATATATTATTGTTTTTTTGTTTTATCATTACACCACACCATATTATAAAAGAAATGGTCATTCTGCGATTTTTATTATTTACAAATACATTATAACAAGCCTAGTTAAACACAGACTCTCTCTTACAATATCTTGCTTACCTTCAATGCCTGGTCTCTATCCCTGGCCGCGACGGCAGCTCTCTGTACGTCTCCCTCCAGCTGAGCGCGACGCACATCTAGACGTGCTGCACGACCTGTTATAAAAGATGGAAAATAAATAGAAAAAAATTGAGTGAAAAAATCGGATTACTCCGAGAGTTAGAATTTCAAAATATATTTGACTCGATTTTATTCATTTGTTACGTAATCCAAAATTGACGAAGATACGATATTTTAAAGTTGCCATTACGTCACAAGTAAGAACAGTTTTACTTGCTTCTGTCGTCACAAACCTCCATTCTCGAATTTTGATGCGTTATATCTTTGTGAATATGAATATTGAATTAACAAAAGATTTGCAATTTATTTATGCTATCAACATGCCTGTTATTAACTAATTCACTTTTAAAGAAGTATTCATGAAGTATAATCTGATAACATTTTGGCAGCATCAAGGGCAGTAAAATAAATGTACCTTCAGCCGCTGCAAGCGCTTCACGAAGCTGTCCCACTTCCTGTACACGTTCCGCTAACTGTGCTCGAAGATTATCTCCTTTGTTCTATAAAAATATGTCAAACAATACTTATATAATTCACTCAAAATTTTTTAATTTTTTTATACTATGTTTATATTTTATTTTATTTATTTTAAATTAGCTTGCAAAACAAATACAACTGGTACCTCATTCTGTGTTTTTTCTTCCGTGATAGACGTTAACGCAGCCTCCAAACTGGTGATCTTATCTCGCAAGTTGCTGATCTCCAGGGTCTTACTTTGTACAGACTCGTTCTGGAACAATAACAATTACTTAATAATATATTAATCGAACATAAACTTAAGTAAACAAAAAAAAGCGTAACCATGAAATCGGGGAAAATATATTTTAAACTAGCACTTCCCCCGCGACTTCGTCCGCGCTTATTTAGAGCTTTGCTTCTGTGACTTTCTTCTCCGGCCACCATCTTTATGGAATACCTACTTTTAGAAAATCTAAATCAATATGCAACTAAAATTCTATTCTCTCTCATTCGACTACAAAACACGGGTTAGCAGTCAGTTTTCGCAACATCCCATCTTAATAAGCTCCTACATCCTAAAGATAATTATACCCCTGGGATAATTTGCGTAGCATTTGTAGTAACGAAGTTTCATACAAACTCTGAAGCTAAAACCTACCCCATAGGGGGGGAAATTCCCGTCATAATCCCGTCTTAAGTAGCACCTACATCGTAAAAGAACGCTCCGGTGAAACATTAAAAACTCCTAGTTCTTGTAGCAATGAAGTTTCATACAAACCATCAACCTCGAAAACAACCCTTTAGAGGTCAATTTCACCACATCCCGTCTAAGTGAGTTCCTACTTCTTTAAAAGAACGGGCTTCCAAAAGAGACTTCTATCTTTCAAACAACAGAAATAATTCCTTTGGGGTCCAATTTCACAAATCTACATCCCTCCAAGCCTCTCATTTGTCGTAACGAAGTTTCATACAAACTATAACCCCAAGAACAACCCCTTAGGGGTGGAATTTCGCAAAATCCCGTCTTAGTGAGCACTTACGTCCCTAAAAGAATCCCCATGCTAAAGGAGATGGCTAAGTTGAAGTATGGACTGCAATTCAGCCGGCTATAGACATGGGACCTAGCACAGTATAATGCTGAATAGCTCAATATTAATATTTCACATAAAAAAAGTTCCAACAACTTGTCAAAAGATAAATATTTAAAGACATTTTAGATATTTTTTTTTTTTTTTATTTCACGTAATAAATCATAGTCTTAAAGGGTCAGTACGACGCGACAGACGGTGTTTAGTGTCATTTTATTTACGTGATGGAAATCTGGGTATGATGTTGTAAAATTCTTCAACATTGAATTGTTTCTGTTTACTGCATGGCGTTGTAAACTTCTCACTGAACGGCCAAGTTATGCACACCATTGCATGACCGAATTTTAACATACGAACTTCACAAGTTGCTCCTGAATTCAGCAGTTCATGACAAGAATGACAAATGTTGGTATTCCCTGGAACCTAGAAAAAACGTAATTACTTTAGTAACTACATGAATTAACTTTACTGTTTACCTACACATCTGAATATTATGCTATCTAAGGCAACCAATCTGTTGGGAAACACAATCGCGGCCGCAGCATCCTCATCTTCCGCCTGACGTTACGGATTGGGTGGAAAATAAAACCGTGTTGCCACTGCGAGGACACGGTGTGGAGATTGGGTTTGGGCCGAGCATCGCTGTGACCATCTGAAAATATCTTACCTCTATTGATAAGCATCGTGATACGATGGTGAGTAGAACAGTTTATATTTATTCCATGATTAATTGAATGGAAGTCCGTGTCGAGTGGCGATAGTTTGGTAGGTAAGCAAGCAGAAAGTCCAATAAATAAGAGCAGGGGTTGAAGAAAAAGCCAAAATAAATAATTCCAACGAACAAAACTGCAGAGCGTTCAAATGACATCTGACGTTTGTTTTTTTTTTCTTAAAGTGGGGACCGAACTAAGTTCGCAGAATCGATAAAAGAATCGATTGGTTAGAAACTACATAGTTTAGGTTGATCACACTTCAGTTAATATTATTCGACACAAAATATGAACTTAGATTAAACGAAGTAGCATATTCAAAAGATTTTAAAGAAAAAAAAAGTTGAGCTTAGTGGACGAATCACTTTTTATATCCTTTGTAAAATCGTCAAATGAGTCCTCCCTCCCACACAGGGTAAGGCAGGAGGGTCTGTCGGACTTGTACTGACTAAAACTACGGTGTCCTTCAACAGCCCTTTATGTTCCGGGGTCACGATAATTCGTTTTCCAAATCAAATCGTGTAACATAATAACAAAAAACTAAATAGGCCACTAAATTGAAATCTTTCGATTCCCGCCAAAAACTTTCATTTTCAACGCCATTCCCTAATTTCAGAAAAAAAAATCGTTCTTAATGCCTTTTAGTGAAAATCGATAAAGTACAGTTGCGTTTTGACAATCTGGAAAAGCTCTACGACCCTTCCCTAGTTTACATTATTTCATCGCGACTTTGTCATGTCAATAAAAAATGCACAAAAAGCAATTCAGATACTTTTTTTTATGTTTAACAGTTTATATAAGTATTAGGAAATTATTAAACACTCAACAATTCATTAATGAATTTTTAAATACTACGAGTTAATGTGAAAGTCATATAGACGACTGGGGCACTCATTTAGCCATCTCCTTTGAAACCTGTATCTATCAACATCGATAACAACCCCTTAGGGTTCGAATTTCGAATCACCCCGTCATAGTGAGCATCGAAGTCCTAAAAACAACCCCCGTGAAAAATTGGAGACTCCTAGCACGTTTAATAACGAAGTTTCAAACAAACTTTCAAGACCAAAAACAACCCCTTAGGGGTCGAATTTCGAAAAACCGTTTTCTAAAGTAGCACCTACGTCCTAAAAAAAACCCGCATGCAAAATTTGAAACTCCTAGTACTTGTAGCAAAAAAGTTTCATACAAACTGTCAACCCCAAAAACAACCCCTTAGGGGCGTAATATCGCAAAATCCGTTCTTAGCGGGTACCTACGTCCTAAAAAGAACTCCTGTGCAAAATTTTGAACCCTTAGCACTGGTAGTTTCCGAGCTTTCGTGTCCTATGAGTGAGTGACCTTTTGCTTTTATATATATAGATTAAGACGTCGTCAATTAGACTACAATGAAAGGTTAGACTATTAATTTTGAAGACTTATTTTTTGTTTTTCGAAATCAATGAATCTTGTCAAAGATTAGATCATGCTTCAAAATTCGGGAGTCCCACCTTGTGACGTCATAACGCCAGTTAAATTATACCGATCGAGTGACGTTTTATGATTTTTAGAAGCTTTGTATCTTAGTCAATTTTTACGTAACAAAAGAAAAAATACGGGTCAATTAATTTTTGATAATAATCTTTCAGACTAATTGCATTTATTGCGTAAAATAGCCAATTATTACTAAAGGAGCTCGTGGCTAAATAATTACAGCCCCAATGGCCGATCTTCCGGGTTAAGCCGCGCTTGCCGAGGTTGGTCTGTGGATGGGTGACCATATGTCATAGCGAGTTTCCTCCGTGCCTCGGAAAGCACGTAAAGCCGTTGGTCCCGGCTGTCATTTGTAGATCTTTGACAGTCGTTACTATTAGTCAGAAGCTCTTGTCTGACAAACAGTCTTACCATGGAGTATCGTATTTCCCAGTTACTGGGTTGTGGAGGTCCGACAGGCAGTCGCTCCATATAAAATACTGATATTCAGCTGCATCTGGTTCGATTGGAAGCCGACGCCAATATAGTTGGGAAAAGGCTAGGCAGATGATGATGAGCCTATTATTACTAAAGGGAAAATGTCGTTTATTTTCTTGAGCACCCCCAAGTCGTTTAAAAAGAAACGCTATCTTACCAAAGCATTAAGCTGCGCCTCCTTCTGTCCGAGGGCGCTCTGCAGCCGCGCCTTCTCCTCCTGCACGGTCCTGAGGGAGGCGGTCACAGACTGCAGCTTGTTGTCTCCCTTGCCAGCCTGCTCGCTCGCGTCTTTCAGCTGCTTCTTTAGCATGCTCACTTGAGACTTGTAGTCATCCTGAAAAAAAAACATTATTTAATTTAAGCCATAAAAAATACATCTAAAGCAAACTCCTGATTAACGGCTGGGTGTAAATCATTGAAAATAATGTTGAATGTATATTCATGTATGTGTGAGTAAAGTTTATTTTCGTATGACAACTGTAAAAAAATATTTAACAACACGCTACCTATTTTGTTCAAATAAATGCTCACTCCTTCTAAACGGCTTCTTTTATTTAATATGTTTTTTGAATATCAATCGGTGTTAAAATTTACTACAATGTGAGTAGCGCTCATGTAAAAGTCAATATTTTACCAAGAATACCGATTGAAAATGAGATTTCACATATAAAAACGAAGGCGGGTTTTTGCAGCTGTTCTGCCTAGCGCATAGTCTATGATTCATTTTGAGGTATCCGGTATGTTCGGGACATAGGTCCTTCAATATGTGCGGTGAAGATATGAAAATGTGCGTTTAGCTCCGTCTGGATGTTCAAGGTCATTGAGGGTACTATGCGCCTTAAGTAATATCAGGCGCAGGCCACAGACAAAAGAGACGTAAGACGAGGACGCGTCTCGAATAGGCGCATGTGTCTCCTCTATGTTTTGCGTCGCAACGCTTCAATACAGCATGAGATGCGTAGAGACCACATGTCTCCGCACCGTCTGCGTCTTACGTCTTTTCTGTGTGCACAGCGCCTTATAGTTGTTTTCTCCATAGAATAAGCAGAAGTTCAAAGTTGTATGGGAATCCGAAGTGATAGGGCGCGAATCTATTATCTACAACAGGGTCATTTTTTTTTCTTATATACACAGTAGCTCATGATGCTATTTTCACGAATAAGTAACCAACTAAAACGCCACGAAGGTATAGTGTGTGACAAAGATAAACGGAAACTAGCTGATTATCCATTTCAAAAGTTCTCATATTTATCGTAATTACTATGTAGAAGTCTTGTTGTAGACTTTATAATCATCATAGTAACCGTTGGACATAGGCACAAGTTGAACATAGACCTTTCCTATGGATTTCCTATAGGACAGTTTGAAATCAGTTTGCATCTAGCGTCATCCTATGTCTTCATCAAGTCGACCTTGACTGAGTCACTCCTGACCTAGACTAAGGTCAAGAGCAAACCTATTGCACATAAACAAAAAAAAAAGGTCAGCAATCCACGTTTTAGGTGGACATCCTACGCTACGCTTTCCACTTCATGGTCTCCATTTGAAAACACAACTAGACTAATGTGAACCGTACCTTCTTCGCGTTCAATCTGGCACACATCATGCATCAGGTTACGCATGCCTTTCTTCACGAGCTCGGGATCCACATCTATGATCTCGTTACGATCTTCCGAGTGGTCGCGACCTGAAATGAAGAAAAAACTTAAAGTTAAAAAATACTTTAAGGTTGACACGACGGCTTATTGAAAATTATCCCACGGGAATAATAATAAAAGCCATTCTTTATGTTATACAAACAAATTTTTCAAATAAAGGGGACCGTGAATTGGCTATAATCATGTGAAACTATGTGGAATATCGAAAAATTAAAAGAGTCCCCAATCGAGGCAGATTTTGACGACCGACTAAAACTGGATTCAAATTGGAAAATAAGTAATCATGTAGTTGCTATTTTTCTCTGTTACTTTCCTTGTACATAAAAATGACCTCTTTTTCATCGAAATTATGAAAGGATCTCTTGAATTATGTGGGCCGATCCCGGCGGCACTGCAATGCCGGGCCGACCCGCGACGGGAGTGGAGCGAGCCCCGAACATCCCGTCAGCTTACAAAAATCAGTTTAATATACTGGTCCCTCAGTGAGGGAACTTTCAGATATTAAGCTGAAAAGAACAGATACTACACTTGATGTATTTCATTTAGAAAAATAAGATATCAGGTTTTTCAATATAACCGAAGTCATCCCGAACGCAATATCGCACAATAATTATGTGTCTATGTAATACTGTTGTTCCTTTTTGTCTTCTAAAATGAATTATCGCACACGCGTAGCGCAGTGATTTATTTCACCCAATTATCGGCTATTTTGGCTTTTTTCGCCACCCGGCTACCGAATTTACCGGGTCACGGCTACAAACTCGTAGCAGTGAGCTATACTGTGGCGGCTACGAGTACTATGAGTGGCTACGCAGAAATACGAGCGGCTGAGCGGCTGCCAACATTTTACTGCTAAGCTGACATGACAGTTATCTCCAAAAGCCACCTTCGGTGCACCAGTAGCCAAAACTGTCCGTGGCTGGCTATCGTGTTGACGAACGGAATATCACGTTATTTCCCGTGGCTATTTTGCTCGAAGCCGGTATAATTGGCTAGTTATGGCTAGGTTAACTACCCATCGTTGTTACCGTCAGCTGCACGCCGCACATGTGTTCAGCGCGATTTGCGCTATGGAGAAGCTTCGCTTCATAGTACACCTACCTTCTGAGTGCGGTACTGTAAATCCTTGGTTTTTGGGCTGGCCAGTCGCTTCCTGGTGGCCGTAAAAATGCACAATACCGTAAGGCTGCATGCCGCATTCCCATAGTGGCGCAGATTGTTCGCTATGGACGACAGCTTCGCTTCATAGTACACCTATAATATCCTCTGTGGCGGTTTGTATCTCCTGGCGGGGCTGGAATAAAAATCCGTCGCTTCAACTGGTGGCCGCGTGCACAGTACCGTAGGCTTATACGCAAAAAATTTATACACCCTTGCGCAGCGAAGTGGCTATGGACAAACAGCTACGCTTCATTAGTACAAACCTACCTAGCTCTGTGCGGACATATTCCCGTATCTTCCTGGAGGGGTTGGCCAATTAAATCGCTTCCTGGTCCCGTTCGTGCACTAGTACCGTCAGGCTGCACGCCGCACACCCGGCGCAGCGCGTGCGCTATGGACGACAGCTTCGCTTCATAGTACACCTACCTCCTCTGTGCGGACTGTATCTCCTGGCGGGGCTGGCCAGTCGCTTCCTGGTGGCCGCGTGCATGCGTTTTGGGCCGACACCGTCTCGCCCGCGCTTTACGTCTTTTTCGCTCAAAATCTTGGAGCAACACATAAAACCCGGCGCAGTCACAGTTCGCGTGCGCTATGGATGACATGTTTTCCCTTCGCTGGCATGAACTTGATACAATAAACCTACCTCCTCTGTGCGGACTGTATCTCCTGGTAATTTTGGCCAGTCGCTTCCTGGTGGCCGCGTGCACAGTACCGTCAGGCTGCACGCCGCACACCCGGCGCAGCGCGTGCGCTATGGACGACAGCTTCGCTTCATAGTACACCTACCTCCTCTGTGCGGACTGTATCTCCTGGCGGGGCTGGCCAGTCGCTTCCTGGTGGCCGCGTGCACAGTACCGTCAGGCTGCACGCCGCACACCCGGCGCAACGCGCGTGCGCTATGGACGACAGCTTCGCTTCATAGTACACCTACCTCCTCTGTGCGGACTGTATCTCCTGGCGGGGCTGGCCAGTCGCTTCCTGGTGGCCGCGTGCACAGTACCGTCAGGCTGCACGCCGCACACCCGGCGCAGCGCGTGCGCTATGGACGACAGCTTCGCTTCATAGTACACCTACCTCCTCTGTGCGGACTGTATCTCCTGGCGGGGCTGGCCAGTCGCTTCCTGGTGGCCGCGTGCACAGTACCGTCAGGCTGCACGCCGCACACCCGGCGCAGGCGCGTGCGCTATGGACGACAGCTTCGCTTCATAGTACACCTACCTCCTCTGTGCGGACTGTATCTCCTGGCGGGGCTGGCCAGTCGCTTCCTGGTGGCCGCGTGGCACAGTACCGTCAGGCTGCACGCCAAAAGGCAGCGATACCACCCGGCGCAGCGCGTGCGCTATGGACGACAGCTTCGCTTCATAGTACACCTACCTCCTCTGTGCGGACTGTATCTCCTGGCGGGGCTGGCCAGTCGCTTCCTGGTGGCCGCGTGCACAGTACCGTCAGGCTGCACGCCGCACACCCGGCGCAGCGCGTGCGCTATGGACGACAGCTTCGCTTCATAGTACACCTACCTCCTCTGTGCGGACTGTATCTCCTGGCGGGGCTGGCCAGTCGCTTCCTGGTGGCCGCGTGCACAGTACCGTCAGGCTGCACGCCGCACACCCGGCGCAGCGCGTGCGCTATGGACGACAGCTTCGCTTCATAGTACACCTACCTCCTCTGTGCGGACTGTATCTCCTGGCGGGGCTGGCCAGTCGCTTCCTGGTGGCCGCGTGCACAGTACCGTCAGGCTGCACGCCGCACACCCGGCGCAGCGCGTGCGCTATGGACGACAGCTTCGCTTCATAGTACACCTACCTCCTCTGTGCGGACTGTTGTTTTTGTCTTCTCGCACACCTGGCTGAGCGGCACCCAGCTGGCCAGTCGCTTCCTGGTGGCCGCGTGCACAGTACCGTCAGGCTGCACGCCGCACACCCGGCGCAGCGCGTGCGCTATGGACGACAGCTTCGCTTCATAGTACACCTACCTCCTCTGTGCGGACTGTATCTCCTGGCGGGGCTGGCCAGTCGCTTCCTGGTGGCCGCGTGCACAGTACCGTCAGGCTGCACGCCGCACACCCGGCGCAGCGCGTGCGCTATGGACGACAGCTTCGCTTCATAGTACACCTACCTCCTCTGTGCGGACTGTATCTCCTGGCGGGGCTGGCCAGTCGCTTCCTGGTGGCCGCGTGCACAGTACCGTCAGGCTGCACGCCGCACACCCGGCGCAGCGCGTGCGCTATGGACGACAGCTTCGCTTCATAGTACACCTACCTCCTCTGTGCGGACTGTATCTCCTGGCGGGGCTGGCCAGTCGCTTCCTGGTGGCCGCGTGCACAGTACCGTCAGGCTGCACGCCGCACACCCGGCGCAGCGCGTGCGCTATGGACGACAGCTTCGCTTCATAGTACACCTACCTCCTCTGTGCGGACTGTATCTCCTGGCGGGGCTGGCCAGTCGCTTCCTGGTGGCCGCGTGCACAGTACCGTCAGGCTGCACGCCGCACACCCGGCGCAGCGCGTGCGCTATGGACGACAGCTTCGCTTCATAGTACACCTACCTCCTCTGTGCGGACTGTATCTCCTGGCGGGGCTGGCCAGTCGCTTCCTGGTGGCCGCGTGCACAGTACCGTCAGGCTGCACGCCGCACACCCGGCGCAGCGCGTGCGCTATGGACGACAGCTTCGCTTCTGCTTCACGTTTGGCGCTCTCGGTCTGAGATAATGAGGCTTCTAGAGCGCGGCAACGACCTTCACTGCCACCGAGACGAGCCTGAGAAAGTACACTGTGATATAATAATTAGGTCGCATCGAACACCGCGCGTTTTCGCTAGGAGCATCTCGCGGCGTGTTCCAAACTTTTCTATACAGGTATTTGGTCTACCACTCGCCGCCAAGCACACAGCGGCAAGCGGCCGTTACAGCCGTTACAGGGCCATAAATATTAACATAAATTCAAGCAAAGTTGAGTGGCAGTGGTCATTTTCTTCTTATTTCTAGTTAGATACTGACCTTGAGTTCTTGTATCTGCTGTGTAGCATCAGCGAGGCACACTTCCAAGTTATGTTTGAGTTCTTCAAGTCGACGTTCTTTCGACCTGCAGTCCTCCAGACGAAGAACCAGTTCCTAAAAATGACAATCATTCGTAATTCATATGACAAATTATAAACTGTCAGATAAGTTTAGTGAGCAAACACCATAAGGACTGGGAAACTATAGTGATATCCCTCGAAAGCAATAATATTAATACTCTTACAGAGCAAAAACTTTTCCCATGACTTATAGATTAATCCTCCTACCGTGTCTCCTGGCGGCGGCCGCGTCTCCTGCACAACGTACCTGGTCCCTGGCCCGACAGGCCTCCTCCAGCTCTGCCGCCCGTTGTCTACACGCGGCCAGGTCGGCTCTAGCAGCCCCCAGCATGGCCTCCAGCTCCGCTCCGTGTCTCCTGGCGGCGGCCGCGTCTCCTGCACAACGTACCTGGTCCCTGGCCCGACAGGCCTCCTCCAGCTCTGCCGCCCGTTGTCTACACGCGGCCAGGTCGGCTCTAGCAGCCCCCAGCATGGCCTCCAGCTCCGCTCCGTGTCTCCTAGCGGCGGCCGCGTCTCCTGCACAACGATCTCCGGCTTAGCGCTGCTCTTAACAGTTACCTAAGAACCGGGCTGTATAGATATCTATGACGTTACACAAACATGATTACAAACCTATAATAAGAAAAAAAAAACTTTACAGAGACGGGTTTTAGTCGTTAGATTTCGACCAATATAAACTTTCACAAATTCTGAAATCTATTCTATCTACAGACCTGGACTGCAACTCCTTAATATCATGGTTGGCCTGTTCCAACGCAGCCCTCTCCCTCTTCAGTTGTCCCTCAGCTGCCTTCAACTCTCGAGCCACGTGCTCTCCTCCCGTCTCACTCTCCTTCAACATCGTCTGCACGCGAGACAGCTCTAGATCGAGGGTTGTGCGGTTTTCTTCCAGACCTGAGGAAGAAAATTTTGTTGCTAAAGTAATATTACAGACGGAAGACTTGGTACTGTCGGTGTGAGACTCATAAGAATCATAGCCCCTTATATTTAAGTGGCATGGTCATGGTGTTTGTGTTTCTATTTATTTATTAGTTACTCGTCTTCTATACATATAATAAAACTGTAGAAAAATCGTTTTTGTACATCACAAGCCTATGTTCAGCAGTGGACGTCTTCCGGCTGATGATGATGATGATGATGATGAAATAATGTTTTCCCGAACTTTTCTGGACTTTACAGACTAAAATCAATTTAAATTCTACGAGTATCGATTGTCGAAGATTCTGGTTAAAAATTTACCTGCTATCTTATGATAAGCCTCGTCCCTCGCTCTCGCGGCCTCCCTGCGCTCGTGCTCTGCTCTCTTCACGTGGTCGCGCAGCTCGCGACAGCTGCTGTTGTACTTGTCACGTTCAGCGATACAGTTCGTCAGTTGACGACGAACGTCTGTTAGTTCCTTGCGAAGACTGTCGGCTTCGTTCTCCACTGGAGACGGAAATCATGAAAATAAAAAATAGACTTTTTTTTTTTTAAAAACGGTTGTGGGAGGCTTTTGCCCAGCAGTGGGGCAGGCTATGTTAAATATAAATGTTTTTTTTTTGACAATTAAGTAAAAAATAATGATGAAAATAGTCCGTAGTAGAGCCCAACCCAAGCATTACTTATAACTTTTATTACAGATTCAAGACATTTGATTGGTCGAAACTAATTTTAAGTAGGTAACGCTTGAGTAATTGAGGTGCGTTCTGTAATACGGGCCTAAGACGATTTGACTACGGTAAAAATATTAAGACACGCGTGTCTTACGCAAACCGAACGCTATTCGTATCATGAAAACACGAACTTCATATTTTACTCTTTTGCACTCTAACGCAATGCCACAGATGCACCGAACTATAGACTTAAAAAAAATAACTATTTAAAATTGCACGTTTGACTCGTTCTCAAACGTTCAACTCAGAAAATAATGCTACTGTCATTCACATCACAATAGAAATACAAAACAATCAGTTTTCAAACTAAAATAATACATGGACAGGTAAACTCACACTCCTTCAACTTCCTCATAGTCTCCTGTAGCTGCGCGTACGCATTGTCATACTTGTCTTCAGCCAGAGACAGTTGAGCGCGGATCTCGGTACACTCTCTCATGACGGCCTCTTTTTCTAGATGAAGCTCCTTGATTCGGTTCTCGTAGCGAGCGCATTCGTCTTCCGCTGTTGCTCTGAAATAAAATGATGATTGGTGAATGAGCTGTGTCCACCATTGTAAAATCGTTTATAAGAATAAGCTGTCTGTCATTGAAAAATCGTTTTTAGGAATGAGCTGTGTCCGTCATTGAAAAATCGTTTATAGGAATGAGCTGTGTCCGTCATTGAAAAATCGTTTATAGGAATGAGCTGTGTCCGTCATTGAACAATCGTTTATAGGAATGAGCTGTGTCCGTCATTGAAAAATCGTTTATAGGAATGAGCTGTGTCCGTCATTGAACAATCGTTTATAGCAGTGTTTCCCAACCTGTGGTCCGCGGACCCCTGGGGGTCCGCGAGTGTTTGTAAGGGGGTCCGCGGTGTCATCTCTGGACCATACATAAATGCTAATGTCTCGTAATCGCTCCTCTTAATTAGCACGGCGAACGTGCGCCAAAGTGCGTGCCTTTATACAAAAACAAATATAGAAACAGATTACAAGTCGAATCTGATTTGAGATTACAAATAAATAATTATTTTATTAAGGGGGTCCGTGAAAACATTGCTTGATTTCCTTGGGGTCCGTGGCCGAAAAAGGTTGGGAAACGCTGGTTTATAGGAATGAGCTGTGTCCGTCATTGAAAAATCGTTTATAGGAATGAGCTGTGTCCGTCATTGAAAAATCGTTTATAGGAATGAGCTGTGTCCGTCATTGAACAATCGTTTATAGGAATGAGCTGTGTCCGTCATTGAAAATCGTTTATAGGAATGAGCTGTGTCCGTCATGAACAATCGTTTATAGGAATGAGCTGTGTCCGTCATTGAAAAATCGTTTATAGGAATGAGCTGTGTCCGTCATTGAAAAATCGTTTTTAGGAATGAGCTGTGTCCGTCATTGAAAAATCGTTTATAGGAATGAGCTGTGTCCTTCATTGAAAAATCGTTTATAGGAATGAGCTGTGTCCGTCATTGAACAATCTTTTATAGGAATGAGCTGTGTCCGTCATTGAAAAATTGTTTATAGGAATGAACTGTGTCCGTCATTGAAAAATCGTTTTTAGGAATGAGCTCTGTCCGTCAAAAGGCTTATCGAAAAATGAAAGGAAGTCATACTTAGCCTCATCCAGCCTAGTCTTCAGCGCCGCCATCTCGTCCTTCAGCTGGTTGACGTAGGTCCGGTCCTGTTCGGCCCGCGCGTGCGCATCTCGTCTCACTCGCTCCAACTTGTTCTGTTCCATGTCGAACGCGCGTTTCGCTTCTTCTAGACGTTCTAGAAGAGCTTGCTGTTCTTGGTGGGCTGTGGGTGAAGAAGACAATTAAAATTAAACTAATATATTGTGATTGACATAGGGTAATTAGCCACACACCATAAGCTTATTTTCCCAAAGACATTCAAATAAAATTAGGTCCACATTCGCGTAAACATACATATCCATGGTAACGACTTTGATACTCGTATTTATCAATTTGAAAGATTCAAACGATTTATTGTCAAAATGGGTCATGATTCCACTTTGTCGACTGTATGTGGTGAACATCCCACGTTACGTACAAATGGTTTTTAAAATAGTTTCAATGTGCTCACACTGCTCATAGCTAAGGACTGGAGGTCCTTACCAGAGTTTATATTTCATTTTCCGGATGGCTAACCTTGGGGTGTTTAGTTTGCCTAAACATAGAAAATGTATTTCTATCTATATTTCTGGAGATACATTACGGCCGTTCTCAATAGAGAATGGCCGTAAGTCAAGAGTGAATAGGTTAGTTCTAGGCAACTGTGCCTCATCGTCAACCACAGCATTGCTTACCATGGGGAGGTAGCGGCCAAACGCGAGTCTAATATTGGCACACCAATTAGGAATAATTAAATTTAAAAAAAAGACGTTAGCTATTGGTCTCGACTGGCTGTCATTTATAGTTATTTGACAGTCGTTACTGTTAATCAGAAGCTCAAAAGTTTGACAACCAGTCTTGCCAAAAGATTTCATAATATCGTATCACCCTGGGTTGTTGAGGTCAGTTTGGAAATACTGATTTTCAGCTGCATCCAATTCGAACAAACATTATGGGTTAACAATTAGCCAGATGATGATGACGATCATGATGATAATGGTGATGATGATCAAGAAATATATCACTCACCCATTAGCAAGGCCTGTTGCTTATCATTCTCTGCTCTAAGCATGGCCTCGTCGTGCTGTAGTATGAGCTGGTCTCTCGCTATGAGTAGCTTCTTCTCTCTCTCTCGCGCACTGGCCTCGCATGACTCCTTCTCGCTCGTTAGAGACGCTATGGTCTGGCTTAGCTTGTGTTCTAAGGCTTGGCGTAGTTGTTCCTATAAAGAATCATGGCTTATGAAAGTAGTATTTTCAGTCGTAGTTTTTTTTGAGTAATTATTATGAAATAAGTGGAAGACAAAACAGAAAAGTGAAATGATATGCAAACAAAACAAAACAGTCACAAGAGAAACCCATTTTTTGATGAAAATCGGAGAAAATTATACGTTGACTGCGGACAGGACAGGATGAGTAGCAATTCAGAGGGCTTATCACAAGAGTTCTGTATTTTATTTACAGCGTACTTGAGGTACTTACTGCGTTCTTTATTGTATGAAATATATTATGAAACAGCGCCTCTAATTTATGAACGAGAAACTATTTTTTCCTTCAAATAAACGTCAAAGTTCCAGTTTACTTTACGTCACTAAAACGGGAAAAGTCATGATCTCTCTGTTCTGTGTTAAGTTTTAGACCGTAATCAAAACAAACGTATAATCAGCCTCCGAATGTGAGCAGTTTTACTATAAGCCCCAGTGAGACGTGAAACAAAACGGTATTTCAACGTTGGTGTCTGGGCGGTCGCGCGACTTTCTAAATAAATAACCATGACCCTGTTACTTGAAGAGTTATTGACGGAATACTGGATTTTAGACGAGTCTGAAACTATTGCGTCCATCCGCTCAACCCAGGGCGGGAGCATTCATTTGAAAAAGTGAATACGTATGGATATACAACAAAATACGTAAAGCTAGCTCATGATCGGCGGCTCACTTTACGTTTGAACTGAACGCTGCTTTGATTTTATTTTTCAATCTTAAACAGGTGTATTTTACTTCATAAATTGAAAATTTGTGTAGTCTGACAGTTACGAGTATTTAAAAATAATGGACACGTATTTTGTGTTTGTTCACGAATATTGACAAAGACAAAACGCTTCGAAATTCGGACTTGTGACCTTATAACATCTGTAAAATTGTACCAACCACGTGAAGTTTTGTGACTTTTAAAAGCGTCAATTTTGGTTTAGGGGTAATATTTTTTTACTTGATTAAGAGAGTGATGAGTCTGATGTTGATACATGGAGAGGAAGAGAAAGGCCAAAGAAAAGATGGATCGATTGTCTAAGGAATGATTTAAAAGGAAAAGGAGTGAATGATACTGTGACGTCTGATAGGAGCGAATGGAAAAAAAAACGTTTTGCGACGTCCCCAAGTAGAATGGGATAAGGGCAGAAAGATGATGATGTTTTTTTGATAATCTAACTTTCGGACTTATTTTTTTCAGCAGTGACTTCTACCCCTACTTACCTTCTCCTCCTTCAACTTGGTGATGTTCTCAGTGGTAGTCCGGTTGATGTTGGTGATGATCTGCTGGTACTCCGCCTCCTTCTTACCGGACGCTTGAGACATAGAGTTGCGAGTGTCCCGCAGTTTGCGCTCGCTGTTCTCGAGATCTTTTGTTAAGCGGGCGATTTGACCTAAGAAAGGAGTGGAGAAAGTTTTCAGTATTTAGCATTTTTTTATGTTTCTGACAAATTAATTACAGCGTAAAGATCACACTTATGACAGTATTATTGCGAGAAGTGCATGCAATGGCGAAAATAAACATAGGCCCGGCCACTATTGACATCGGCACGGCTGAGGATTTTAGGTGATAAAAAGATTTATACATTAACTTCATGGCAATAAAGTAGAACTTGCCGATGCAGTAGCCTCAAGCATGACGAAGCGTTATTTTTGTTACTACGATCATAATATATCATGGAAATTTACTTTATTGCATTATGTTAAAGTCTATAATGCTTTTTATCACCTAAAATCCTCAGCCGATCTGATGCCGATAGTGGGCGACGGGCCATAGTCATAGTAGTTACCCGAATTCAATCGCCGCTAGAATTCAGGCAAACGATCAAGTGTGAATGAACGGAGTCTATTAAGCCCATGTTCGGAAAATCATGTTCTTTTCAAGGTACGGCAACATTTGAATCACTCGTAGTGTAGTAAATGTATCGGGTGTCCGTATATGAGCGACTTTTTTTGAGTCCACGAATACGCAACGGTCATATGTAACTGCGCCATATAGGGACAAATAATGTCAAACATCATCTGGGATGATAATTGCAATTGTGTAATCAAATGGATACAGAATCAATTAGTTTTAACACGGTAAAAAAGCAGGCTCGATAATCTATTAGATTGCTTAGAAGTCCACCCCGCTTTGACCAGAACTCGGTAAGACAAGAATTCCAAAATTCCATTCCATTCTAAAGTAATATCAAATGCTCATTATTAAGCTGTAATTTTGTAACTCACCCTTGTAATTCTCTTGCTGTACTAAAGTCTCTTGCAACTCATGTTCAAGCTTGGCTCGCTTGTTGTCCGTATCTTCCAACATGTTGGCCGTGTCGAACAACACAGCTTCCAACGCGTCCTTCTCTGACCGGACTCCCGCTAACTGTTCTTGTAAGTGATGCTTGTCTTTCTCTAGAGAGTCTATCAGGATCTGTGGCGAATTTTAATTTAAATTAATAAAAAGTAACAGAAAAAAAAAAACTATAATAATAATATTCCACAACTATCACCCAACGCCATCTAGTCCCAAGCTAAGCAGAGCTTGTGTTAAGCCTCATTTAGACGATGCAAGAACTCGAACGCGAGTTGCGTTACATTGCGGAATTTATAGGTGGAACAAATTCAGTTATTGAAACAAATGCCACAATGTAGTGAAACTCGCATACGATTTCTTGCTCCGTCTAAATGGCGCTTTATGGGTACTAGACAACTGATAGGCATACTTATATATTTCTAAATACATACATATTATAGATAAAATTACACCCAGACACAGAACAAATGATCGTGCTCGTCACACAAACATTTGTCCTGGGTGAGAATCGAACCCACGACCTCCGGCATAGCAGTCAGGGTCACTAACCACTAGACCAACAGGCCAGTCAGATGAGGACTTCTTGTTAGTTAGACTGAGGACTTCTTGTTAGTTAGAAGGTTCAAATCCTGATCGTCATCGATTTTCTCTTCTACAATAATTTACGACGACACAGCACGCTGAAGGACATTATTTACAACTTCACTTATTTTTGCCCCAAATTAATAAATATTGTCGAAGATAAATCTAACCAACAAATGCCGATTATCGATATCACAAAACGATTGAAGTGGTTTGTATTCAAATATTTCGTGATATAAGTTAATAATATGTGGAGAAGCCTTTGCCCAGCAGTGCGATGATACAGGCTGACAGTAACTGTGAATTTTGGAGTCTTTATACAGACTCCAAATCCAGGTCATCATCATCAGCCTATTTATGTTCCCACTGCTGGGACACAGGCCTCCTCTCTGTGAGAGGGAGTGGGCCATAATCCACCACGCGGGCCCAGTGCGGATTGGTGGATGTCACATGTCTTCGAATTTTTGGTTCTAGGACATGCCGGTTTCTTCACGATGTTTTCCTTCACCGTTTTGAGAGCAGTGGTGATGAAATTAATTTCACAAAGTATTGCGCCTGGCGGGATTCGATCCCACGACCTACAACTCGTAAGTCGGGGCCGATACCACTGGGCCACCACTGCCCAAATCCAGGTAGTCATTGACAATGCAACGAGTGTAAATGTGGTGCTGTGTCACAAACGATAATGCACTTGACATCGTGCCCTGCAAATCCTGCGCATATAGCTTCCTACCTGTTTGCTTTCTACCTGTTTTTATTCTACCTGTCTACAAGCTAGTTACCTGTTTCTCCTCTCCATCCTTGACATGGTCTTCCAAAGCACGGTTGATCCTGCCGATAGTTTCATTGGCTTGTTCCAGTCGTTGTTGTAGACGTATTATCTCTTCGTTTAGAGTATCTTTCTTGCGTACCATTGCTGTGAGTTGAGAGCTTAGCTCGCCTCGCTCCCTGTATAAAAAAAAAATTAAATACGCTAACTTATTTAATTAATTCTTGCTTTATCTAATGCTGTTCTTACAGAACATGAACGTCCGAAATTAATATTTATTTTGACGGCTTCTGATTTGACATTTAGATAGGTGTCACTGTGGAATAGCTTAGATGCCATAGTTCAGGTGCTATTTAAGCGGCTGCCCAATGTGGAGTACCTCATTTAAAAGACTAGGATGAGCAAATTCGGTCGTATTGGTTACAGATAAAGATCCAAACAAAAATAGCATAGTCAGTGATAGAAATTCTGTTTGGAGAATTAAAGTGCGAACATAACCCTCCTTTTCACGCAATCAGGTAAAAAATACCCTAAATCAATGGAGCATTATATTTGACTCATTATGCTTAACTAAGCAAAGGATATAATGTTACCATAGCTAAGTTTGTTGAAGAATAGCACTAACAGAGTGATGTTATGGTTTTTCTAATTCCGGGTCATTTTTAACCTATATTGTCCCACCGCTAAGATAATGCCTCTCCGTCATATTTTAGTTCAGTACTCTTGTCACGAGTTTTCACTATTTTACTTTACAGCGTCGTTCCAGTATTTACAGCTTTTAATGTATGGAAAAATGGAACATCGCCTCTGGTGTGCGAAGAAGGAACTAGTTTTTTCTTTGAAGTTTGTCAATTTGAAAATGTCATAGTTCCAGTTTACTTTACGTCAGGATAGCTGAAAACTCATGATAAGGCCTCAGCAATGTATCTCTATCTATTCGGATTTATAAACTTCCGTTCAATGAACAAAACAACGACGATATAATACTAGACTCCGCATGCATGATCTAGGAAACAAAAATTATTCTACGACGGACGGGGTACTGCGTTGTGATTGGCTAACTCAAGGTCTGTTCTCTCTCAACGTTTGTTTACGGCTCACAGGATTGGTCGAAATGAGACGAATATAAGACTTGTTTGCCTAATGTGTTGACAGACATCAGACGCCTGTTACTATGAGTCTAGTATTATATCGTCGTTGGAACAAACCCTGGAAAATCCTGGGACCTTACCTCATAACCTGTCTCAACTCCAACTCCACCTTATCTCTCTCTCCCTCTAAGAACTTGATCTTCTCACAGAGCGATGCCTTGTCTGCTTCTAACTCCATCCTAGTTTGTTCAGCCGCTAATAGTTCTTTACGCAAGGAATTGAGATCGCCTTGCTGCTCCGATGATTGGCTTGATAGGTTTGATTTTTCGTTTTCGAGCTGATGACGAAATGCCATTTTGTAAGAAGGTAATATGTTTTTTTTTTTAAATTTGTGATCTATTTTCCGTTATTTAGATTTCTTAAACATATTGTTTTTTTTTTTTTTTGAATCAATGAACATTTACCTACAAAGATATAACACACCGGAACTCTATAAAATTGTACAATTTCGTAATGAATTTTAGAAGCGTCGCGCGTCGTTTCTACGAGTATATCAATTTGGATTCACGTAGTAAAAGAAAAATAAGGGGTCAAACATATTTGATTCATCTGACTTCTTAGATTGTTTCAGTCTATTTCATTCAAAATTTGCAGCTTGTAATGTTATCAGAATCATTTATTTGCCATAATCATTGATTTTTATTGTATAACGCAATTCTTGCAGTTTAAAGGAATCCCCTTTATAAGCAGTTTGTTTTTGTTTAAATCTCTCATTTGAGGAATAAAATAACCATCCCCTGATGAAAGAGTACTAAGTTTATTATAGAATCAAATCTGATCTTTGTTCACAAAAATATCACTTCGTTACTTACATGTTTGAGATCGTCATGCAATTTCTTCTTGTCACTTTCAAGGTTCCTCACAGCTGCTTCCAGCTTCTCCACGAGGTCTTGCAAGTCACTTCTCTCCATCAGAGTGCGTTCCAGCTCTATCTCTAGGTCACCTAAATAAGAGAACATAGACATTAGTTTGTCTCAAACGTCAATATCGAAGTTAAAATGTGGTTATGATAGCACCAATTTCTTTTCTGAATTCGGAAGGCATTTGCACAATCTTATTTAAAATATAAACTAGCTCAAATCTTCCCACTAATGGTTGTTACGCTCCGTTCCCGTGAGCGGTGGCTTAGTGCGGGACAACGAGCGAAAATATCAAAAGTTTGGAACACGCCACGATAGGAGTATCGTGGCGTGTTATATGAACAGAGGTTCATAGCCAAAACTTGCGCAATTTTCTCCAAGCGAATTACTACATTGACACGAGGTACTAGGAGCGGCAGGTATAAAGCGGTGCGGAGAAGGTTGGAGAGTTTTTTGAGGAGCTCGTGGCTAAATAATTACAACCGCACAGACCGATCAGCGCGTCTTAACCCGGAAGGCTGAAGACGCACTTGTTCTGTGGATGGGTGACCATCTGTCATAGCGAGTTTCCTCCGTGCCTAGGAAAGCACGTAAAGCCGTTAGTCCCGGCTGTCATTTGTAAATCTTTGACAGTCGCTACTGCTTTAAAAGTCTTACAACCAGCCTTACAATGGGGTATCGTATTACCTAGTTACTGGGTTGTGGAGGTCCAATAGGCAATCGCTCAATATAATAAGATAGGCAATCATGTAAAATACTGATGCATCTAGTTCGACTGGAAGCCGACCGCAATATAGTTGGGAAAAGGATGAACGATGGATGAATCATCATCATCATCTCAGCCGTAGGACGTCCACTGCTGGACATAGGCCTCCCCTTTCGATCTCCACATATACCTGTTGGATGCGACCTGTATCCAACGTCTTCCGGCAACCTTTATAAGGTCGTCTGTCCACCTTGCTGGTGGACGTCCTACGCTGCGCTTGCTAGTCCGTGGTCTCCACTCTAGTACTTATCGACCCCATCTACTCTGCGAGCAATATGGCCTGCTCATGATGCCATGATGGATGAATGAGTCTACTAAAAAGTTAGAAGTACTTACTCCTATGTTTCTCCATCTGTGACAGTATGGCGTCTGCCTCTAACTTCTGTTGGTCTAACAAGTCTCTCGCGAGCGCAGTCTTGTTGAGCTCTTCTCTAGTTGTCACCAGTTCCGAGCGTAGACGCGAAGAACGTTCTTCTTCGGCCCTGAGTAATTGAAAATTTTGTTGGTTAGTCTCCATAACTTTAAAGTAATTATGAACTCTAACGCCCTTGTCTGAAAGTTGATAATCTAACATTCTCACAATACTGAGCCTGTAGCCAAACGGCAAGCGACAATCGTTAACGTTCAGCAGTCGCTAATACAATTTCAACTTTAGATTTCAGCGCATAAAGTTGAAAATCTAGTAAAGACTGCTGAGCGATAGCGAACGGAAAAAACGAAAACGATCTGTGTGATCTTTGATGGATTTACAACTTTATGCAATGCGGCATAAAGTTGAAAATGTATTAGCGACTGCTGAACGGAAGCGAATGTCGCTTGCCGTTTAGCTATAGGGCCCTGTAAGCTTTATCATTGTTTTCTTTTTGTCAAATCTCTATTAATTTTGAATTACAGATAACATGACACAAGACTTATAATCAAATGTTACCTCAACAATATCTCTCAATTACAAGTTATAACTAGAAAAGTCAGATTAGACGTTAGTGCCCCAAATATACGTTTGGTATTCGAATGTTCGCCCAGCAATATATCATTACCCTATCATAACCCTATGTTCATAGCACTAGCGTCTAAAATAAATTAAAACTTGAAATTTTAGCTAAATTGCAAGTTACAATTTATTTTAGACGCTAGTCCCATTAACATACGGTTGGAATTCGAATGTTACCTCAACACTGCCTCCCTGCTTGAGGCCTCGCGATGCAGATGGTCTACTTCATCGTGCAAGTTTCTTTTCTCAGTCTCCAGGGACTCTATAGCTTTCTCCAAACGAGAGTTGATCTTCTGAAGTTTCTCGTAGTCTGATGTTAGAGATTCCACCTAAAATTTAGATGTTATTCTATTATTTTGGCCAACAACTTGAGCACATTCGGTTTCAAAAGAAATAGCAGAAAACTTTCTCAAGCTTTTTGATTTCCTCAAAATTCTGGCATATTTTTTCGGTCAAGTGTGAGTAGTCCGCACTACGCTGAAGAATGAGTACATTGACCAATATTTTTATGGCTTTTTGACTGTTTTTTTCATTGTACGGGAAGAAAATTCGGGATCGAGTAAGTTCGTCAAATTCAGTAAAATATTATTCTCATAAGGCTGGGGTTGTAAGGTAGTTAAAACACCAATATCTAATTGCTAAATTACCAGTTTTTTTTTGTAGTTTTTATTCATACTAACACTGGCAACCCCAATGTAAGAAGACGACAGAGGAACTGTTACTTACTTTCTCTAACAAGAGTCAATATACAATAAAAAATATAGTTACGAGTATGCAGTAATTGAATGACTCATCCCTTTACACCTCTATATTATAATAATGGGACCACACTAACGAATAATGCCGTTAATTTATGTGACAATAGGTCATAAATGTTCGTATAAACGTCCATTATCGCGATAATTAACGTCATTTCCCGTTGGCACGACCCCACCATAAGTGTTTCCAACTCACCATAGCATTGATCTCGACCCTGTTCCTCTCGAGGTTGTTCTTATCGATCCTGAGCGCCTCCAGCGACTTCTGCATCGACTCTTTCTCTTGCGAGAGTTGATGCAGATCTGCGTTGGCTTGATCTAGTTTACCTGTTCATATACATTTTTATTATTGGAAGGAAGTTCCTTATCGCGCGTTGTGAAAGGGGGCTAGAGCTCAAAGAGTGGAGTGGAGTGGAGCGGAGCGGAGCGAAGTGGAGTGGAGTCGCGACGATTATTTTTGTTGAGTGTACAGTAACTTTTATTTTGTGATCTGTCATTTCCATTAAAAGGATTGTCCCTGGAGCGCTCGTCCATACCAAAAGAGAAAACGTTTTCCTGCCCCTAAATGTTATCCTATCGCAATGACTTTTTAGAATGCTTCTGACACAGTAAAAAACTAGGTTAATAGGTTATCTTTTTTTCAAAATTCATAACAGTTTGAAAGTTACCGGCGCCTAAGAGTTACTTTTGAAAAAAAGAAAACCTATAAACCTAGTTTTTTTACTTTGTGAGAAGCATTCTAAAAAATCATTGCGATAGGATAACAATTAGGGGTAGGAAAACGTTTTCTCTTTTAGTATGGACGAGCGCTCGGTAGATGATCCTCTTAATGTTTGTTCCCAATAAACAAAGCATTGCGTTTGGAAGTAGAGACCTTTTGGAGAACTGTCGGAGTTCGACAAAACAGTTTTTATTATGTTCCATTGCTGCGCAGGAATTCCATCTTCTTAGGCCTCATCTTTGCCTCTACGTTAGATTTTTGTTTAAAAACTGCTGATATCAGCCTTGTTTGAATAAATGACATAATTAGAGGATTATTTTTTAACAAACGTAATAGCTCCCAGAAGATATTTTTAATCGTTACGTTAAAAAAGCATTTTGTGAATAACTAACTGGAATTGCCGTCATTGTTAAATCTCATCGTCACGTATTAGCATTTTCCCGTAATGTATGGTGACTACTGAATCGTTACCTACTTTTTCTGGATAAACGGTATATTATTTTTTATTGTACCTGTTAGATCCTGGACCTTGCTCTCCAGAGACGCAACAGTAAGGTCTGCCGTCTCGCCGTGCTTCCTGCAAGTTGCTAACTGCTCTCGTGTGTTCTGCAGTTTCACCTAAGAAACATGCGACTTTTATAAATAAACTGTCGAACACAAATCTCTCTTTTTATCCTTTGAAATAGTATTACTCTAGACTTGGGTACATCGCTTTCACGTTTCTTGTGACATTTCAAAAAAAGATTAATTATGGAGTTTCTTGCCCTTGCGAATGGGTGTAGAATCAATCCCAACCCATCTCATTTCCTTTAATTTTTATAATCGGCGATCAAAAGAGAGGCTCTTTTGACATTCGCGATGGCCTAATTGAAATAAATTATTTGAATTTGAAAATTGTCTTTTATGTACGGAACTAAGTTAGGAACAAGGCTTTTGAAAGATTTATTTCCGACATATCGTTTGTATTCTTAAAAGTCTATATTTATAAAGGAACATCTTACTTGCAACTCGTGTATCTGTATTTGATACTTATGTAGCGCGGCTTGCACGGCTGATATTGTACTCTCAGCAAAAGCTGTAGCGTTGGCTGTCGATGAAACGTTGCGTTTTGGAGACCTATAACAAAACATAATTATTAATATAGAACCTACGATTTTGAGGTTTCGTTCACCAGATGCATTAACAACAACTTAATCATTTCAACAATTTAAAAATGTTATTAACTGAATTATTAATTATTCCTATCCTCAATAGATGGCGCCAACGTCAACATAATACCTGTGATAATACGAGTACGTTACCAATGCAATTCTATCTTGACGAGCATGACTGCGATAGCCTTATTAGTAAGGCGTCTGGTTTTTAAAATGAAGAATATATTCATCTATTTAAGTTCACAACTTCGAATTTATGAACGTAACAAAAGTCGTGTTAAAGCAAGATAAGGCGCTCTCTCATCGCCAGCATATATCTGTAATGTTACGTTATAGATTCGAGCATTTCATTGGTGAGAGAGGAAAGTCAAGCGTCACAATGCGTACCTTGTAATGATACAAAACGAGTTTACATTAGTGAAGGAGGAGAACCGAGCATTACAATGCGGACCTTGTACCAAATCTTTACTAATGTGCGCAAATGCGCAATGCAGTCAGGGACACGCAGATAAATGTATACGAGAACTTCTGGTTGCAACCGTGACAGCAAGACTTACTAGTTGATTTTAAAACATTTCTAGTAATAAATACTAAGTCCTTGTTATCCCTACTACTTACTTAGTATTTATAACTAGAAATATTGTAAAATCAACTAGTGAGTCTTGCTGTCACGATTGCAACCAGAAGTTCTCGTACAGGTAGCTAGAAATTTCTCTGCAAGGAAGTAGTATTGTACTGTAATGCTCAAAGTCGAATCTATAATGTTACATTACACGCGAATGCTCCCGGTGTGGGAGCGCCTTTACACTTCCGAATGAGATGTTAACCTGTCATGTAGATGTATGTGCGCGGCATGCGCGGGCGGCGCGTCGCTGTCCGAGTCGTGTATGAGCGCGCGCGCCACCTCCTCCAGCGCGGCGCGGATCACACCTGTCTCAGCACACGCTGCCTCCGCTGACTCACAGCGCTCCTCCTGTTATTATAAATCATGAAATCCTTGAAGAGTTCGACAAAGGTTGATAACCAACCAGTTTGTTTACGTTTTATACATAACTTATAATTATAGGTACTTATTAGATTCGACCAACCTAAGTTAAAGCTTAACACTTTCACTGTCCGCGTAGCAGACACAATACCTAAACAATAGTCGTGGATCACATGTGATTCATCGGACAGGGAAGTGGTTAAAAAGTTGAAAGTTTTAATAATAGGTATCCTGTTTCTTTGCAAATCAGTTTACTTAAATCATATCTGAAATTGGCACTCAAGATCGCGCGAAATCGAAGAAAAATTCCAAAATTTTGCGCGCCAATGTAGGTATGGATGTATTTTTGATTTTATGAGGCAAAGACAAAAGATGAAGATACAGTATTGCCACCACCACATGGATAATGTAAGAAGAGTTCCCTCTAGAATAATGTGCAAAAAACTAAAGGCATAATATAATAAATGTTACATCAGCTATGGAAGAATATGTAAGAATCTTCAGGACACTTCCTCAATAATTAAATTTCTTAAAAAATTATGTCAATCATATTGCGTTCAACTACGACATAGAAAAAAAACACAATTTTTCTTTATTCTCTAGTACAGTAAGCGTCACAATGTGGTTACCCTCTTCAAAAGCACCTACGCTTTCAAAAAGCGTACCCTTCACAACAACTACTACAAGTAGACTCACCAATCCCTGCAGCTCTCCAAGTAGACGTTGAATCCTGGCGTCACGTTCACGCAACTCAGCAAGTGCAGAGTCCCGTTGAGCCGTTAAATCGCGCAGATCAACGCGCATGCCTTCCACACTATACGGTCCAGCTGTTCCTTGTTGGCCCTGAGAGCCACCGAGACCAGTAGGATGGGAGCCAGGGTAACCAGGCTGCTGTTGGCCCTGGTAACCAGGTTGATGTTGACCCTGATAACCACCCTGCTGAGGAGTTTGGTAGGCACCCCCGTGAGATGGCTGGTGGGACATCGGTTGGTACTCCGGCTGTAGGATAAACAGGACAGTTGCAGTTAAAAGTCATCATCATCAACAGCCGGAAGACGTCCACTGCTGAACATAGGCCTCCCTCTTAGACCGCCACTCTGGAGAACCATTCGCCATTTATTGCATCCATCGGTTGCCCGCGACTCTCGCGCTGCGGTTCCCACGAGTTATGAAGAGATGGAAAAGAACAATTTTATATTTTAGAATAGTCGGTTTTGAAAAATCATGGCTTAAAACCCATTTCACAGGGTCCCTTTTTAGGGTTCCGTAGTCAACAAGGAACCCTTATAGTTTCGCCATGTCCGTCCGTCCGTCCGTCTGTCCGCAGTTTAGCTCAGAGACGCACAGTACTAGAGAGCTGTAATTTGGTGTAATTATACGGATTTGTTGTGCCGAAAAAGTGGTAAAATGAAATCTCGAAAAAAAATTTTTTTTAGGGTACCTCCTGTACACGTAAAGTGGGAATGTTTTTTTTCATTCTCGCGTACCCCTTAGTGTGGCGTATCATTAAATTGGTTTTTAAAAAATAATGTGAGTTTCCATTAACAATTTTTTGATAAAAAAATTCATTTGTGAAATATTAAGCTTTTTAGTGCTAAATTTTGCTCGACTCGAGTGTCCCCCCCTCTACCAGCTAAACGGTTATGTTTGGGGGTGTGAGGAGGTTCTAAATTCGTCGTAATCTTTTTTTATGTAATTTCCCCGATTTCTCAAAGACTCCTGGACCGATTTTGAGAATTCTCCTTTTTAAAATTACGTTCAGCGAATCAGTTTAGTTAGTTCGCATAAGTATTTTGATAGGCAACTACGGAACCCTACACTATGCGTGGCCCGACACGCACTTGGCCGGTTTTTTAGCTTCATCCCGACATGTAGTGTAGACAAAGTACACCACATATTATAGTTTTAGCAATTTTAAACCACAAATTCTGATGTCCAGCAGTAATTGGTTTGAACATGATATTGATGCAGCAATTTAGCTTGTAAGAGTAAGATAAATATATTTAAAATAGAAAAAAACATCAATTATATAGAGCTCCTGACTAACCTTCAGACTCTGAGCAGCAAACGCATTGATGGAATAACCGCTGAGCATACCAACGAGCTCCCTCGCACTGGAGTCGAACTCATTCCTCACGCGGTACAGGTCGCGCTCCGTGTTGGTCTGCAGCTCGGAGAAGTGGCGCTTCACGGCCACCACCTCGCGCCACAGGCTGAGCAGACGGTGATGCTCGTTGGAGTAGTAGTCGTTGAACGCCTGTGGTAATAAGTATGATAATAATAACAGTCCTACTGTAAAATCAAGTATCTGGATTTAGCACACGAGATTGTCGACATATGGGACGTGGACTCAGCAGTCATTGTACTGATAGTCGTTATGGCCAATGGACTAATTGCGAAGAGCCTCGAGAGGCTCTCATTGTGCAGCTGGCTCAAGGGCCTGATGCAGAAAGCAGTTCTTTTGGACACGGCGCGCATTGTGAGGAGGTATTCCTCTCTCTAGAGCCCTAACCACCGGCACTTTGGACCCTGTTCCCGATGCTGGTGGGCCTCCTATTTTTTATATTTATAAATGTTTTTAATATATATTTTTTTGATCATATTTAAAAATGTAAAATGTATGTAAAATGATGAATAAATGAGAATAATAACAGTCCTACTGTTATAAGAACTTTAACCGAACTTGAGTCTGTGAATCCAGAGTTCATTTCTCAACAAGGTTAAATTAATTGCACAGGGGCACTCACTCTTCCTTTACTCTCGTAGCGGGATGGGATAGAATATATAAAACAAACAGAGAGTAATAACATACAGAACCAATGCCTTTTGTGCTTTCCCAAGCATGGAGTTCCAACTAAAATACTGCCAACTTCTAAATTACAGTAAAAAAAATTGTTATGGCAGGGTGCAAACATCGGAAATTTTTATGTCTTGTATCAAATACAAGCTTCCAAAAAAATAGATTTTTATAAAACCGGGTCAGATACAAGCTTCAATTGATTTCTATAAAACCAGTATGAAATCAACCACTCCTATGCAAAACTTTTTTGTCCAGTTGCTTCCACTTGATATTATACTCATGAACTACAGTTCTCTGTGATGGTGTTGTGTCAGAAACTGAGTGTTTGCACAGTGTCTAAACTTACTAAAATAAATGGTTAAATTCTCTTTTCTCAAAAAACTAACCTGTTCCTCATCCTTCCACTCGTCCTCCTTGATGGCCATCTCATCCCGCAGAGCCTCCCAGTCGTTAGTCAGCTTCTGCAGGTCGTTGGTGAGAGCTTCGTTCAGATGATGGGACTCCTCCAGTTGGTCACGGAGCAGGTTGTTCTGCTGCACCAGTTTCTCACACCTGGTGGCAATGGTATTGAAAAATAGATTGCAATAACAATATAATTACTATACAATGAAGTACAATTTATGGTACATTGTTTTAAACACAACAATAATAAACAAATTAATATTTGGGTATTTTATGTATATTGGCCACTGTTATTTTAATCTAGAATTAAGAGGTATATTACAAAGTTAACTGAATACTATAAAATAAAAGTTTAAACCACTAGGACTCCTGGTAGAAAAAGTGTGTGCATCAAGGATTAATTACTTTTCCACATTGTTTTTTTAAAGATAGTACATAGATAGATATTACATGGATTATTTGTCTAGAAAACTATAAATTAGTCTAAACAAATATTTTAACCAGTGTGATTTGCCTTCTCTCTACCCTTTTTGTTGCTGTTTTTTGGCTTTTGGTTACCAATAAAATTCTCCTTAGATCCTGAATACTTGAATCTTGTAGATCAAATTAGCACTTACTTGCGTTTCTCCTCATCCAAACGCCTCAATGCGGTCTCCAGGTCAGTGATCCTCGCGTCCGCAGCAGAGACGGCTGCCGAGGCGCAAGTGGTGGCGGAGGGCGGCGGCGGCAGCGAGATGCCATGGCTCTTCACCGCCGGCGCGCGGAAGGTCGACGGCTCCGGTAAGAAGTAGGCTCGCGGTACGACGTCGGATCGCTGCGAGGTGTTGTCTCCAGCATTTGGGTCTCGAGTTCCGAACATCGTTGCTTGTATTGCAAGACCTTTATGAATAGCAAAGTGTGAGTGTTAGTGTTTAAGGGACAATTAAGTAAAAATAATGATTATTTTCATTCAAGAACGTTTAATTCCGAGTTTTCGAATGTTTTGAGTGTTTGTTGATAATTTTATTTGACATTCATTGACATTGACAATAACAATTGACAGGTTGTGTCACTTGTGTCAGCCTATTGACGTTTTACGTTACGTTCAGTAGTCATTACGAAAATTAGATTTAACTAGCAATAAAAAAAACTACAAAGAGTTTCTTAATTATTTAAATCTAGTTTGTCAATCAGTTTCTGAAGCCAGAGCTATCGATGGAGAAATACATAATTATATTTCAATCTTTAATAAAGTTTATTCAAATACCTTGGACTGAAGCCTCGACACCAACGCAGCTTGCCCTTGCTGAGCCTTGCGATAAGCATCGAGTCTACGCTTATGGTCAGCAGCCTCGCCGGCGAGACGAGCGCGTAGCTCCTCGTTCTGCCGCCGGAGGTCACTGCCCACGCTTCCCCCCGGAGAGTCCATCTCCGGAGGACTATCCAGGGACTTCTACACAATGAAGAGACAGAAAACGTAGTAAACACCTACTGGGAAACGTGGAAAAGCCAGCCAGACAATAAAACGAAAAAATTAATTGTTTGCTTTGACAACGTGGCTTTATTTCCTGAGTAAAGTCACAATAACACAACATTTTAAATACATATTTAATTTCAGAACCTATTATTTCTGCAAAAGAAACTTGAATTAATAGGTACTCGTACTACTCGTATTCCTACCTCCTTCTTCAGCCGTTGATGAGGAAGCGTGCTCGTAGGTCGCCGGCCGATAGGAGCCCGAGCGCTCCGCGGCGTTGTCAGCCCTTCCCTACTCGGCAACTAGGAAATATAGGTAAAGTTAACGCCAGGTTTCAATTTCCAGGTTTCAATAAAATACAGATTAATATTTTCCATTGTGTTGAAATTTTCAGGAAAAGACAAGCTATTAATTATTATCTAATTTCCGCAAACTGATGCGCTGGATGCTCTCCTAGCTAGTTCATCAGCCGCGTCCAATGATCCGCTGTGTCCTTTAATCCATTGTAGTGTCACTTTGTTGCGTTTAGATACTGTTAGACGTTCTAGTTCATTGTGACATTCTAGTGGTGTCCGTAACTCTTCTGGCCTCTATCGCATATGCTGCTTGTATAATGCCCATGCATTCCGCCTGGTAGACGGTGTTGTACATTCCCAGCGGGCTGGATATATTTATGTTAAGGTCGTGTGAGAAGAGTGTGGGTTGTGCTCAGGTTTGTTCTGGGCCACCAGACCAATGAGCCGTACGAGACTGTCGGTCAGTATGACAGTGGTATATAGCCAGTGAGTGGTCTTGGGACTGATCCCCCAATTCCTGCCAAGCATTCGCTTGCAACTGCCACAGGGATATGCTGGCTTTTGTAGTGATGTAGTTGATGTGTTTTGCCCAATTCAGCTGTTTATCCAAAAAGATAACCAGGTATTTGGTTTCAGTTGATAGGCTTGGGGTGGTTCCATAGAAACGTGGAAGTCGTCAAGCTTCCTCTTTTTTGTGAAGAGGATCAGCTCGGTTTTTAAAGGATTTACTGATTGCTGGTTTTTGTTGCACCAGTCCTCCACTATTTTCAATGCTTGACGCATGAGGTTGCACAGGGTATTTTCGTGATGGTTATATCGTCGGCATACCTTACAGAGAAGTACAGCAAGTACCATAATATAAACGTTCTTGTAGTTGGTTGTAACTTTGAAAAGTTAATTGCGGATTACGGTTTATGACGTATTAAAAAAAAACTAATTACTTAATCTTGTTCAAACCAATTTTCAATTGAAGTTTGCATGGTAATGTACATCATATTTTTTTTAGCTTTATAATTCACTTGTTTTAGAAGTTACAGGAGGGGGGGGGTCTCTCGCGCAAACTGTTCAGTTTAGAAAATAATGATGTTAGTAAGCTCAATATCATTTTTCAAGACCTATTCATAGATACCCCACACGTAAGGGTCAGGTGAAAAAAATGTTTGAGTTTCAATTCTATGTATGGGGGCAACCCCCAAAATTAGTTTTATTTTTATTTTCGTGTGAAAATCCTAATGCGGTTCACTCAATACATCGTTTTAACAGGATAGCTGTTATACTTTCGAAGAAAAAAGGCTGTGACATACGGACGGACAGACAGACAGACATGACGAATCTATAATGGTTCCGTTTTTGCCATTTGGCTACGGAACACTAAAAGTGCCAGCATTACATAACAATAGTCGCAATTGATGTATAACATCTGATATCTCACCGCATGTCTTGTGTCATCCACCCAACTTTAAGAAACAAAACACTTTAGGAAATGTTACTTTACAGTGGTCACCCATTCAAAGACAGACCTCGGTGAATGTTGCTTAACTTTGGCAAGTCATCCTCAGATTGTTCTCAGTAAGTGTTGTTTTACTTGGGCCATCCATCAAAAGACGTACTTTGGAAAGGAAGAAAGACAGAAAGAAAGAAAAGTTTATTGTTAGTCACACACAGAACAGAACAACAACATTAAAACTAAACAAGGGCAGAAGACACGAGTGCTGCTGGCAGGCGTTCATATAGCAGTTTTGCAGCGGCATCTCTCCATAGGATCATTCATTGAGTGGTTTTCTATTTTTTTTTATCGTGGTGAATGAAATCATCAAATGATTCCTTTCGGAAACTCAGGGAGACCGGGAGGAACTGTCAGACTCGTACTGACTAAAATCCACGGTAAAGGATACCGTGGATTTTAGTCAGTACGAAAGCCTTTTACGTTCCAGGGTCACGGTAAATTGATAAGTCCTGCTACGCCGGCAGGCTTTGGCCCTCTAGAGTCCCCCGTCATCATGCTGACACTCTTTGAGGCGCGGGTGGAACACAACGCGCCGTCGACCCGGGGTTACTGTAATGCTGGCAATTTTTTTTTTTGTGTAATAACAGTTATGGCGTCGTTGGTACGCAATATTATCGGCAGCATGACTATTTTGGCAACACAAACGTGAAATCTCAGTAGCAAGTGGAACTTTTTTGGCAAACTTTGACAGCCCATAACTCCGATATGCCGTTGATTAGGATATTGTAACTTGGTATGATTATTAAGATAGTTGTAGGGAATCCATCTGCATACAGTTTGACCGTATCGATCACACTTTGATTCTGGGTTTTTGGTCCATACATTGTGGACCATGTCCTTAGTAAGAAAAATTAGCGACCTGAAAAGTAACTTTCTTCTTAACCTTCCTTTGTTTCATTTCTAAATAAAAATGACGTGCCGACTTAAATTCGAAAGACATTTTGCACGAAAGCTTAACTCATTCACTTATCTACGATTTTCACAAAATAAAACGTCCACTAGCTCGAGGAAATAGAAAGGAGGTCGTAATAAAAAGTAAAAAGACAACATTCTGAGGTGTGGCAACAGTGAAATTGCGGTTTGTACTGCAGAATTAGCGTTCCGTAGGGCGGCAAGAAACGCTGGCTATCGGACTAGGCATCTAATTATCACCGCCCACAATGCAGTTACTCAGGGAGACCCCTGCCGAGGTGAATAAACCTGCCCCTTTGGCACTAAATAAATGATGTAGGTAAGTACAAATGTAATTGTTACAATCAACCCTTGTAAAACTTCCGTCAATACAAATAACGATGATTTTTCATTTCGTTTAGCGCTCCTCATTATTGTTGAAAGCCATACTCCCATAGGTTAGGTAAGTACACTACACGGCTACACATCAAGCTATACAAAACCAGTTTGTCTTGGACTCGCTATAATTATGATCTTTCCGCACATTGAACAGTCAGCTTATACTAGTTTTTCATAGCTTGATGTGTAGCCGTGTGTACCTATGCAGGCAAAGCATACTAGCTCAGATTAAAATAGGTCCGTCACTGTCCGTCAGGTACATAACTGAACTATCTAAATTGATTCAAAATATTATCGAATTCAATAGAATTCGATAATATTGAACTACTGTAAATTAATTAATTAACTACTGTAAATTATGTAAACACTAATAAGTGTTTACATAATTTTCAGATAGAACTTGTTAATTTGTTTGAAGAGCTGAATTTCGTAACGATGACTTCTGGATACCTACTCAAACATAAACCCTTTTGCTGTCGAGGGTATAGAGAAATAAGAGCTACGATTATGTTGACTTGACCTTACAAACCGAAGTTTTGCTTCCAATTTGCGTATTTATGAATGGTATTTATCTTTTTTCCTATGGTTGGAATGTTTGATCTCCAAAACCTCCGAAATCGTACTTAATTAATATTTGCTTACAAAGTAGGCTTATGTAAATGGTTTATCAATAAAAATGTTTTATGTTCAGGCACATGAAAAGTACCTATTTTTACCTTGCCTCACGTGCAAGACTCCATTGTTCTTTGGTACTAGTAAAGTTCGTAGCTCAATGTAGGTCATGTAATAGGTCAATTACCTTACCACTATCGTCTATGCCATTCAGCACTAGTAAGTTTAACCTTGTACAACAAAATAGGTAAACAAACCACCTTTTAGACGTATAATTTATAATTTACTAGTATAATATTGTAAGGAAAGTCTTAAAAACTCACCTATTGCGACGAAAATATGATGATGTCCATGTTCTGTCGAGTTATTTGATCAAAACTTTGTGAAAAATTGATAATACGCACCGTATCCTAGCAACGCAATCAAGGTGTGTTTGTAAGTTATGTCAATTAAATTAAAGAACTAAATAGACGTTCTTATATATAACGTTTTGGTAAAAAGTTAATTTAAATTCACTTTTTTGTAACCAAAGAGCTTAATTTAAACAAAAAAGAAACAATTGAATTTATCACAAACTTCGTTTATGAAAACCCCGAACTCCATTTTGAAATTAGTTTCGCGCCTTACGTCAACGCCTGATGCAATTATGATAGCAGCCAGTATTATTTGCACATCTGGTGCAGTTTGTATATCTAAACTAAATCATTTTCCTAGTTTTCGTGTATTACTTTCGACGTATTACACGTGTGTTCAGCAAAAGCTGATGGGGTGGACTGTTGAATTTACGAATAGTTATTATTTCGAGGGGCGAGCGATTCGCTTGACTGATCACCGCCCCTGTTAGTTGGTACAGGTGTACCTACCTCAACGATATCTTATTGATAACACTTTTTTTTTGTTGGGGTTCAGCATATTAAAACCATGTTAATTAACAACCATAAAAGTAGTGTACCTACTCAGAAAAAAGGTCAAAGACAAACTTGAAAAAAGAAACTCCACTAATTAGAAATACAATAAAATTAATGATTGACAAGAAAGGACTGACCAGTTATGTTGCCAACGTATGGTCCGTAGGTAGATTATTTATGAGGAACAGTATACGGAACTGTTGGCATAAACTGGGACTTCGGCTTGACTCAATTTTAACTATCGATTCCACAACTGTCCCCAAAGTACAGTCATTCTGATTTAAGGAAGTACACCGTCGGCAGCACTTGGTTAAAAAACGATTTATTACTTTATCCACTTTTTTATCGATTAGAGTATGAGTATTTCAAGAAATTTGTCATGCAGTTTGTGTTTCTCTTATTTGAAAGGTATTAGTGCATTCAAATAAACGGAGAAATGATGGCACCACGATCTGTGTAAAAACAAGAATTACTAGGTATTTCTAGTAAAATAGAGCTTTTTCTTCAGAGAACTTTGGATGAAATGAAGACATGCTGCGCTATTCATAACAACTTGGAGTATCTGTAGGCATAGATGTTGTATGTCTATGCCTTTATCTCTATCATCATCAGTCTATAAAATGTTCCCATTGATGGGACACACACAGCGCCTTCTCTCTTTGATAGAAAATGGGCCACAATCCACCACGTGTGGCCAGTGCGGGTTGGTAATGTCACATGTTTGCGAATGTTGGTTCTAGGACATGCCGGTGGGTCCTTAAGGTCCTTTACGATGTTCCCTTCACTGTTTTGAGAGCAATGGTGAAAAAATAAATTATAAAAAGTAATGCGTTTGGCTGGGTTCGAACACAGGACGTTAGGTCGTAAATCGGGTTCGATAACACTGGGAAACCATACTGCTCTATCTCTAAAAGAAAGCATAATTACTACTCTTTTCTAGAAGTTTGCTTGCAGCAAATATCGGCAACTCTTCAGACAAGTAATTTAGTCCCGAGGAGAGCATTCGTTACATTTTTTTAGTGATTGGTACTTTAAAGCCTCCATACTGGGGAAACAAACTTAGAAACTAAAGCGACCACACGCTAAAAGACACCCCGTCGGCTTGGATCTTACTGATATTATTTTTGGGAAACGTATATCTGGGCGCTAGGCTCGCCTCTAAGTAATTAACTATTTCCAAACTTAAGCTACCCAAAACTTAGTGCACAAGAGTAAATAATCAAACTTAGAACCTCTCATTAGTTATAGGTTTCTAATAATAGCTTTAATTATCACATAATATTAAAACTTATCATGTCGTAAACAGCTAGACAGGCCACACAGTAAGACGAATATCATGAATACCAAACACTGTGTACCGAATAACTACCTATAACTTACCCTACCTAGAACGAATATTAACTAAAGTGACTATTGTATGTTTCATGTCTAAATCGTTGAACTGATTTTGATGAATAAAGGCAAAAACATGGATTAGAATGGGACTCTGGAGACGGTAACCTATGCTATTTATTGTATAACTTTTTTTGGTCTGTCTGCTATGTCATAATAAAATAACACTTGATGGAGCGAAATGGGGCATCGGCGAGGGTATATTCAAAGGCGAAAGCTTTGGTATTACTATATAGTATGATGCCAATTCGATTCATCACATATTTCTGCACTCTTGGAGACAGCAGTGCCACAGTTGTGATATAAATTATTAGTTCATGCTATAACCTTTAAACAGAAGATTATATTTTCAGAAAAATAACATACTAAGTAAAGTGTGGCAACAAGTTGGAACTTTCCTAATCTTTTTCTACGTAGAAAGGGATTGTCATAATGACTTTATTTCAAACAGCTTTACGAAAGTAACAATAAGATAAAGAGGATTGTAAAATTGTTAGTAATAAAGACTTTTCACACTGGTGCAATTTCTTCATAAAGGTTTTCTCAGGAGTTCTGGATCAAATTGAATAGGGACATGGGAGAGGTCATTACCAATCTCTTTACCTCCGAGGTGTACTGTTCAAAAGTTATGACCACATTTCGTGTTTTTGAAATAAGCAACAATGTGTCGAGATAGATTCTCTAACTTTAAAACTAATATGAATTTCCCGGTTATTATCATCAATAAAGCCTCATTTATACGATGCAAGAACTCGAACGCGACTTGCGTTACATTGCGGAATTTATAGGTAGAACAAATTCAGTTAATGAAACAAATGCCGCAATGTAGTGAAACTCGCATACGAGTTCTTGCTCCGTCTAAACGGCGCTAACTCCAAAGAATCTCTCTGCCTTTTTTTTAACGTGGTAAAATCATCAAATGTGTTCTCCTGCCTTGGGTGGAGCAGAAGGGACTGTCAGACCATAGTATGGTCTAGTCTAGTCTAGTATAGTCGGTATGGTCACCATACCGACTATAATCCACGGTGTTCCTACAACAGCCCTGTACAACCCAGGGTCAGGTTACCTGTTAAGACAGTTCTACGAGATTCTCTATTCCTTGGAGAGGTTTGGAGAAGTTTTTCTAATACGTGGTCAACTTCCGCTAGTTAAATTTTTGCCATCTTTCCAATCTGCTTAGAAAAACATAATTATGTACGAGCGCTTTTTAGACTACCCTATTCTACAAGTTTCGAGAAAATCCTGTCTATGTAACAGACCGAGATATACCTAAGCAACTGTGCACAACTCCTTAGTGTGATATACCTACTTACTTACATTTGCGTCACAGTTTTGCGTGCCATGCGTGGGTTCGACGACCGATACAACAATCCCTGATAAGCTTCAGTCACAATTTGAGATAGTAACCCATGCTAATTATAAGAATGTATAATTTCTAGACGTTACGTAATTTATTGTTGTTTTTATGTGGCGATGACGACGTTGACGTTAGGGTGACAAGAACTGATTTTCAATTTTACGGGATTCGAGGTTAAAATAATGAACAAGCTGTTCAAAATCGACATTTTTTTTTTAATTACTAAAAAAAGACGGTCCATAATGAACTAACCAATGTCAAATACCAGTATGAGTTATAAAATTATGCGATAATGTACCTACTCTTCCATATTATGGTTTCGACCAATTATGGGACAGTGAAAAATGCCTGAAATAAGGGTCAATCCGTTAAATACGGGACATATGGTCACCCTAGTCGATGTTGACATAGTCGTCGGATTAACCTATTTTTTTACAATATAGGGTGTTAGGGTCAGGGACATGGACACACAAACGGATTCCAAGGGTTAAGAACATGATTTTGGACCCCCCACATGTTGGAATTTATCGTCGGTCTTTTCCTAATTAAAATACTTGTATTTTACATGTCATTATCAAAGCTAATCGCGTCAAATATCCCTCTCGAGGACGACTACAACAAACTGCGGTTTTTCACTGCAGTCGGCCAACTCGGCCATAGATACGGTGACCGCTTGCCATCAGGCGGGTCTTAATATATGTAAATAAGACAAACATGCAGTCTGTTAAATTTATGGTATAATCTAATATCTTTAAACGAGCAATTCTTGTATATTTATATATAATCAGGATCTCGGAAAGGGCTCCAAGGGTTTTCAAGAAAGTTACAGATTAGGGGTTTTTCGGCTCAAGGAATCGATTTATTAAGGTCCCAAGTTCGAGAAAAGCTCGGTTCTCAAGATATAGACATTTTAAAAACCGAGCAAAGCTCGGTCAACCAGATATTATAATTTATATAATAATAACATCTGTTCATCACAAGTTTAAAACATTCTTGAACGTAATTAAAACTGAACGCGACGTTCTGTTTATTGTAAGATTCACCCTAATCTTTGTTGATTGCCCATTATTATGGGGCCAAGATCTATTTTTATATAGCTGTTATTGTACAACAATAATATTGTTATTGCATTGCCTTTAATAATAATAACATGAAGATAAGATAACGATGTATAGTCGCTCCCGTTTTTTATGATAGGTATTGTAAATTATTGATTTGTTAAAGACGCAAAACATACATCCGATTGGGTGCCAGAAGGGAGAACTCGACGTCGTGGCAGGCCCAAGAGAAGATGGCGAGATGACTTGGACCGCTTCATGAAGGACTGGACCACGGTTGCAGAAAGACGTTAGAAGTGGAAAGAGTGGAGGGAGGCCTTTGCCCAGCAGTGGGACACTATGGGCTGATTGATTGATTAAAGACGCTTAAGTATATTATATTCGCCAAGGGATAGTAGAGTCTTCGTAATAATGACAGTGCATTTCTTCAAGTAAAGATGTAGCCTGGTGTGTTGTGGCCACCTGCAACACCAGGGGTATTCCGAGTTGCAGTCATAGCAACTTTTTCACGCTCTTTTTAAGGGTATGAAGCAAGTGTGTGCGGTGCCGACGGTTAAAATGACAATATTTCCGAATACTTTCTTCAATTGATAACTAATTTTCAAACAACTTTTTAGTTTCATTGAAGATAATGTTTCCCTTCTTCTTCCAAGAATTATAATTATTTTACCTTCGGTTTCTATATGCTAATAATAGGCTAGTTTCCTAAAAAAATGTAATTAGTCCGTCTTTTAGATTATTCAAAAATAAGGGTCACGTATTTTTTATTTGTAAATTAGACCAAAAATGACAAAGATATAGCCTATTAAAGTTACGTGTGACGTCACGATGCGTGGCATTTTTCGCGCAGTGACGTCACAGGTAACTCAAATAAGCATATTATTATCACTTATTATCTTTGTTCTTTTTTGTTTCATCGAAAAAAGAAAAAAATACGTGTCCAATATTTTTTTTTATAATCTAAAATACGGACTAAATAGAATGTAATTATTTTGACCCTGGAAACTACCCTATTCTAACACTAAGTTTTTTTGGGATAAAATATAATATAACGGGTGGGTTTTTACAACTACTGATAATTACTTTCTTCGCTGATATTCGGATTTACGTGCCGATAGCATAATATCACACGACACGTGATAGGAGATTGCTATATAGGTATGTACTAGTACTAGGTACTTACACTTACTAGGTATATTGAAATTAATATCTATTTGGTACAAAATAAGGGCAATCACTTATAATGTGGATAATGAGGGAATAAAGTTTTAGGAATGTTTTTCCTTTCTAATAAAATTGAACCTTCTGTTTACACTGAATAGGTAACTTTTTCTTTGCCGAGACAGATACTCGTATAATAGGCGTCAGTAAATAAATCAGAACAGACTAAATCCATACTTCCAAGTATTACGAAATTAACCTATGTTTTTTTTTAATAAAACGTTGCCCCTGAATCTACTTATTCAAACACATCATCTCCTCTCGTCTCTGCTTTGGTGGAATCCAGGCCTGAGACATTGCACCACTAATATGTTGAAATTAAAATGACTGACCTTTATTCGTAGCTGAAGCGACTTCAGACTTTGGTTTCACAAGGGGTAAAGTCCAAAGTGTTTTGGGCCAAGGTATTTTTATGCAAATAAAGATAATGAATAGGTATGTTGATTGTCCTTTGGACTTTAGAACAACAGATTCAAAGTTCATGAGGTAATCTTTTTATTCTCTTTTATGGAGGCAAATCTCTACTAATAATATTGAGGTAAAGTTTGTACGTTTTTGTGTGTTTGAGGAGTTTGAGGAACTATTAATGCAATTCCTATTATTAAGACTTCGCTGTCCGTCTGTCTGTCTATCCGTCTATCACTAAGCTGTATTTCGAGAATCTTAATACTTAGTTAGACAGTAGAAATTTTCACAGATGATGTATTTTATTAATTTATCTTTTTGTACAAGTTTAAAATAGTACAGAGGTGGACTTGGCCGCCTCGAGCATTTGATTCTATGTTACACCTTAAGAGCTAAAACTTCAGGCAAACGAAGTCACGGGTACAAGCTGGTGTATATGATTCAATACTATAAATATTCGAGATTCTGATAGAGTGAAAATTAATAATACCCCCAGTGACTGTTATCTTAGAACTAAGCCGATTTTCAATTGTTTTTCCGTTCGTTACAAAGATAAATAATAATTATAATCACGTAATTATTGTTTTTTTTTATGAATGATGTGAAATTATTGTTTTCATCTTAAAACTTAGTATTTAGCTTAGTATTTTTTAGCTTAGTATTTATTAATGTATAGTGACCGATAGATTTTGTTACTAGCTCATAGGCCTCGATTTTATAATGAATCTCTGATAAGGTGTCAAGGTGATTATACAATTAACTTAAGTACCTATTTACTTCCTACGTAGGGGTAGATTCGGTGGCCATGGCCATCGAATCTACCTAATGCTGCAGCATTACTTGACCCACTTTAACATTGTTCTGCCATTAAGATGGGTCATGTACTGATGGATGCCTACACTCGCGTGCAGAAGTATAGAATCACTATTACTCCGATTCTTAGTATCTATTCATAATAAAAATGGCACTCGTACGATTGTGAAGGTTTAAACTGTTAACTTTAAATTGATACCGAATTCATTCAAATATTCGAGATTCGCTATTATTTAAGGAGCTATCCTGGCTCTGCCAAATAAATTATTTCATTATTTTGCTCGCTAGTGTAAATATCTCATAAGTAGAGGTTTTCTCGTACAAAGTTAAGTTTTAGTGTAGCTCTGAGCGTTCGAGGTCCTCTCGAGTGTTTTGTAAAGTTTCCATCGCGTTAATGTTTATGCCAATTTGATATGTTATTATTGTACGGAAAAATTTAATATTGGGCAACGATACATCTGTTGCATGGAATATTTTACTTGATTCAGAGTTCATTTTTGACTAGAATTTAATATCTAGTAATCCATCATTGATTCTTTGTTCTTTTACACCAATTTTATTGAAACAATTGAAAAAAGAATGAGGTTGATTTGAAATTACATCTATACTAATATTATAAAGAGGTAAAATTTGTTTGTAAGTTTGTATGTAGGGGGTAATCTCCGGAAGTAATGAACCGATTTTAAAAATTGTTTCAC
This sequence comes from Agrotis segetum, assembly GCA_036375495.1. Lineage (NCBI taxonomy): Eukaryota > Metazoa > Arthropoda > Insecta > Lepidoptera > Noctuidae > Agrotis > Agrotis segetum. Next base: position 177,279 of record JAQSVV010000430.1, read on the forward strand.
TGACCGAAAGCTACATTATTCGTGAGTGCTATAGGCTATAAATTATAAAGATATCATATTAAATATCATATTAAAGATTTTTTTCCCCTGTGGCAACACTACAGCTAACAGCTGATTTTAAATTGTCCTTAATTTTTTATTTTAAAAATTGTTTTTATTAGTTTTCTAAAGGATTTTTCCAATTTCTCATCAAGAATATTGCTTATTAAATCATTTTCTGTATTAAATTCACGTATTGAATATAAATTTTGTGTGTAATTTCAATGTGAAATAAGTGACAGTTACCGGCTTCAGGGAATCTTGCATTGTCATCTTATTCCAGGTACAATACTTCTTAATTATTTGTTGTAGTATTGTTTACGTGTCGTAATTAAGTCTGCTATTACTTAAAGTACATTTTTATTTGGGAATTAATGATACTCACGACCTTTTCAAACGTAAACATAACCTTACTTAACTAGGTGACAGAACTCGCTTTTGATCTTGATTTCGTGTTTTCCCTCTAAACTATGACCACCGATTTTTCATCATAGTCGCTGTTTTACCCTGCTACTATAGTTACCTACTCTCGCTCAATTTCTTTCTTTTCGATTTCCTTACTGTAACCATGACTATGACACGTGACAGTGGGCACGGGTCAGCTAGTAGTGAATAAATTAAATGCAACTGAAAAAAGTATGTGTTATACTTGTGTTATTGCTTGTAGCCATTATTAATAATTCATTTTCAGTACACATTAAAATTACCGTACCGTAAATATCACCCCTACTAGAAATAAGTCTAAGCCCCTTCGTACACTAGGCGACGCAAGTCTCCGATACATTACGATTTTGGTATTCATTGACGCGTGCTTGTGTTCGAAACTTCGAACCTAACCGCCTAACCTAACTAGACCGGGTTTGTATTGCGATAGCCGCTTGGATACTGAAGTCGTAAGGTATCGGAAACTGAGTCGCCTTGTGTACGAAGGGCCTTAGTTTCCAGAAGGACAGTATTCTAGATTGATTCCAAAGTCGTTCCATTGACATAGATTGATTTATTGACAGTGATACAAGAGCCGTTAAATCAGTTATCAAATGTGTAGGCAGTTTAAAAGAATCATTAAATAATGACGCAAGCGGTGCGGTCCAGCGCCTACAGTAATCATTAGGACATTGACTCTAGTAATCTTATCACACCCCCCTTTGTTATTGATTTCTAACTCAAAATATTATGAATCCAATTTAATATTCATAATTATGTTTAAAAAAAAACCTGCGAAAATATCTGGAACATGCAAGTCGTGACTTCAGGACAAAGTTCATTAAAATATTCACAAGTTTGGTTTTAATTTTTCCATAACATTTTTTAATACTTATTTAGTTTATTTTTGTACTTATAATAAGTGAAGGTTTTAAAATATAAGAACAGGAAGAACAGAACTTACTAATCCTGTGTTTTGAAGCCTTTTATAAGCCTACTATATGTAGTTATAGAAAACCTAATTTTTCTAAGAGCTCTAAATAATTAAATAGAGAAGGTTGTGGGGTTGCTTTAGCAGAAAGATAATATGAAATGCGTTTAACATTATAATATTATCATTAGACTGTATAATAGTCATAACCATCATACTAAAAAAACGAGAGAAGAAAAAAAATCATTGCTACCTTACCTTTCTAAATATTATGTTACTAATTACAAGGTTGCTGACAACACAGACGCAACCTCATTACGAATCAACAAGACAATAAAAACCTTGCGGAATAAATTAGCGAAAGCTTGTGGCTTGAGTCCGGGAACGACTATGTTATTCTGTTTATTTGAAGCCTGCGTGTCTGATGGGCCCAAGAACTGGGTCACAATAAACGTTTACGACCGAAATGATAATCTTGGCAAATAATCGAACGGCGACGGGACGAAACGGCAAGGCAATGTATGCGTAGCTATATCCTTCTGTTGCTAACCAGGCAACCCGTGTTGATTTCGTAAAGATATGAAAAGCAATGTAATGCAAATCGTAAGCATGGTAATGCGATTTGATGTTGCGCATAAATAAAAAGTACTTGGAGATATTTTTGTCGAAATGGGCAGAATGTATTCCGGTTTAACCTAATTTTGCTAAAAAGTCTCTTGAATTACAAATAAGTTGATATTTTTATGGTAATAGCGGTGTAAGCACAAGCAAAATGAAACAAATACTTCACGACGTCTTTCCTCCGTATAAAGGTTAGTTAGTAACCTAGGTATGGAAGGCCTGTCACAATTTGCACAATTATGACCTTTCCTCCTATTTATTGCTTTGCTATCAACCCTCACCCTACACAAAGTAATTAATACATCCAACAAGTTAATAATCCAGGACATGTAGATACCACTTTAATTTTGCAAGGGGTATAAAATATGCGCTCCGACTACGGCACCCTTCTCTTTTTTCTCGAGCTATATTTATAATCGCCTAATACCCCGTTTCAAAGGGAACTTTACTGAGGCAAACATTTTCATTCATTGTATATCTTAGAGTTTAGTTAGTTTGGTTGGTTTGGTTTTGAACGCAACGACCCGTTCTAAACCTTGAAAATTATAAATTTTGTTGAGTGAAGAACGAGTGTCGACCATAAACTTTAACTGCAAAAAGTTCTTAATTTTACAATCTCTTCACGGAAACGTTCATTAGTCACGCCTTTTACGTTAAATATTAAAATATTCGCGCCCCCACCATGCATAATCCGCAGTTTTCACTCGATTTCCGCATTTTAGTTACTCCTCATTTTTCGCGTGGCGAAAACTTTTGCTCATTAGCGTCAAACTTTTCGATAACGAACAGCTAACTGGTTATTAACAATACTATCTACTGTTATTGTGCCTAACTGGCTGACTAACTCAAGTTTCAGTTAATTTTAGAATTATAGAATGTTCACTTCAGTGTTCCAGGAGTGAATGAAACCATAGATTCTGTTAATTGCTTGTTAACTTGTAGCTAGCCGTTTGTCAGTCGTTATAGTTTAGTTTGTAACTATCATTTAGTGTTTTAGGGTGTGTCTAGAATACTAAACTGTTATATTAAAGCACTAGAAAGCTCGCTGACTGTCTGAATTCAATTCTAGTATTCAATTCTTTCCTAGAATAATATTTTTGTTCAATTTTATTCCGAAGTATTATTAGATGCTCTTGGAAATATTATATTGAAATAAATACAGTCAGACATTTAGCAAAGCCATTCACTACGGAGTTCGGAGTAGTTATTCTTTATTTTTAATCTCTGCACTACCAAGTATCGGTTTATAAAATCTATAACCTATAGTCTTGAGTCATGAAGCCTCAATGCCATTTAAAACATTGGTGTAAGTTTACGAGAATCGTAAAAGTTGCCACAATTACCCTGGTTCAACGTCTTGTTACAGTAACTCCATGCAAACTACGTTCAACTCGTGATTGTCGTCGAGTCCAAACTTCTGTTTGAACATTAGCATAACTTATGCCGTGTAAGGAACAATCCTCAGGTTTCGACATGTCCCGTGCCTTCCTGCTTCACATAAAATCGTCATGAATAGAAATCGTTCATTAAATCCGTACATCCGCGGTTCGTGACGGTCTCGCATGTCGCATCCCGACTCGCGAACTTGCCGCCCATAAATATCGTTTTATGTCACGTGTCAAAGCCGCCATCTTGGTTTACCGGTAAAATATAACAAACATAACTTTGCCGTTATCATACTTCCGCTCCAAAATTGGAATGCGTTGCGCCCTTGACATAGAGTCCAATCTTATGAGGGGCCCATTTTTTCGACGGTAATTTTTTCGCTGTTTTTTTTAATAAAAATGGGAGTGCTCGTCTTTCTATCGATTGTGCCAACTGGTGCTTACCGCCGATCTCGATTCGTCGGCAATCGGCGGGCAATCGAGTAGATTACTCGAATTGTAACATCTAGTGCTGTTAGAAGAGGTGTAACTTCAATCAAACACTTAGTTGAGCTGAGTTTTGCCAGCTCGGAACAGGCAAGGGTAATATTTTTGCAATTTTCCAGGTAATTACGGGCGTCATTTGCAAGTTGCAACCGCCTGTTTTGACTGGAACAGTTGTTTGTGAGACGGCTTGTCGTGAGCTGAGGTAGACAAATGAATGCTAACTTTTAGACATTTTTGACTGGTAAAGTAATAGAAACTGACTTCGGTCGCACGTTCGTCGTACTATGATTTATGGTAAGCAATAACTGTCTAGAAACTTTCGTTCACAAATAATAGCTACGCGATTATTTACTACGCATTGACGTAGTTGAGTGTCGTAGCAGCTTTACTGGATTATGAGATTATCGCATACGGACTATCGTAGCAACATGTCGTAGCCGTAGCGGTTGTTGCTACGCCATTCGTAGCAGTTGACTACGATTGTTGTGCCCCTTTTTCTATACGATCAAAATTATTGTCGCGTGCAATATTTATCCATTGACGTGCAATATTTAATAATTTGTGGGTTTTGTTACAACTTTAATTTTCTATCTTTCAATCAGAAAGTTATAAAACTAATACAATCCTGCCAATTTTCCCAAATTACCAAAAAAGCCATTTTTACGGAGATACTTTCCTTATGTAAATTTATTTGCGTTTACTATTCTGCCGAATTTGATTGTCGTTTGCACGCACGTGTCTTGCATCGTACTACTTGGCAACAGTAAAATACATAATTATTAGTAACAAGACCAATTCAAGTTGAACTCTTATTTTTTTCAATACTTTGTACTATGCTAAGGTCAACTCAAGACGAAATGTTACCATTTACATATTATTGTATCTTACTGTATCTATTTGAAATTATTTGCGTTTTATGAAAGAACTTTAAGTAATACGATGATTTACAATAATTAGGTAACTTTTTTGACATGTTAACGTTAGTTGGTTTAATCAAAATAATAACAACGAAGGTATGCATTTTTTTTATATTATCAAAATCAGAAATTCAATACTAAATGAACGGATTTCGAGTCAGTACCGGTGGCCTACCACGACCTCTTAACGCGATCCAGTTTAAGCTGCGGGAAAGAGACAGAGCTTTACAAGTCGTCTAGCACCATCTCTTTCCCACAGCCTAAACTGGATCGTGTTGAGAGTTCATGGTAAGCCATGTACTGTGTAGATGAACTAGTATTACTTACATTTTTTTTAATTACAATCGAATACTTTCAATCACTTCGACGCCATACAGTTCTGACGCGAACTTCGTTCATTAGTTATTGAATTTCTGATTTTGATCATTTATTTTTGCTGTTGACTGTACAAGCCAACAAGCAATTTCTGTCATGCTATGATCACTAATGTACCACAATTTATGACAGTTCCGTTTTTTGGTTACCCCATAAAGATCGTGACGTACCCGGGATGTCATGCTGCGCTGACATTGCAAAATTAGCGTAAAGCGTGGCAATACTGAAACTCTGGCACGAGATTTCACGTTTTTGTGACGTAAAATAAGCTTAGACTATGACGTTAATTTGATGGATATACGTACAGCTTTTTTTTTCTTTAGCGTGTTAAAATCGTCAAATGAGTCCTCCAACCCCGGGCAGGGCGGGAGGGACTGTCAGACTTCTACTGACTAAAATCCACGGTGTCCTTCAATAGCCCTTTCTGTTCCGGGGTCACGGTAAGGAAATAATCCTGCGACCATATACGTACAGCTTGACATAAAAATGTAGAAAACCGAAAGTCGCCACTGTCTTCGCGCTGCCAGCACTTTGAATGATTTTATTTTATTTATTTTCACTTATTACGTTAGTTTTATGGCACAATGATAAATCTAACAAACCTGGGGTCTTTGTTTACATCAAATATCAAAGATTTTAAAACGCTGTCAGAAATAAGAATTTTAGTTCCGTTTCAATCCGTTCTGGCCAAGCTGTAACTAGTTCCCCGTTCTTACACTAACCCAACTACGCCACGAGACCACGGTTTTGAGCTCTCCTCATCCAGTCTCTGCCTGAGTTGTTTTTCGGTATTCACTTATAACACTACTATTAATACTAAACATTCTGCTGTATTCAATTAAAATCTTTACTCTAAAGATGGACTATTCTACATAATAGAGATCCAACTACATATCTTCACTTAGAGGCGTGGCTACCAACAGCTAAATCCGGTTAGCCCCAGTGCTCTCAATACCAACATGCAGATATGCGCGGCTTATCAGTTATCACAGCGTCTCATAGGTCAGGCTCAGACGAAAGGTCGGCTGATAGTCACACACACATGAGTATTACGCGTGAGGTGTGTCGGCTCGGTCTTGATGCAGAACGACCGATCCCGAAAATATATAATTATCTAGACTAGCCTTTTACGCCCTAAGCGGTGAGCGGTGCGACCGGCGGTGCGATTAAGACATTAGTAAGTACGCAAATTCGCTATTGACGGTACCTCGTAGCGTGTTTCAAACGTTTCTATACATTTGATTTCACTGCTGTCTCGCACTAAGTCCCCGCTCACAGCGGCTGAACTGGCCGTTATACGCCTAGTGCGAGCTCCTTTAACTCCTATAAGTATTGTGGCTAGTCTGGCCATTTCTACGCCCCTCCATGGACAGCGCCCTGTGCCAGGGCCCCGTTGGCTAATTACTATTATCGGCACTATCGTCGACTTTTCCCAACTATGCTAAAGTCGCCTTGCTGTTTAACCGGATTCAACTATACTTCTACCAGTATTTTATAATCTCCATACCCCAACCAACCCGGCGCACATCCAGATTCTCCAGTAGTTTTTCCTTATACACAGTAAAGAAAGGTCTTCGATTAAATACATACAACTTTTACTAAACCACTCGTTATTTTTTTCAAGTTTATCACTATTATACATGTCAAAATCACGGATTACTTAATGCGTTGTTCTCCAAATCGGACATTCCGCCAATCGGGCATTTTAATTTTAATTTTGCTAATCGGTCGTTCTCAGTGAAGCCCGTCTGTTCGACGCCGCGTGGAGCCTCGTGGTTACTTCGTGTGGATTATCTCTTTATCATCATATAATCTGTTTGTCTGTTACGTCCATTGTTGAACTTAGGCCTCCTACGGCGGGTACAAAGGCTAATATATGTAAATTGTTTCTACAAGTGTCATATAATTATGTCTGAATGATGATAGTGTGGCTACTTAGAAATAATATTCTAGACCGACAACTATACCATTTCATTCATTTTCTGCATCAGCCATTCCAGTGTTCACCGTGGACAACGAAATCACGACTAGTCGGTTTTGGCTTAGAACCTCTAACTCATAAGATTTATGTGTGTTCCTGTAATACTTACTCGTATATTTAAAAAATCTCAGTATAAAAAATTTTAAAGTAGTGCAATAAATCTATTTGGCAAATGATACCCAAAATAGTTTTTAGCGAATAAGAATTGGCTAGACAGCAGAGGCCTAATATTGCTTGGAGGACGGAAAACAATCCTCTCATAATTGTTTTACTGTAGAGTCTTACTAATAGCAACTCAGGGCCGAAGCTAGGGCCCCACATCGTGAGACATTGCCTTAGATTCATCCCTAACTACGTCCCTGTACCAACTTCTCTTTATGTGCACTTTAGATTAACCCAAATATGTTTTCTGTTTACATATTCAGTAAAGAAATCTTTGTTTTTTAAATCGTTTTCATCATGCCCAAAGGTCGTTATTAAGGGGATAGGTCAGTAAAAATACGGTTTTTATTTTTTACTTTTCTTCGTACATATCTGGACTACAGATCTTACAACTTGGAATATAGTTATTGACTATATGATCTAAATTCTCACAAAGTTGAAAACACGATTTTTTAAATTTTCTCGATACAAAAAAAATGCAAAGTTCGGTCTATCTAATTTATTTTTTGGACTTTATGGAATAACTAATATGAGTTATTGAAAGGATGTTGTTTTAAATTGTATAAAATAATAGTGTCTAAATTCTGTAAAGACATTTTTACAATTAATAACAATTTTAATTCATAAAAAGACGCCGATATGTTTGGGCACATACGCCGTAGTTACGTTTATTCTGAGCACACATCCACTATCGTCCTCTCATCTTTTGCCTTTTAAAAGTAGTGTCATCACTTTCGTTCCTTGACGAATCAGTCAGCCAGCGTGGCTCTTACAGGCTAGACCTGCGACACTTTTTTCAGATCGCGGCTGTCAGATTTTCGTAATAATAAAATTGGAACGGATAAAAAGATCGAGAAAATAAAGACGAATGATACGTAGGCTTATAGATTATTCAAAACTATGTTCCGCTGTGTTCAATGGGACGTGATTAAACGGACATGACTGTAAATAAGTCACGTAAACTTTCTATTTTAAATAACACATTATTTTGATGAATAAATAAAGAATAAAATAAACCAAACTTACTGAAAATCAACGCAGGAAATTCCTGACGACCCCTACTGAGCAAACAAGGGAAATGTTAGAATACGTATGATTCTATAAATTACAAATTGTTCCTATCAATATAATAAATTACTCACAGTGATATTATATCAATGCTATCGTGATATCGTACTATTGGTGTCGGATGGTTCTTCTGTGTCCATCCTCCTCCCATCTAAACTTTATGCATCTAAATACCATTTCACATGAACTAATGATAAAAACTGATTTACAATCAACATTTTGAGATAATATGTAACTGAAAACAACTTCTAATCGTATCAAATTGCGATATAGGATAAGAAGCACTTCACTTTTATTATTATTTATTTAGTTTCGTCACAGATTTATAACAATTTCTAAGAAACAGGATTAAAATAAATTAAATGAAAACTGCTGTTGTCATTTTGAATACTTCAAAATTACTTTCAACTACAAATAAGGCATAGCACCCACCACCCTGTTAAATATCGCCTATGATGAAAAATCGGTGGTCATTGCTGTCACACCGCGTGTTCGGTACAAGTTGCTTCTCGCTCTATTTATTGCTTTGGAGTAAAAAAAGATCAGTACTGGGTTCATGCTTTTGCAGTCGATAGATAATATCTCTAAGGGTTTCATTTATCCGGGCACGCCGCAATTGCGGCGGTAAGACCTCTCTTTGAGGAGTGGCTGGAGAGAAGTCATGGCGTCCTGACCTCCGCTCACCGCTTGACGCAGGTACTCATCGGACACGGAAGTTTCGGGAGGTACCTGTGTCTGATGCGAAAGGAGGAAACGCCTGGGTGTCACCACTGCGAAGATCGCCCGGAGGGCACGGTGGAGCATACGGTGCAAGACTGTCCAGCTTGGGCAGAGCACCGACGTGTCCTCACGGTTGCGATAGGCGGAGACCTCTCGCGCACAGAAGAAGGAAGCAGGCCTCCTTCTGCGAAGCAGTAATGCTCGCGAAGGAGGAGGCGGGCCGCGAGCGAGAGAGGACAGTGTCCTCCCTCCGCCCCGACCGCGGTGGTAAAGCCCACGGCGACGGACGTCGCTAGACGATCTCCGGCCACCGTAGGCGCGGGTATGCGGGCAGCGAGTAAAGGGCAACTCGCTGCCCGACCATGGACCATGCCCCGGTCGACGGCGCGTTGTGTCCCACGCGCGCCTCAAAGAACGTCAGCATAATGACGGGGCCCCCCTCTCAGAGGGCCAAATCCTGCCGGGGTCGCGGGATTATTTCCTTACCGTGACCCCGGAACAGAAAGGGCTATTGAAGGACAGCGTCGATTTATCAGAAAAGTGATTATTACAACATTGTCCCAAAAAATACTGTAGATAAGATAGTATAGAATGAAGATTTAATTATAAAGAGGTTACATCAAATTGTTCTAGTGTTTGTCATTACATCAAAATGCATCAAAAATTAGTACCAACACCAGATGATGGAGGACAGGGTGTCAAGCACCCTTAGCTTTCCACTCTCGAACATATAAAGATATCACGCAACCAGCTTTGTGACCGCACTTTAATAAAAGGAGCGTGTGTTTGGGGCTTTTTTTAGAGTGCTAATATAATCGAATGAGTCCTCCTACCCAGGGCACGGCGGGAGGGACTGTCAGACTCGGAATACTTACTAAAATCTACGATGTCTTTCAATAGCCCTTTACGTTCTGGGGTCATGGTATTCGCTAGCCCGCGACCCAGGTAGGCCCTCTAAAAGAGAGCCCCGTCATTGCCATTGTGCTGACACTCTTTCAGGCGCGTGTGAAACACAAAACACATGCCCTTGCCCGTGCGCGCGTGTGTTTGGGGCTTAACGATAATGGGTATTGTCACTTTCGTAAGGTATGCCAATTATCATTCATTTCCTACCAAAATAGTAGTTTTGTTCGTAATCTCGGGACATCAAAATGTTATAAAATAAATTTAAGACTGTGAATGATAAAAATATTCACAAAATATTAATCCACATCAATAAAGATTTCTATAATTTTGTTTTAGTAAATGTTTCGATATCCTTATATCAAAATATTTCTTCTAGAGTAATACATGTATTTTGCGTAAGGGGAACACTTTATGAAATGTCGAAGTTGACGAAACGAAATTCATAAAACTTTGGATTGCGTTAATTTTGCGATACTAACGCCTCCTGGTGGCGGCGCGTGGCAACTTTTCCGACTCATCAAACGATGCTTTCGCTTGACCATACGCCGTTAATCTTCGGTTTCTGATTAAAACTCGTTAGGCAATTTCAGTTTTTGTTTTCTAAGTGACAAATAATTTCACGTATTTGCAATCACTTGATAAAATGTTTGTAACGCTTTTCATTGGTGATAATTATCGTTACTTTCGAATAACGATAGTTATCTAATTCAACATGACAACACTTTTTAAATAAATTTACAGATAAAATCGTCATCCGGCTGTACAGATTACGACGGTTTTTTTAAATATTTTTCCTAGATAGGTCGAAATAGGTTCGTCTAGAAACTACACTAAATTCGTCTTTCTGTTTAGAAAGTTTCGCGACATGAAACACAAAATACTTTAAATAATCATATTTTTTTATCAAATTTAACAAACAAAACAATTAAAATTACAACTAAATTAAGTATAATTCAATGAGCATAATATTCTGTCCTAATTGCTACGCCATGACCAATTGACCATGCTAATACCACGAGGTAAGTTCGTGTTCTTAACCAAAATAAATGAAAGTAGCCACTAACTACAAGTACAAACATTACTAATCATCAGAAACCCCATTAAATATACATCTAATTACTATTAGCAGATTGTTTTTCCCGAGTAAAGGTAACATGAACTTGGCCATCACGAGTGTATCACGCTTCACCAGCATGATCGGTGATAACACGGTGGCATTAAGTACAATTAATAGAACTCGTCTAATTGCAATCATTTACCTAACTATCAATAAATAATCATTAATGTTGTTTACGGAGCTATTTTGAAATTGTAATTACTGGCGCGAAAAAAATGTGAGAATGTCAACTTATAAAACCTTTCATTTCAATTAAACAGGTACTTTTGAATATTAAATGAAGCTATAATCCTAATAGTCCTAATTACAGACGTCAGACGACATGTTTAAAAACTGTAGTTGGTCCTCTACTAATAAACTCCAATAAATCTATCGCTGAATTATTTGAGATATCTTCCTTAGAATCTGTTTGGGTGTATAGTATCACGCACCCACGATACAGGAGAAATTCTAAGTGTGGGGCAAAGTTTAAAAAAATCTCTGAAAGATTTGGCAAGTTAACTAATAGACTAAAAAATCGCGACTGGCGATTCCATACGCTTTGTGCGGGATGACATGCGCCTCCTAGTGAACACATTAATTCGAGACGTAATGTCTAATCAATTCTTGGCAACTGGATTTACTTGGATAAACATTTTCGACTTGTTTTACATTAAAAAATATTTTAAAACTACTTAAAAACAGTTGTGATGCATTTTAAACACGTCGCTCCCGAAAGTCTCGAGATATTTCATCGCAAACTGCGATGAATTTGACAGTCCGCACCACCGAGTTCTCACAGAGAGGAGGCCTGTGTCCCAGCAGTGGGAACATTATAGGCTGATAATGATGATGACCACCGAGTACTGTATTACCGTCATCCGTCCACAATTCTAACCCCTGTGACCGCAACTGAAAAGATTTTAATTCAAAAATCCTGTAGAACTTTGCCAAAATCAAAACCTGGACACCCAATCCATTGTTTGTTATCATTTAAACCAACGAGATAGCTAAAACTTCTTGTTTCACAAGCGTTTTTCGCCGGTCAAAGTTTAACACAACTAAAGTATGGCAGTATGTTACAACAAAATAAGAGCCATCTAAAAATATAACATCCTCTGATTGTGGACTATAAAGGAAATTCAGTTCATTGCATGCTTTTGTGCATACATCGCTAAGTGACCTTTATAAATAGACCTATAAGAATGGTTTTTCTTTGGCTTATGGACGAATGGTATCTTATTGAGGTTGGAAAAGAATATTCCACTTTCCGGTGCATCGAACTTGAATTTATATTTTATATATTTGAACAAGTATTACGCAGTAATTTAGTATAAATTAGATACTAATTGATAATTATGTATAATTAGACCATTATACGGAAATACATGTATGTTTACGACGCAGAATGTTACATAATTTAATTGATTAGAAATAGACAAATATAAACCACGCTGTTTACCTAATTGGGGGCCTAAAAAGGTTACTTTAGCAGTATCAAAAAACAATTAAATTGAATATTCTATTGGCAAGCAATAGAGCAGTTATTACATTTAGAATATTTTTATTGCTGTTTATGTTAGATTTTGATAAAGTGGCATTTTATATTGAAATGTTGGAATAGGACATGACAAAACTATAAAAAAATGTCAACATCAAAAATGTGACCATAAATGCAAAAAAAAATTAGTGTCCGACCGAAACTGATTTTTCAGCCGAAACCGAAACCGAACCTTCGGCCTTGCTCTCAGTTTCGGCCGAAACCGAAACCGAAACCGAAACTTTTTAAAACTTTTTGACATTTCGATTTTTTTCTGTTTTTTTATTTTTGTTTTTTTTTTTTACATTTATTGACACAAGAAAAATTGTCAAATACACAGAGCGAATTTTTCAACTGGGCGTGGACGGCTATATTTTTAACTACGAGGAATATCGAAAAACGTTGAATAGAGTCTCGAGACCGATTTTGCCGAAAACTAAAACTGTATCATTGGATTTTAGAAAAATCAATAATCGTGGCCAAAAATAGAACCCGCTAATTTCGAAAAAAAAAATCACATCCTGTATTATTACACCATTTGATAGTGTTAATAGTAAGGATCAAATTCTGGGTAATAATGAAATACGGCAAACTTATGGATAGATAGATAGACGATCTTAAGAATTGCTATTTTTCTATGTTATTTATCTTATACTGTTGTTTAGTTTTAAGTTCTTTTTTCTTTCTTTGTTTCATTGTGTGCTTTGTGTATTTTGTGATACTGTGTGCATTTGTGGCGTGTGCCAATAAACGTTTTTTCTTTCTTTCTTTCTTCTTTCTTACTGAGTCCATAATCTATTCGAAATTATAAAAAAATCATTGTTTCCAATGTTTCACTAGATTTGAAGTCTCAACAATCGCACTATATTAATTTAGCAATACGAAATACTGAGACATTAGACTAAAAAAATTGCATTATTTCAAAAAAGAAACCGTTAATTAACCGCTTAATCCTAATTCTAATCGCTTTGATGATTGATAAGTTTTTAATCATTAACGTACGTAACAAATATTTTTTATTATGACGTGATTATACAAGACTTGGGTACTCTTGGCAGTAAACTCAAAAACATAACCTCGTCTCACGAATAAACGGACGGTGGCAAACTGAGCCGGGGCCCCGCCGGCGAGCAAGTACGTGTTAGCTACGAATTTTACCGAACGACGCACGAAAATGCAGGAACACTTGAGTTTCGGCGGGGCCGAAAGTTTCGGCTATATTTTGGCCGAAACCGAAACTGAGGCCGAAACTAGATATTTTGGCCGAAACCGGCCGAAACCGAAACCGAAACCGAAATTTCGGTCGGTCACTAAAAAAAATGTTTCCTCCGGAGATTATCGCGTTCAAAGGAAAACACATTCTTCACCTTTATTATTTTAGGAGTGTTTTATCTTTCTATATTTTTATTTATTACATAGCCTTTCCATTTCACAAGTAATGGAGATAATTGATAAGTTTTTGCCGTCACTTATTTTTGCCGACAAAAAAAAAAGGTGCGGTCTACTTTTCGATAATATGTCAGATTGTCTTGCCATATTAAAAAGTTCACCGACCTCTATGTTATCCTACGCATAGTAAGCAGTTCTTAATTTTTTTACAATGGCCAATAAAAAATAAACCATACCTAATCTAATTAATGCTGATGTTTGTATTGTTTGTGACTCATTGTCATCACATAGTGTTAGAAAATAACATTATAGTTTGAAGAATAACTTTTGAAAGTAATCAATTGTAGGTACTTAACAGTCCCTTCAAAACTCTGGTTTGAGCGGTGAGTGGAGCGACGCGAATTCGCCACTTGCGGCGCTTCGTGTCGTCTTTCGAACAGTTTTATAATACATAATTCAAAGTATGTATTATAAAACCAAAGTTGTGAAAGGACCTTGCGGCGTATATCTTTTCACTGTTCATTCATTCATTCGTACTTCATTTGTCCAACAAATCGAGTTCTTGAATGAGATTTCACGAACAGTTCCTAGTTTGAACTAGTGATAGAGAAATTATTAAATTGAGTTTCTTACTGCTCATAGTTTAACTTTGAAACCGCTGTTTGTAAAGCACTCGAATACTAAGCGAAAAGAAACACTGAACAGCGGCAAATGAATGAAAAGTTCATTTTAAAAGGACGCGAAAAGTCTACCGAAAATAAGAAGTCGCGGTAATTCCCAGTCTATGTCTAATTAAATCATCATCTTAAATTATACTAATTTACCAAATAATGCTATCAGCAACTATCCACAAACAAATATAATCGAAATTCGATGTAAAAATACCTATCTATCATGAAATCATCACGAGTATCAAAGTCCGCGGGATATCTTAATGTGACCACATTCAAATTAAGTGGAAGTGTTTATAACAGTTTTTTTATTAAGAATTATGTCACAACTGTTTCTATATGCTTTGCACCTAATTTGTCAAAAGATGTAAATGTACTCGTATGTAGTACTTAGTACAATTTCATGGTAAACTGAATGATACTCGTATAATATCAAAACAAAGTTGTTTCCGCAAGAAAATGGGTCTTACAGAAAGACACTTCCATGTTCTTTCTTCCATTTAAGAGAAGCCGAATTAGACCCATCCACAGAAAATCTTGAAAACCAGATTCATCAACAGTGCCGGCCATCATCATCGGCATGGCTATAGTTACGGAGGAACAATCGAAGCGTCTTGCATCATCACCATCACACAACGAAACAGGAAAGTAAACAGAAAAATCAAAAGATAGTAGGTACTGAGCTGGGGCGATAATTGGTGCAATATTTAAAATGTTATGTATTTGACAAACACTACAAACAAAATACTAGTATATATTACTGCTCCAATTCGTGAAGATTTAGTTCTAGAGATTATAGAACTCGAACATTTCGCCATCTAGACAACGCACAATTTCATGCAAGTTTCACTACATAGCGGTATTTTTTTTTTGATCAACTAAATTCAATGTCTATTGATAGTTTGCAATGAAGTCAAACTTACATGCAACTACTGTCTTACTGTCACAGGTGCTTTAATGGGTTTATTCCCCGTTCAACCGCTAAGATTTTTTACCCCCTTCCGCGTTCGACACCTAAACGTTTCCACATTCAACCCCTGAGGGTTGAACGTGGAACGCAGTACATTGGTAATCTTTTCTATCTAATAGGGGGCAAGTTTTTTAACATCAAAGGCCATCCGAACTTCGTAACATGACATCATTGTGTGGTGTGTTACCAATTACCTACCAACTTTTTAGTTACCCTGTTATCACTACAGATGAGTTTACATAATTATTTGACATAGTAACTGAATGCCCAATTAACATGAATTTGATTTGAAACAAAAACTTTTGATAAATGTCTCCACAATGAATTACGTATCACTTAATTATATCGTGGTACTCGTAAAAGTAAAAAAAATAAATAAGGTGGGTTTTAGCAAGGTTCTAGCCCACATTTACAACGTTATTTCTTCCACACGATGGTGCTAAACGGTAGAATAGAATAGAAAAGAATAGAATAGAAATAATTAGAAAAGATAATGTAACATCAACATCAACGTCATCATCATCTTATACATCTTGGTTACCTGGTCTACGTACCACGCCTGTTCCCCAATTCTCCTTTTTCAATCGTACAGGAGAGAAAAGGAAAAGAAAGTACTATTACTCTTTTTGCCTGAAATATCATCAAACTAACCGCCTTCGGAGGCGCAGTAAGAACTGTCCGACTCGTAAATTGATTAAAAATCACGCTGTTCCTTCAACTGCCTTTAGCACGCCAGGTCTCTTAAGAAACTCCCGTGACCCCACTCTCTCCACGGACTTTATATATAGGTACCATCTTTGGTACTGCCCGCCAGGCGCATTACTTTGTGTAATTTATTTCATCACCATTGCTCTCAAAACGGTGAAGGAAAACATCGTGAGAAAACCGGCATGTCCTAGAATCAGAAATTCGAAGACATGTTACATCTACCAACCCACACTGGGCCCGCGTGGTGGATTATGGCCCATTCCCTCTCACAGAGGCGAGGCCTGTGTCCCAGCAGTGGGAACATTATAGACTGATGATGATGACCATCTTTAGTACCCTACAAATTAGGAGCCATGTTGTCATCACGTGTTCTCTGCAATAACTCGTGTGTCTAATCACGTAGTCGTCACAGTGAACGTTCACGGCCACAAACAATAATAGATAAATATTTATTGTTTGCAGATTTGGAGACTCTAATTAATGAGACATTTCTAATTAGTGTGTCAGATTACACGTGCTTCTGAATTTGCTGTCAGCGTCAATTATGTCATCATCGACCTCTTTTTTATCTGAGTTATCCAGTATGTATGTCGTTTTTAAGTTTCTACATGCTAGCATTTAAATTCTGTAAAAAAAATATATAAAACATGCATCACTCGTGTGGCGAACTAGCAGTAGTGACAAATAAACACAAACACATTCACTTCAACAATCATCTGGTTAACGTAAAACGTTCCTAGAGAGCCAAAGCCTGCGTGGTCGCTGGTCTATCGAGCTACCGTGATCCCGGAACGTAAAGGGCTATTGAAGGACACCGTGGATTTTAGCCAGCACAAGTCTGACAGTCCCTCCCGCCTTGCCCTGGGTGTGAAGACTAATTTTTAATGATTTTACCACGTAATAAAAAAGGATTCCTAGAAATCTCCTGGTAATATAAATAATAGATGCTGCTCGTCATCAATATAGGGTTGAAGTCGACTCGGACAAAGTACAACTACCCCCAACTATGTAACAAGAACTGAAGAAAAACAGATTCAGATATATCGATGTGCATGTCTGTGAATATGCGTCGGACGAGCTGGGAAAGAGACGAAATAGAGCATGAGACGAGTTAATGAAAATGACCAGATGCACAAGCTGACGTATTAGTGAATGAGACGTAATAGAGAAAGAGACGAACACGAAATAGCTAATGAGACGAGTTGTCATCGTAACCGGTAATATAAGGTGAAAAGGGACCAGATCAAACCATGATGCTCTGATGATAAGTCTTTTTCGCGTGGTTTGGTATTAATGCTGATAGAGCTGCTATTTTTTTATATTAACTGCCCAAAACGTGATACAGATAAAACTAAAGATTTCTTAAGCAACTTAGAAGTCACAAGAAGAAGACTTTTTTCAGCACAAACCACGCACAATGCATACCGTAGTAAAACATTAGAAAAGTTGCGCGTTTCGCAGGCCATAACGTGCCAACAGAACATTAGTACATTGCGAAACAGATATGAAGCCATTCCAGCCAGTATCGCGTCAACAGTAATCACTGCGTTTTTATACCAGATTGTTTCATTTAACTTGTAGAACTTGGCCTAGTTTTTGGTTTTTTTTTGTGCTAATGGGTGCATTAAAAAAGGCTTTGCGCGGAACTTTTTTGTGTTTGGTAGATCCGCAGCGGGCTAGCAATTTTAATCTTTATTTTTCTTGAACCCCTTGCTACTTGTATCTACTGTGCTGAATAAATATAGAAATAAACCTCAAAGATGGAAGATTATGAGGAAGACCTCGTCTGGAAATGGGATGTTTGAAAGAAGTAATGCGTTTTTTTTTTAACTATAAATGATTTTATTCTTCTCACGTCTGAGACACAGGAATTCAGAACTCTCTATAAGAGAATCTCGAGTCTCAAATTGACGCTGCGCTTGATAAAAGAAATCAATTTCTTTAATCCCTGAAAAAAATAGCAACAACCTGTGGCAACAGCGCAAGTATGACTTATGTTAGTAGAAGTCTTATAGACACCCACGACAATAGACATTCAAAAGGATTTCCATATGAAAAAAGAAACTGTTTAACATGTCTGTGCCATCACTCACGTTTTAAAACACGACTGATACGGCTCATCTAGAGCACGATAATTAGCGATAAGAAGTTCTAATTGAGGCCATCGTCTATCGAGCCAAAGGTAAACAAAAAATTAATATCACGTTGGTAACACCTGTCTTTGTGATAAGAGCCCGGGCCTTCGACATATTACATGGTAATTAACCGTAGTTGAATTGTGGGTGTGTGAGGAACGTCATAGGTACTTATTGTCATCGTATCTGGCTGATTTAATGGTCATTTCCGTAGTTTTAGCTCTATAACTCTGCATCATCATTCACTTGCTCCTGTGATTGATGATGTGGAGTTTTCAGAATATTACTAAAAAAATAAGCTAGTACAGTTATGCGAAAATTGCTTATGGGAGCCAGTTAAAAATTTAACTTTTCGAGTTGTTTTTTCTGTTTTATTAAGAATTTATCGTGTTCCTTATTGTGGGTTCGTTTGCAAATATTTAAAAGCATTTGCATGACACTGAAAGCTTCGCTTTCCAACTGCAATAGACCTTACATTTTTTCACAAAATATGCATGAAAAAAATTAGAGCCAAAGAGACAAATATCCCCAAATTCATATAATTTCAGTTATCCAAGCACCCTTTTCAATACCTACCAATTTCAAATGCACATAATCCAATTCCCGTTACAAAAGCCTATAAAATCTATGCATTACCGTAAAGCGATCGTCATGTACATGTAGCTACAGAAACTCAGGGTAGATCCCGGTTCCCGATTAGTTCGTGATAGCATGACTATCGGATATTCCCTGCATTGCAAGTACTAATGGAGGCAATGTTTACTGCCTTCTACTCAAACTCGATAACATCCTTCGGTATATAGGAAAGTTACGAATGTATCGAAATTAGTTTTCGTCTTTCTATGTAGAATTGCAGTTAAAACTTTGACTTAAAAAGATAATAAGAAGGATTAATGCAACGAGTTTCTAAAGATAAGATCTTTGGCAACTGAAAACAGGTCAAATAAGTTAATTGTAAACAGACTTTTGCATGTCTGAAAATCACCAGAGTTTAAGTAAAATGTCAGACACAAGTTGTAAATTTATTTGTAGTCTAGGTCAATTTGGGCGAAAGTAATGAGCATATTAGAGAAAGTGCAGTAACTTACCGGCATGTCGATCCTCGTAAGCCCGCGTAGTCCGCCCTCCGCGCCCGCCGCCCTACTGCCACGAGGAGCAAGCCTCCACTGTGCCAGCTCACCACCTGGCCCCATCTGAAGCCTCCTCGCGTGACTGACATCCTCAACTCCTGCATTACCAATTTCAACCTTAGCAAACAAAGCATTAGAATCAATTTCCCCCAGACTTTCATCGTCACGATTTACATTCGAATTTGATGTTTCTTCGACATTGTCTCCAGTTATAATAATCGTTGGTATTGCTTTAGTATTATCCCCTTTATTGACATTAGGCACAGAGGGTACATTACTTTGTTGCAGTGGACCGCCAAATTTTTCCTTCAGTGAATTAATAACTGCTTTCCTAGCTTGCTCGTACCTCGCTTTCGCTTGGTCTTCTCTCCATTTTTTCAATACTTTACCTTTAGGGTCAACATTTTTCATAGTTCTGCCAATAAAGTTTTCATAGAGTTTTGAAGTTAATGCTCTTTGTGCTTTTAAATTATTGGCATTGGATGATTTATTGTCATCGATGTCCTTACTGTTATTGTCTAGAGACTCTTTGGCTTCGTTTTGCACAAAATATTCGTCTGGTTGGTCTAGTTCGCCGAACATCTCCCACCATTTCGCACCAGCTTCATCGAGAGGTGCTCTTGAGCGCGCCGAATGAGGACATTTAGCTTCATCCCCCATTTCACTAAATTCTACGAATCCATTCGAACCTATTTTTTTATTGACCTAAGTCCTAATATAGTTTACTCTACGTACTACCTCCACTACAGTTTAACACCTACTAACCAAGATTGAAGATTCATCACCTAAAACCGAAAATTGCAAGTCAGGTAATCACAATTTACCCTCTACCACGTCAGCTTTTCCAAAATTCATCAACATAGCTTCGTCTTTTTCATACCATAAAGTGTTAAAAGAGACAGCACAAAAATATCGCGTTTACATGTCGCGAGTAAATTAGCGTAGTAGAAGTTTGTACGATCAACAATAGCTTTTGTTACCCCTATTATTGAAAGTCTATTTTCGTATATGTAGGTCAGTATGTAAGGCATCGATTGCAAATCAATGCAATAGATTTTTAGCTACAAGTTTCCGAACAGAAAGCTTAATAAAATGAAAAAAAACCGGCCAAGTGCGTGTCGGGCCACGCACAGTGTAGGGTTACCGTAGTTGCCCATCAATTAATCAGAAACGAATATGCGAACTAACTAAATTGATTCGCTGAATTTAATTTTACAGAAAGAAGAATTTTCAAAAGGGGCATTACAACTGGGAGAGTCTTTGAGACCATCGGGGAAAATGACACTAAGATTAAAAAGAGCTGCTACATTTGATTCGAATAATTATGGCAAAAACCTCCACGGAAGTTTTTCGAGTTTGACAAGGTTTAATAAATGACTCCAGATGTAGTCTGAACAGCATCCAACATAATATTGCGTTCGTATCCCCAAAGAAACACTCCCAAAGAATAAGCTGATTGTTAATTCACAAGGTGTTGAACATTGACAAAAAGGCGAGGGAACAAGCTTGAAGGAAAACAATTTACTTTTAAAGTTACCATGTCCGGTGAGAAATTGGGCAACACAGTGATCCACCTTTGTCCTAGCCAGCCGCTCACGAACGGATGGAATAACTGGTAGAGGTGCCGTCCCTTTAGAATTAACCTATTTTGCCATTCGGATAAAAGATCCTCCCAGACGTAAAGCTCTGTAAAGGGTTTGAATAATCGATGATAATCTTATCACGGTCACGTTGCGGTAGAAAATCAGCGTCAGTGGTCTCCCGTGCGGAAAAGTACATTGCAGCGCGTCGTTGCACTTCAAGATCATAACTGGTAGAACACTGGTAGAGGGGGTAAAGCTTCACTACTGACGGTCCTATACGCTTTACTTAAGAATAACAAAGCCAAGCGCTGACTTTGAAGCAATTTACGTCGTTCGCACCTATGGTGGCTCTATCGGCCCAAACAGGTGCCCCGTTAACACAGAGCCCAACTAAGTATTATAAATAGTTTTTAAGGTTAAAAATGAAACCCCAAGTAGATTTAGATATTCTCGTTAGGGCATAAAAGTTATTTTTAGCTTTTTCACCAACCGTTTTTATATGTTCTATGAATGTGAAATTCCTCTCCAAGACTAAACCAAATAGCACACCGATTGTTTTCTCTTAACGGGACATTATTGAATTTAATACTAGGCCACGATTTAAGGTCACCCTTTAAAATGAGTTGATAGGTTTTTTGTGGTGCAAAGGTCAGGCGGTTTCGATCGCCCCACTGAGATATTAATCGTAGGCAAGTGTCTGAGCCAAACTCGAGTCCAGCACGAGTACTTGACTGTATGAGCAGAAGGGCATCGTCCGCATAACCAGTTAAAGAACAACCACTTGGAAGAGGAATCGCGAGGAAATCATCGAAGCCTAGATTCCATAAATGAGGACCGATAACCGAACCTTGAGGACAGCCCATAGTAAGAGGTTTCGATACGGAATGATGTCCGAGCTTAAGTTTAGCGTATCCGTTAGAAAAGTACGAATAAAGAAGATTAAATATATTTTTATAGCAATTACGAGCTTTTATCTTAAGTAGTAGCATTGGCCACCATGCGTTATCAAAAGCCCCGGAAATGTCTAGAAAGATACCTACTACGTACTTGTGCTCGGAGGTATTAACCATTTTTCTAACAGAAAGTGCCGCGTCAACGGTTGATTTGCCGACAGTAAAACCGAATTGATTTTTATGGAATTTGGGTCCGTCCGGTAACAATCGTGGGACGGTAAGACGCTTTCCAAGAGCTTTCCCAAAGATGGTAATAATGTTATGGGCCGGTAAGACTTAGGGTCATCTGGTGGTTTGTCGCCGCTTTTAGGTATTATTCGTATAAAAATGTTCCATATACGTGGAAAAACATTCAGCAATACACCGGTTGTAAACAGTTAACATCGCGTCGGCCGCTGTTTTACACGCTTCTTTTATCATACGATTGGATATTTTATCTTCACCTGATGATTTGTTAAGGGGCAGCCTCCTGACAACATTAATGAATTCGTCAGTGGATGGAAGGTCTGACGCTGGTGATTCAGGTGGGACTGTAGCCCATGCTCTAATCTGTTGGTGGTAGTCAGTATCATTAACAGGTGAATCATCAGGGATAAGAGTATTTAATAAAACTTCCGTTGTTTCTTCAATACCGGTGGTGTGTTAAATTATTTACTTTAATATTCTGAACATACGCGAGGTCGACCGATCGATTGGCTTTAAATTCATGATAAAAGGAGACCACGGACCTTCCTTTTCTAATTTATCCACTACTTTACGCAACAATTTACTCTTAACCTTTCAACCGATGCTCTGTAACGGGACCTGCAACTCTAAATGATTTAAAGCAGAGGTTAGTGAGTCTCCGGTGACTTGACGTTTTTTAAGCTTATTGAGATGTTTACGCGCTCGACGATACTTTTATTTGTTCGGTTAGGTAGTCACACCACCAATCATCATCTACGTACATTGGTCATAGGTCCGCGACCAATAGCAATGTCAGCACAGTCGAAGGTGTCTGACATAATTTCAGCACTTTCTTCAGCTGACAGCCCTTCACGAGTGAAATCTTTGGCATGACACGCAAAAAGCGATCTAAAGAATTCCCAGTTAGCACCTTACTTTTATACTTAAAGTTACCAATTACATGTGAAGAACATGAGTAGAAACCGGAACAAACCCGTAAACGATCAAGCGATGATCACTGCAAGACGCGTCGGTAGGACACGCCACCTATCCAAGCGTACGTAGGCACTAGAAAGTGTGACGATAAGATTCGCCCATTGGGCTGCAAAAAGTAGGTGGTGCATCGGGGGTGTTATGGATACTTAGGTTCATCTCAGCAATGAAATCTTCAACAGCGCAAGCGTTCGTAATCCGTGGACCGAACTTTGCCATACCACAGGGACGATGACGCGTTTACGTCAGCGCCAACGATGACTTTGCAGCCCGCGAGTGACCGCAAGACGTGACGGAGGTTATGTATGTGAGGAGCAACAGGGTCTGAATATTGAAAGTAGCAGCTCACAACGTAAACTTTTCCTTTGTAGCGGATGAGACTTCCGCAACTGCACAGTGGGGCGTCATGAGGTTACGCAAAGACGTTACTGTAAAGTTAGCAGAACGCGACATCCGGCTCGTGCCTTGTTATCCAACTGAACTACTTTGTGGCGCAAGCGCGTGTTTTGGTATTGTTCTTGAACCAGTACAATGTCTAATTTGTAATCGATAATTAATTTGTCCAATTCAGAAGTCGCCACCCTATCATTGTGAAGGTTTATTTGTCCTATTATTAAACTATCCATTTTATTAATATTAGTGTTGCGTATTAACTGTTCGAGCCTAATTTTATAGGTGGTAACTGCTAAGCCGCAACGATGGTCGAACGGTTTTTTAGTACGTTTGCACGCCAACATACCGGTGTAAAATTTAAATTATCCTTCTGCGGGCATTCTTTCGTTTCATGTGCTTCTGAGCAATTTGCACAGGTAGGCAATTTATTAACGCAGTATTTTTTCACGTGACCAAACTGCTGGCAATGTAAACAACGAACTACATCGATATCATCAAAAAATCGGCAAGTCGCGAAGTCAATAAAAAGCTTCTCTTTGGTAATAATTAAATGCTTTCGTATGGCGTTGTCGATTTATGCCTAACTTCCGACCTTATCTTAAGACTCTATAATTTTAGTGACACATAAATTCTTCTTCACTAATTGCCAATTCGTCTTTGATATTTTACAAAACGCAGCAAAAAAGTTTGTTGTCCATTGAGTTCGTCTTTAAAAAATAAACGTTGCCCACGGATAAGCGGTGATTATTGTACGATTGAAATTTATCTGTCGTTAGGACACGTAATACAACGCCTTCGCGATTTTTTTCATGCCTTTTTTAAAACGTCGTAGTTGGGTTATCGCTTTTTAACCGCTTCTTTAGTGGCTGAGGAAGTTGCGAATTCAGCCGTTGGATAAGCGATTAAACACGGTTGAGTCCGACTCCAAAACTGGAGCGACCTAATCTGTAGACGAAGTTTCAGAGAATCTGAATCCAATTTATTGGAATCGTTTTACGAGATGACATTGATTATTATATTTAATTAGTGTCCGATTCCGCTCAACATTCGCTGATTTTTCATTAGAAGAAACCGTAAACAAAGAAACGTAACCTTCGGCCTTGCTAATCAGGATTTATTGGCTACAAACCGAAACCTGAAATTCGACAACTTTTATTTAAAACAAGTATTCGATTGATTAACTAAATCGTAGTAATTTTCGTTCGAGTTACTGATATTTTTAGATTTTACATTATATTCCCGCAACAGAAAACTTGATAAAAATGAAAAAAATGTGGATTAAATGTTATGAGCCGAGCGCTTGTCGAGTCAACATTTCCTGAGGATGCCCCGTGGAGTATAGGTTTGATTGCATGGGATGATTTTCCGAAGGTGGGTCCCGGGTGGGTCCTTTGCTGCATATGCATATGCATGTTTGCATAGGGTGGGATTGCATCCTGCAACAAGCCTGGGCTTTTTGTCGCGGAATTAAAACTAGAACTAATGTCATGGATTTCCGCAAAGTAACGAAAAATACCATAATGGCCAAAAATCTGAGGATCGTTAAAAGGGCCAAAGATGTTATTACGACAAAATAATATTGGCAATAAAAGCGATAATAAAATTGTAAGTACCGTGCTTTGTCACACGCAACGTATAAACTTTAAACCAATTGAGCGTAAACAGAAAAATATACAAAAAAATATATTTATTTACATACACATTGGTTGTGATATCGGCAGTTTATCTAAAAAAACTTAGTGTGTACTTTACAAAAAAATAAGTTTAGTTTTTACTATTATTCAGTCATTACTAATTCCTGTGCCATTCATGTTATGTTATTTCAATATCCTTTGTTTTTTAAGGTTGGAAAATCTTTGGAAATTGCCTTTTCCCAACCTGGGTTTAGCTTAAAGGGACTGTCAGGTGTGACTGACTGAAAACCAACCTGTTCGTTCAGTTATACTTTACGTTTCAGTGCAGCGATGCCGGCAAGTCGCACTTATCCATTGAATTCACATTATCGATAGAAATTATGTGTCTAAATTGGTACTCGTAGTTTACCAGTAACAGTTTCATAAATATCGTCTGGAGAGGTTTGATATTTTTTTTATTTTTTACTAAAGATACTGTTCTATGTTTCGAATACCGCCTAATCCTGTGCGGAAAATGAATAAATTATTAGACCTTTCTTTCTGTCTATCCCTCATTAAAAAAGAGGTACCTTATACTAGTATTTCGGTGGGACATAATTATCTATAATTTTACAGCACTGTTGTAAAGCTGAAGATAGATTATGTATGTCAAGATTTTATCCTCAAGTCCTCGACATTATAAAATCACCAAAACCCAATATTTATTAAAAACAGACAACACCACTAAACTAATTGCGACATTTAACTCGTGATCCGAATATAATATACAATATCAGCGATCAAAGTCCGTCTTTACCATCCCGGATACGAAGCGCGAAGCAACGAATATTAAAGTACTCGTATAACCCTCTTATCTTAAGACTCTGGTGTTAGTACACACGACACCACATCAAGCTATACAAAACCAGCATTAGATTGTTGTAAGTTCGCCACAAAAATAATTCCCCACGATAAACTGATTATTGTACAATATCTGGTTGGCCGAGCTTCGTTCGGTTTTTAAAACGTCTATATCTTGGAAACCGAGCTTTTCTTGAACCTGGGACATTGATAATCGATTCCTTGAGCCGAAAAACCCCTAATCTGTAACTTTCATGAAAATCCTTGGAGCCGTTTCCGAGATCCTGATTATATATAAATATACAAGAATTGCTCGTTTAAAGATATTAGATTCGACCCATTTTTGGGTCGCAAGGGGATAGCAGAACAATTTAATTATAAAATCCAGTCCAAAACTACCGAAAACGAGGACACAATGTGGATTCTGAAAAGAAAGTACCTACCTACTATAGGAGAACAGGATCAAAACTTTTTTCGAGGTTTATATTTTTTGTGACGAACTTATACAACACGTCCCAGCATTTTAGCCAACCGTTTATCATACAGAAAGAGTATACACTAGTGAGATCAGGACAAATTGGTATGTATAGCTTCGGATGTAGCCGTGTGTACTTAACCTTTCAACTTGCTTACAATAATTAGTCGACATCGTTGCGTAATACTTTCTTGTCTATATAATTATTATGATAGCTGAAATTTGTATATCACGCATGATATTGAGTAAACATACCTTTGGGGATTAAGGTCGGGCTGTAGACCGGGTAAGGTATTTGAAAAGCGACAATATTAACCCCTAGCCCCTTCATTTCCACTTCTTCAGTTTTTTCCACTTAGCAGTAGTCCTTAATACACGCAGAGAAATATCTAGCTACCTGTACGAGTACGAGAACTTCTGGTTGCAACCGTGACAGCAAGATTCACCTCACTAGTTGACTTTATAATATTTCTAGGGGCAGGTCTTGTAAAATTCACGCGCGCCGAATTATTTGCGTAACTTTCTTTGTGATTTTTGAACAAAATAGTGCAATAGCTTGAAATATTATTATTGCACATAAATAACCATAATATAAGTAACAGCTAGTTATTTTTTTAAAGTTGATTTAAGTAGATTATATTAGGTAAATCAAGCGTTCAAAACAGCTCTTTCCTGCCCGACGTCATTTCGAGTTACGTTGGTGCACTCAATCTGAGACAATGAAGAATTCATTTAAAAATCTGATCAGCGCATAATGACCGCAATATCCTCGTCTTCAAACTGCGCTGATTAGTTTTTTATATTTATCTTTCATTTTCTAAATTAAGATGGCAGAACATCATCAAAATTCTCGGATTTCATCTCTTAATAAATGGTTTTTTTTCATAGGAACTATGCATCGTAGGTATGTAATATTACATTATCTTGATGTCAACAGATCAATAAAGCAAATTCAAAAAAAAAATTGTACCTAAAGCGCTTTTTTTCAACAATAAAAAATATCTCAAATAACCTCTCAAAAAGTGTTTATAAACGAGAATTGCAAGAGAAATTCCTTAGTGGCCGGTGGACGGCCGGAGCGATCGGACGTGAGGTCCACGACGAATTTTTGTTGGTCCCTCTCGCTCGCACCTTCTCTCGCTCTAACGGTGATGACGCGCAGTTACGCATCTCAGGTTGCTCTACTTTATTATGTTAAAATATATTTTTTAACCGACGGAAAAAAAGGAGGAGGTTCTCAATTCGACATGTATATATTTTTTATTTTTTTTTTATTTATGACCATTCTTTACTTTCTCTAAGGTGGTCCAATATCAAAAAATCTTTTTTTTTGTTGGACAGAGTTTATCTGAAAGTTGGTCCCATTTAAATATCAAAATTAAACTCGGCCTATAGGGGTAGAAAAAGAGGAATTAATTGTCAAATTTCCTACAGAATTTTCAGTTGTGAACCGATTATTGTTAAAAGATATGGAGAAGTAACTAAACAAGTTGGAGCGAATTCCGACCTTATTGACATTTAAAATTTAGTTTGTTTTTTCTCACTTTCACTTTCACGATCGCTAACATTGCTCCTTCATTAAAATCCGGTGTTTGCATAAATGTCAGTAAGGTCGAAAATAGTTTGAACATGTTTTTTAAATTGCTTAACGATAGCAAGTTAAAAAACAGCTTCAAGCGATTTTCGCCCTTATTGACATTTAAAATTTAGTTTGTTTTTTCTCACTTTCACGTTCGCTAACATTGCTCCTTCATTAAATTCCGGTTTTTGTATAAATGTCAATAAGGTCGAAAATCGTTTGAACCTGTTTTTAAATTGCTTAACGATAGCAAGTTAAAAAACAGCTTCAAGCGATTTTCGACCTTATTGACATTTATGCAAAAACCGGATTTTAATGAAGGAGCAATGTTAGAGAACGTGAAAGTGAGAAAAAACAAACTAAATTTTAAATGTCAATAAGGGCGAAAATCGCTTGAAGCTGTTTTTTTTAACTTGCTATCGTTAAGCAATTTAAAAAACATGTTCAAACTATTTTCGACCTTACTGACATTTATGATTTTACCACAAACACCGGATTTTAATGAAGGAGCAATGTTAGCGATCGTGAAAGTGAGAAAAAACAAACTAAATTTTAAATGTCAATAAGGTCGAAAATCGCTTGAAGCTGTTTTTTAACTTGCTATCGTTAAGCAATTTAAAAAACAGGTTCAAATGATTTTCGACCTTATTGACATTTAAAATTTACTTTGTTTTTTCTCACATTCACGTTCGCTAACATTGCTCCTTCATTAAAATCCAGCAAGTAACAAAACCGTTGGTTTCTCTGTCTCCCGGTGGTAATGGACTGTGCCTATGACAAGGAGTGCAGTCCTTGGATGGGACTGTCAGATTTGTACTGACTAAAATCCACGGTGTCCTTCAAATAGCCCTTTATGTTCCGGGGTCACGGTAATGAGTACCAGGACGCCAGCAGGCTTTAGCCCTCTAGAGGGGGACCCCGTCATCATGCTGACGCTATTTGAGGCGCTCGTAGAACACAACGCGCTGTCGACCCGGGCATGGCCCATGCCTTTTTTTTCATGATAAAATCATCAAATGAGTCCTCCCCAGGCCAAGCGGGAGATACTGTCACACTTGTACTGACTTAAATTCACGGCGTTATTTAATAGCCTTTTACGTTCTGGGTTAACCACTGCGGCTGGGATGTAAGGTTTACGCTGTCCTCTCTCTCACGCGTCCCGCATCTTCCTTTGCCAACATGACTGCTGCACTGACCTTTTTTTAGGTTTAATTAGTTAAACACGATTGTGTTTAACAAATTAAACCTAACAGAATTTAACCTATGAGAGTATTTAAATAGTATTAAAACACTTGTGTGATACTCGTATTATTACAAACCAAGCAGGGTTGGCATAATTAAAACAAGTTGTTTTAAAACACCTGTTTAAAACAGTTTGAAATTAAACAGTGTTTTTTATTACCCGTTTCAACTACTTTTTAAGGCAGATGAATGCATATTAAAATGAAAATAAATTAATATTCAGGAGTCTAAATAGTTTGACATAAAACCTTTCGAGTTTAATGCCATTGTTATGTCATATTTTTAACTTTTATTGACACTATAATAAATGAAATAATGCTTAAAATTTTTAGATCACATGTTATTCCATTGATCTTTTTTCGTAAAAAAATCATTTCAAAGGGTAAATTTGAAAAAATATAGTCTAGAAATGAAACATAACTGATTTATACGTTTAGACATCAACAAACAAGGTGGAATTAATTTTAAAAAATAACCAGAAACTAAAAAAAAAAAACTTATTTAAAACATTTTGAACTGTTTGTTTTATAAATTTGAAAAAAAACTGTTTTTATTTCCAACCCTGAAACCAAGTCATATTAAAACTCCTTATTAAGCAAAAATTTCTATAACTCCTTTTAAATAATCCTTAGTTGAGCAATGTTCTTACCGTATCAAAATTGTTTTATAATAATTCAGTGGGCAGGATGTATGCGGGGGATTGCGGGAAGGGAGCCCGAAATTTGACGTACGATCGACTGGCCGAACGCGATTCAATTTTGTGCAAAAGAAGACGGAAGCCTTAAAAACACGCGCTGTTGACATGATATGCATTGCCTATTTAATTTGCATTTATTTTTTCATTTTTAATTGGTATAATTATAACTTGGTGATTGTCGTGTTCCTCTTTATAGTTATTTAATTATAATTGATTGTCGTCTATTTCAATTAATTAATCAACGAAATGTGTGTTGGCTACCAGGTACAGGGATGCCACAGCCCAGTTCTTCGGGTATATACGGGCGTGATGTTATGTATTTTCAAAAAGTATTATGGTTTCTACACAGAGACATTTTACTCGCTAAGCTACAAGACAATTTAAACAAAGAAAACATTTTTTTCTTAGAGATCATTATGCATGGTCTTAATATGGCGCACAACTTAAACAAAAGTACAGTCTAATTAGCAAAGCTACACAATTACCCCTTTCAACCAGCCCCAGTCTACACAAGATAATCCCCACATTATCAACAAACACTTGAAGGAGCCATCACGTGAGCATATATCCTTGGATTTGTTTAAAGATGGTCGCTGTGTTTACGTAACGGCAACTGGGTCGCGTCGTCTGGACATGCCGCACTTTGTACGTCTGGGTGTAATGCACTCCCGCAGGAAACTGCGCAGGAAAATCACCGGCGACCTGCGACGACCTGTCTGCAGTTCGACAGATACTTTTTCTAGATGTGTGCTTGTTTCTAGTAGCAATCAGAAGTGTAATTCTATTTATTTTTCTGTGGTAATATCATCAAATGAGTCCTCCTGACCAGAGTAGGGAAGGAGGAACTATCAGACTTGTACTGACTAAAATCCACGGTGTCCTTCAGTAGCCCTTTATGTTTCTACTAAGGATCTCCAGAACGCCACCTGCCATGATTCTTTCATAGTCCTTTGACTTCATTTCTTTTCAAAAACTTAGGTGTTTTATAAATTGATGCTGAGACTGAGAAACTTAAGATATTGGTAAAGGAATTGAGCCTAATTCTACCCCGTGGGTGACTGGTATAACGGCCTAGTTTTATCTTTTCTCTTGTTATCTTTCAGTTTATTTTTAGCTAGAAACCGTCTTACCATTATAAAAATAAATATCTGTTGAACACGTCTTTAAAAAACTGGCAAAACAACATTTCACGTTGACTTATGGGTCGCATTGCAGTCACTTTTCTTAGACAAATTCAATTCAAACAAAAGTTTATTTTTTTGTGGTAAGGTGACAAAATATGTTTAACCAAACATTTTTTCCCATGGAGGTGGAGTGAATTTTCAACGATCCTAACATACTCCTTTTAAAATCACCTTCTTTCTGAGCCACCTCACCAAAAAGGTCATTGCAGATCTACCTAGGGCTTTATCACTGTTGAATCAAATAAGCTTATGACCCGGTTTCTACCAAAATGAGACACGCAAAGCAGAGAGGAGACATACAAAATGAACAATATCCTGTTGCCTCTCCTGCACGAGTAGCATGGCGATTCTATCTCTATTCTACCAAGAAAAGGCAAAGTTATTTCATCGTTATTTCTATACAAATCAACTGTTTTTTTGCACATAACACGATTCTTACACCATTAAAGAATAGAAAGATATTTCTTCTATATTTTTTAAACATTGCTTTGCATAAATCGATAAATCTCTTTTACGTTCTGTGATTTTGTCTATTCTCGCGTCGACAAAACCCGTTTCTACGGCGCCATGCTACGCGTGCTGTCATACACAGGAGAGGTGAAAGAATTAATGTTCCGGGTGTGAGAGAAGAGATTCCAAGAAATAACGTTTTGAAGAAAATTCGACAATGCGATGACAGTCACGAGGTCATTTGCCGAGGTCACATCACATAATATTTGGCAAAAACATCAAGCTTAAAAATAATTCCTAGATAAATCCTCGATAGTAAGTATTAATCAAACTACTCGTATCTTATCGATTAGCGGTAGACGTACAAGACGGATCAGGTAGTTAACAATCTGTGAATGTAATATTAGTATGTATATCACGAAACACTGGTGTGAACCAGCCTTGCGTTTTGTAATAACACCAGGTGTATTATTCCTCTTGGAACGATTACTGTTTATTCCTTTTCAAAAATTTATTTTAACGAATTTCCTAATTTTACTGTCAGGATAAATCGTAAATAATAATCAATGTACAGACTCCAGCAGGGCAAACTACCCGAATCTGTATTTTACGAATCGAAAACTATCCTTCCAATATTGTAATAAGGTTGAAAATCTAATTATAGAATGTGCTAGCTTGATGTGCTGGCGTCTGTATATTGTATCAATGGGGAAGGCAAGTCAAAGCTTATTGTAGATGGCGCCACCATAGCTTAGTCCTAATCCGACCAATGAGGTAGTACTATTTTGAAGTACCTATAAGATTTGCATCAATGACGATGCTTGGAACAAGCTATACTAGCGCCATTAGTTCCCCAGTTGCTATCCCCATTTACCTGCTTAGTACCATTTACTACAGCTTTAGTTGAAAATTTTTTTTTAAGTGGAACGAACGACAACGCCATGAAATCTTCAATAGTTTTTTACAGATCTATACTCACGTCATGTCTGATTACTCACGCAGCAGCTGGGGCGATATGCTATTTATAGACAAAAGAAGACATTCGCGTCCATTTCAATTTCTGTCCCGCTCAAGCTTCTAAGCTTGGTATTTGCGTGGCCGTGGTCTCTTCTACTAGACACGTGCTTCAGTACTATCTTTACAAAAATTAGTCGCTATTCGATTTCTTAATTATGTTATCTAAGAACAAAGTCCCACTGTTATACATAATTATAGTTAAGGAGTAATTAATAGGTATGTACCTAGGTCGAGATAACCGAACATCCGCATTGTTAAAAATTACATGCAAAACGTGCTCTTCTTTTGGTCGAAGAGTCTTCAAAACTCAGTAAGTATAAGCACAGATAAAGCTCAATTTTATTTATGCTCTATTTATGAAAATTATGAAAGTTCGTGAGGAATATGGAAACCAGAATAATTATCATGAAGACTCACATGAGGAGTAGTGGTAGCCCATTGTTACTAAAATTGCTTTTTGTAATTTATTTCATCACCACAATATGGAAAACAATGAAGGAAAACATCGTAGAACACCCCACATGTCCTTACCGTAATTATAAAACATGTGGCGGCTGCCGCCTCATAAAAGGAAGCCTATATCCCTGGTGTGGGAACATTAGGTAAGGACTGAAATGCTATATTACTTCATCATCATCTTTCTGCTAACCTTATAACATTTTGAAACATACTGGGACATAATAACTGCACGCGTAGCATGGCGCCGTAGAAACGGGTTTTGTCGACACGAGAATAGACAAATTGACATAACGTAAAAGATTTTTATCGATTTAAGCATAGCAATGTTTAAAATATTGGTACGAGTATATAGAAGAGATAATTATGTTTCTTTTCTTTAATGGTGTACGAACTGTGTCATACTTGTGCAAAAAGCAGTCAATTTGTATAGAAATAACGATGAAATAACTTTGTCTTTTTTGGTAGAATAGAGATAGAGTCGCCATGCTACGCGTGCTGGGCCCCAGTTTTAGTCTGGATCTTTCAATAACTCTTCTTTAAGCAGTTCTCTTTTTCGGTGGGTACCTATATTTGGGATCGGTGCAACACGTTTTCTTCTTACATTCGTTATGAGACGACAAAGCATCATTTGTTCCTCCGTCATTCCCAGATTCCAATGCCCAGATTCATAAAATTCCTCACACAATCCATCCATCTATTACTTCACTTGAAACATAATTTAAATATACGTAAAGAAATACTGTATTCTTTCTTACATCATCACTTGTCTGCCCTAAATCTATAAAAAAATTTGAGAGATGTCAAGGGACACCCGGATGGAACGAAGTTAACAAAAATAATCGTCGCAACACCACACTGTTCAATGCGAAATAGAAAGACGAAACGAAAATATCTGGCTTGCTTTCTATTAGAGAGAGAGAGACAGAGAAACATGTGCACGCCGCAATACGACAAGAGTCACGAGGAACGGGGGTTGAGTGAGGGGTACGGGGCGCGGGGTGCAGGCGCGAGGTGCGGGGCGAGGTAAAAAAGTGTCGTGCCAACTTTTCGTAAGAATTTTTTCCGTCTAGCCCCCTTTCACAACGCGCGATAAGGAACTTCGTTCCAAAAAGTCTATGAAATGCACCATCCTCCAGAATTCCTGTTTTCTTCATTCCTCAACGGTGCCAACACGAACAGATTATGTTCGTAACACACTTTTAAGTAGTGATAACGTCTAATCAACGTCTGCGATGCGTCTGCGCTGCAACCTTGGACCGTGGACACTACGCCTTTTTTTTTGTTTTATCACTATATTTTTATTATAATGTTTTACTAATTTTGTACCGGTTTGGATGAAACATAAAATCTGAAGGCCGATTTCGTTTATATTTTGTTTTATCAGTTGATTTGTAAAATAAATAATAAAAAAAAAAATGCACAGTCACGGGGAATATTAAACTAGCTATTGCCAGCGGCTTTTTCCGCGTGTTACTGTTAAAATATCCCACGGGAACGTGACCGGAATAAAGGTGTGTGTTTCCTTTATGTTTTTCATCAAGATCCCTGCAGCCGTTCTGAAGCAATTGAGATCATCATAATCAAAACTTTCGCGTAAATTATAAGATCTATGAGTAAGGATGCTAAGCAAACCTACAAACTATACCTAGCAGCGAAGCAGTTCGCATGGCCGGCTGGTATTTTGGTTGCAGAAGCTTCGAAAAAAGAAAAAGTGTTGTAGTAGTACATACCAGGCGTTCGATCAATTGTTCGAGATTACGACCGGTAGCGGCCCCGTAAGCTTCCTATTAACTGTTTTCATGGTGGAATGATTGCGGTTAGAACCATGAGGCTCTTTGAAGTCAATCCGATATTTTAAACCCCTTTTGCCGTTACTGCATTATACTACGACTTCTATATTATCATGCATGCCTGTAATAAATTACTGATCGACTCAATCGTAAGTTCTAAATTATGAACAGTTATAAACAAACCCTTTCAATATTCTCGGGTCCTCAGCGGTCTGTCTGGGCTGGACGCTCTACATTATCTCTACGTAATAATTGTTGTCACCGTACCAAGCCCATTTTACAATATTTTGATAATTTCAGGTGATTAACATTCAGTAAAAGCAATGTACTTTACAGAAAGGCTATTGAACCGTGTTCGTTAACGTTCAAAAATAAATATTTGATTGAAAACTAAAAAACCTTTTTCTGTAGCTTACCACATTGTTTCATTATTATTCAAGGGGCAAATGACGGATAATAATCTTTCTGTATGCAATAGTTAACGATTTTTTCAGTTTTCAGTTCTATCAGTTCAGGTTTCAGTAGTATTTTTATATGTTTTTAATTACAAATTGTCTTTTGTAACGAACATTGAAGGTCTACGGCAGCAGATAGCGACGACCCCGGTGGAAAAATTTAACGTTTACGATAGCCAGACATTACAACATGTCACATTATCGCCGAGCCCTTTGTCCCTTTCGAGGTGAACTCTATAATATACGTTGCAAATTATACCTAATGACAGCCGATTAGAGCTGATTGTCCAACAGTTAGGAGACTACTTAGGCAACCATTACCTAAGTCAACCATAGTCAAGTAGTCTGAGTGACCTCTCGCAAATTGGGTAATTCGAGAAGGACGGCCTTTGCACGCTAGTATTGTTTTTTTGCCAAAGTCGAAGCAATAAAAATATCTCGAAATAGTGTCGATGATGAACTGATATTTTTCTAAAAATTTAGTTCATGATAGACTTCAACTCGATTTTCGGTGAACGGACGACTATCTTGTAAGTATTACTGAGTTGCCTCCGAAGCTCGAAATGTCTGCGAAGCAGTTGATCCCGTAACAGGTACCTATCTTCTTCTAATTAATCACTGCAGTCTTGTCAGAGTAGTCGTGATCGTCACGTCAGAGGTCGCTTCACAAAGCGCCACCATTCCTCTCACACCGCTGCCCTGGTTCTTTCGTGGACCATTCAATATAGCCTTGGTGTGGTCTGTCCAGTGCATTGGTTACAGGTATAAGTGGCCCGGTATTCTGACAACGTGACATTACTCTGCTGTTTGTGTATGTGAAAGTTTTTATTAACGTACCTGCGATTCAACAGAATTCTGAGAGTGAGGCAAAGTTAAAAAAAAAACATTATTTAGCAAGACCGTGTTTCACATCAAAAATCCTTACCGTGTCACAAGGAAATGTCGTAAGATCTACTTAGATCCACCCACTGGTTTACGTGACTTTAAGCACCACAATCGTATCCGTGTCAATGCTGGGTCAACAAAGAAATGTCACGCATTCGAGTTACCAGAACTGATACCGTGATACCCAAATATTGTTCCAGTATTTTCGATTCAACAATTACTGTGCATGAATAATAATCAATTCTATATAAATCCACACGGAAGTTTCCTTGAGACGAGGAATATTTATTTAATTGTTGGTAAATAAGTGCAGTTGTTCACTTTCGAAGCGGATCTCACATTGAGGACATCCGATAGCAGATAGAGGAAACTCCCGAGCTAATTGATTAATAGCTTAATTAATTAATTAGTTATGTAATGAAGCGGTGTCTGGCTTAATTTGATGACTGTTCTATCACTTTAAGCCTGCATATATAAAGTATAAAAGACCAAAATTCTTCCAAAAGTGAAACCAAATAATTCCGGATCGAACTGATGCAACAATCGGTAAAAACAGAGATAAAATAAAAGCACTTTCTACAAAAACGGTTATCAAATTGGCACGTTGTAATGCAAAAGTAGACACTTGATAACAAATAAGTTAAGCTATCACCAATCTTTAGGTACAATTTAGGGAAGGAATGCAGTGAAAAAAAAAGTCTATACATATAGCTCTTTCAGAAAAGGCAGTGGAAGTTTGCCGTCAACATGAACTTCGACCTCCGTGTCATAACACCGTCTGGCTGATCTGCCCGTGACACATCTGGCTAATTGGGACGCGCTGATAGGCTACGTGACCATGGGAGCGTAGCCTCCAGGGTCGGGAAGTACGAAGTACGGTGCGGTAAGGACATTACCTCCATGTGTTGGAAAAAACCACAGATTATTTTGTTTTTGGACTTTGTACACTATGTTTTTCCCCTGCAATGCTGTTGACGACTGCTCAAAGATGAGGAGAGTGCCTTAAAAGAAAAATAAATGATGGATTATTATTGAATCCGCGCCACACAGTCTTGCAACCACACAAAGGGACATTATTAAAGTGCAACTAATCCAGCAGCCTAATCGTTTTTGACGCAAATGTAGGATAGCACCTTACAATTGTCTAATGAACACACAAATAAATAAGTAAAATTCCGTAGTCGTCGAAACACATAATTAAATACACTTATCGCATAGAATCTTCTGTCAATTATTATTAAACAAGGGATTATTATAGGTGCGGTATAATTTGCCTAAATGTTAAAGCGTAGGCAACAATAAATTGAAGCCTACTTCTGTAAGCTATAATGAATGAAATTTAAGCCTACTTCTGTAAGTTATAATGACTAAAATTTAACCCTACTTCTGTAAGTTATAATGACTAAAATTTAAGCGTACTTCTGTAAGTTATAATGACTAACATTTAAGCCTACTTCTGTAAGTTATAATGACTAAAATTTAAGCCTACTTCTGTAAGTTATAGTGACTAAAATTTAAGCCTACTTCTGTAAGTTATAATGACTAAAATTTAAGCCTACTTCTGTAAGTTATAATGACTAAAATTTAACACTTTCACTGTCCGCGCAGCAGACACAATAGATAAACAATGGTCGTGAGTCACATGTGACTCATCGGACAGGGAAGTGGTTAAGTCTACTTATGTAAGTTATAATGACTAAAATTGAAGCCTACTTCTGTAAGTATAATGACTAAAATTGAAACCTGCTTCTGTAAGATACAATGACTAAAATTGAAGCCTACTTCTGTAAGTTATAATGACTAAAATTGAAGCCTACTTCTGTAAGTATAATGACTAAAATTGAAACCTGCTTCTGTAAGATACAATGACTAAAATTGAAGCCTACTTCTGTAAGTTTTAATGACTAAGCCTACTTCTGTAAGTTAAACAGCATCATAAAACAAAGATTAACGCATGAAATGAATGTGATTGTGTGAAAAGCGTGGGCCTTAAGATAGGGACTCGCCAATACTGGATGCGGAACTCGTGGACTCTGAAAGTAATGTTCAGCATATGTAGTTCATGTGATCACGCGACAAACATATAGCAAATTTATTATCATAATGCAAACGATGGCTGCGTATTTACTTGCGTGTTTCTTGATAAATATTGCCTGTTTAAACTTAGTATTATCCCAATGACATTAAGGAATATTTGGATCAAAAGAACAATGTTATTAAAGAAAGAGGGATTCACGAATATGCAAACAGAAAGATTGATTTTGAAAATCATTCTGATTTACGAGTTTGAAAGTCTGTCATCATCATCATCAGCCTATAATGTTCCCACTGCTAAGACACAGGCCTCCTCTCTGTGAGAGGGAGTGGGCCGTAATAAACCACGCGGGCCCAGTGCGGGTTGGTAGATATCACAATGTCTTCGAATTTTTGGTTCTAGGACATGCCGCTTTCCTCATGATGTTTTCCTTCACCGGTTTGAGAGCAGTGGTGATGAAATAAATTACACAAAGTAATGCGCCTGGCGGGGTTCGAACCCACGACCTACAACTCGTAAGTCGGGACCGATACCACTGGGCCACCACTGCTCTTGACAACACACAAGCTCTTGAAATTACAAGTCTGTAGGTAGTTTTATTTATATATAGGTAAGTATCTATATACATATTATAAATAAAACTACCTACACAGACACCCACTAAGTAGCAGTGGGTCTTTTGAGGTGTACCTATAGGAAATTAATATTCCTTTCAAGCCCATTTTGATGTTCGGCTTTTACTCCGAGCCAAAAATCTAAATCCGTTTCATTCCCTTAACTATGAGAGAGGAGGCCTGTGTGACCTGTGTCCCAGAAGTGGGAACATCATAGCCTGAATAGGCTTATTTTTATGCTTTAACTGGGTACCTACCGTTCATCCCAGTCAAAGACATTTAAAGAATTATTTAATGTCTTTGATCCCGGTAATATTTATGTTCCCGTGAGTTACAAGGCACATAACCTCAAGCCTGGATTTACTCAAATAGTGGGCAGACGATGATGTACGTGGGCCAGTGCATCGCTTGTTCTTTTGTTTCACTTACTTTATTATTAAAACATTCATATTTTTCGAGGTGAGCTAAAAATACCGTTCCTGCCATGTTTACGGAATGACTAAGTGAATGACCCAGATTTCACGCAAACAACCTTTTTTTTTTGTTTATTTTTTCCCAGCTGCAACTCAGAAGGAGGTCAATGTTTTATTAAAAACTTTTTTACTTTTGGATCAAGTTGGTAGTTTGGACTTTTGCAACCATAGATAACATAGTAAGCAATGATGCGTGAGTTTCCCCTCTATGGTTTCTCCATGCTTGACAGATGCCCATAAAGCAGCGCTATTACCAGGGCTGCGTTTAAATCCTTTATCCACTTTATACTGACTAAATGTCAAACGCCCCGTTCAAGCACACCGAGAGGTGAAAAATGAAACTAACTAAAATTTAATCTGCCCCGTTTACGGTCGTCCGCTGGCAAAAGTTTTTACTGAAAGGAATAAATATTTGCGACCTTTTTACCACGCAAAATTTTATCCTGCTGTCAGATTGACATTAAGTTTTATTGTTTTGCTGCATTTGCGCTATAAAACGAATATTTTTATTATAAAGAGTGAATATTATTTGTGGATTATGGATTTAATTAATATTACACCGGCAAATTGAATAATTGTTTCAAAAACTGAGCTGTCAATTGAATTTGACAGCTAACATTGACAGAAACTTATGACTCCGTTCAGCGAACCCTCGCCAGTTTAATTTTTTTCCAGCGCAATACCGCCGGAAGATTTAATTTAAAAATTGACAGGGGTGCGTTTAAATCTTCCAGCGATATTTCGCCGGTAAAAAATTAAACTAGCGAGGGTTCGCTGGACGGAGTCATAAGTTTCTGTCAATGTTAGTTGTCAAATTCAATTGACAACTCAGTTTTTTGAACAAATAATCAATTTGCCGGTTTAATATAAATCCATAAATCCACAAATAATATTTACTCTCTAAAATAAAAATAATATTCGTTTTTACGGTGCGAATCGAGCAAAACAACAAAACTTAATGTCAGTCTGACAGCAGGATAAAATTTTGCGAGGTAAAAAGGTCGCAAAAATTTATTCCATTTAGTAAAAACTTATACCAGCGGACGACCTTAAACGGGGCAGATTAAATTTTAGTTAGCTTCATTTTTCACCTCTCGGTGTGCTTGAACGTGGTGTTTGACATTTAGTCAGTTTAAGTTTAAACTGGATAAAGGATTTAAACGCAGCCCAGCTCAGTTTATTGAACAAATAATCAATTTGCCGTTTTAATAAATAAATCCATAATCCACAAATAATATTTAGGTACTCTCTAAAATAAAAATAATATTCGTTTTTACGGCGCGAATCGAGCACAACAACAAAACTTAATGTCAGTCTGACAGCAGGATAAAATGCGAGGTAGAAAGATCGCAAACATTTATTCCATTTAGTAAAAACTTATACCAGCGGACGACTGTAAACGGGGCAGATTAAATTTTACTTAGCTTCATTTTTCACCTCGCGGTGTACTTAAACGGGGTGTTTGACATTTAGTCAGTATACATTTAAACTGGATAAAGGATTTAAACGCAGCCATCTATTACCTATGACATTTTTTTTTAAGTTCTTTAGCCTCTGTTATAATTTATACAGGCTTATTGATTTCTCGTTTCTTCTAAATACCTATCTTCTTGACTCACTACATAATATATATTTCCATATAATACAGATAAAGAAAGTAGTAAATGCGCGAAGAAATTCTTATCAACGACTCAAAGATCTTTAAAGATTACTTACCTACCCAACAAACAACTTACGTTATTTTTCTGTTTCTTTTAGATAAGAAGTGCCTACAATATCTTCTGTGTAAGCCACCTACATCACGTAGTCTAGGTAGGTATATCAACTATTATTAATAATATGTAAGTATGTTTATCTTGACTGGCCTGGTGGTCTAGTGGTTAGTGACCCTGACTGCTATGCCGGAGGTCGTGGGTTCGATTCCCACCCAGGACAAATGTTTGTGTGATGAGCACGATCATTTGTTCTGTGTCTGGGTGTATTTTATCTTTAATATGTATGTATTTAGAAATATATATGTATGTTTATCAGTTGTCTAGTACCCATAACACAAGCTCTGCTTAGCTTGGGACTAGATGGCGTTGTGTGATAGTTGTGGAATATTATTTATTTATTTATTTATTATTATCTATGTAGAGGGTTATCTCTGGAACTAATGATCAAATCCATGAAAAAAAAAACCAGTAATAAATAATTATTCCTGAGTGATAACCTCGCTAAATATTCACATTACGCACTTAATATTATAAATACAAAATTAAGTTTGTTTATTTGTTACCATTTCAGGCCTAAACCATTGAATCAATTTTTCATACTATCCGTTGTCAGGTGTGGACAGACGGACAGACATATCACATAGGTACTTTCCATCCCAATTCCAAATTCACGCGAGTGGAGCCGCGGGCACCAATGCGAGTTATCCTGGTAGGCAAATAAATTATGCATATTATTATTCACCGAAATATCAGCATTATCGTCTAGCAAGTCGGAAACAGTAAATGCGCAGACAGGCGATGGGATAATATTGAGACGCAATGGTCAGGGCCAATAAACTTCACAAACGAAACCGCAGGCAGAAACCAGTCATTTATTTTACCTATTTATCTTTCTCAATTACTTATAATTATCCGCAAGTAACCTTCTCCTGAAAATACTTATACAAACATTGCACTGTGATTTCGACGTAATAAATCCGGATGCTGAATTTAAAAATAAAAAGCTTCGATCGGTCTCCGCTGCACGCTATTTTTACTTTATGCAAGATGTATTTTTGAAATGAGTAATTTGTCTGATGAAAATGAAAGACAGAGAAATTACTTTTTGAATTTCAAGACCGAAAAATGTTAACCAATTTCTTATCTTAAGTCAATTGCCAAATTCGCAAAAGAAACATAGGTACTTACTACATTTGAGGGATTTGTGCGCAAAATTCAACAACAACACAGCCATGTGTCACGGCTCACGGCAGGGCAGGTGTTCAATTCCCGCACATAATACATAGATGAGTACCTATACCTTATTACCAGGACCGCTAGTACCTATTATATTATCTTTGCCAGGACCATGAAACAATGTTGTTGCTCCTGGTATGGCTGCTTGTAGCTAGGTATATATGTGTTTTTAATTAGGTATTTTTAAATACTTAGGTACATTAACAAAGTGACTATAAACACCGGATTTTCTATGCAGGATACACCCTTTATTTTCAGAGGGTATACTGGCTTTACGTGTAGGTACTCGTAGAAACAATATAATGTGGACCAAAGCCTACTATTATTTATACAGGGATGATTATGATTTGGTGCTCCTTGGAGGGTATTTACGTTCAACAGTGGACGGCAATAATTCCAATTCCGATAATGACTTTTCAAAGTAATTTAATAATGAAGTACCTAGTTCACTATCCGTAAAAGTATATAATTTATAAAACAAATAGGTACAATAGGTAGTTAGAACGATAGTAAGCAATTAGCAATGTAACTCCTAAGATACACAATTTAAAAGAAAATGCAGAATCTAAGTACCTACTTAAATTATTAAGCAATTTAACTATTACTTTGTAATATTTGGTACATGCGTAATCGTTTAGAAAACTTATTAATGTAAATAAACGCCATATAAATTTTTACTCCGTGCGGAAATCGAACCCGTCACACCTAGCGCAGCAGCCAATTTATCTACTGCACCAATTATGTCTTTAAATTAAGATTAGCTAACTATAAAAGCTACGATCAAAATAATTATGTTTGTTAAATTAACACAAAGTTCAATAGTTCAAAATAATAAGCCTGGTTCCGTATTGACAAACAAGTTACAACTCTATCAGCTGAAACATAGTATGTATATTCTACACGGGTATAGTAAATTGGAGAGAGAATCATAATAAGTGTAATAAGAAATTACTATCTTGAAGGAAAACCAG
Organism: Agrotis segetum; assembly: GCA_036375495.1. NCBI lineage: Eukaryota > Metazoa > Arthropoda > Insecta > Lepidoptera > Noctuidae > Agrotis > Agrotis segetum. Next base: position 220,770 of record JAQSVV010000430.1, read on the forward strand.
TCCTTACTGTTAGAAAATACATTTATAAGTAAATTTAATAAAACTTATTTTGTATCTGTATATTAAATTAATGAAACCTATTTTGACTTATTTAAGATTAAAATGAATAATCATGCCATTAAAAAATTATGTCAAATGATCTGTTCAATATTTTTAGCACCAACAATCCTATTTTATAGAAATTAGTCTCGTTTAATTATTGTTAATTCGTTATAATTTTTATTATGATATCTTGTAATTATTTTAGTAAGTTATAGTGTAATTAGTTTCTTTAAGAAAAAAAAATGTAAAGTGGTGTCGGCCATGTTGATTGATTCATTCTGTTAACGGACGCGCAAGAGTCAAGTGTTGAGTTCTCAATAAAAGTACAATGTAGTAAAAGTTGGTTTTAATTATCAAATTCAGAAGTGGTGGATGAAATTTACCTGTGCTACTTGTGGTAATGTATAATTAACAGGCAGTATTTGGTAAGTAAATTTTCTTATTTACAATGTGGGTATACTGTCGAGAAATGATTTTTTTAACCGGTATGGATACACTTTAATGTGGTTAAAACGCATAGTTGTTACTTCAAATGCTGTAAATCTGTGTTGAAATATCATAATTATTAAGTATACATTTAAATTAAGAAAATATTATACAGATACGTATTGTTGTCATAACGGTAGGCGATTTTAATACTTCTAATCTTAACTAACGTTGATTTACGAAGTTCTCATAAATATCTAGTGTTTAGTGCTCCTACTAGACACTAAATGGTGACTGTGTTTAACAATAAGATCTAAATCATTACTTTAGAGATGTCAACAAAGGTATATTCTTTTCCAGATATTGTTGTGATTATTTTCTTTTCCATTTTCTCGGTTCGTTTTTAATTACAGATAGATCTTTCTAATCTATGTATATGTATTAAAGATATACAAGTAATTATCAGTATAATATTGGCTTACTTTTTTATTTTTATTCAAGTACATTTATAGTATTTTGAGGAGGTATATAATGGAAGATCGTGGGTACACGCCAGAGGGCCCTGTGCCACAGCCTACGCCCTATACGAAACAAACTACGATTAGGAACCAGACTAGATCAACGCGAATGAGTCGTAAAAGACACCGAAGTTCCACCAGTGATAGTTCCTCTTCGAGATCTAGTAAATCTGATCGTTATTTTAAAAATCGCAAACGTCACCGCCGTCGGTCCGTAAGACATCGCCGTGGTCGATCTTACTCACGACGAAGTCAGTCCAGTCGCAGATCCCGTATAGATTCTCCCCCGCCAAGACGTCGTCGTTCCCATTCTGTCTCTTCTAGAAGCGATGAGAGCGATAATGTTCGCAGTCATCATTTTCGCTCGCGACATATTAGCCATAGGTCACGCATAAACTCACCGTCGCCGCAACGTCATACGAAATCGCGTTATCGTGTACGACGTCCGCACAATCGAGATAGATCAAGAAGTCGGGTTTCGGGAGAGTCTTCTGATAAGCAATTAGAAACACATTCTCGATCTAGTCGTATAAAAAACAGCTCCGAAAATATCCTTAATCAATTAATAAGCGCATTACAAAGTGGAACTAACGTTCGTAGCAACAATTCTACTCATGTGCAGGGCTCGCAGAATGTTATTACCGAGTTCGACCCAACATCAAAGAGCCAAACTATAAACGATTGGCTCGCTAAAATTAACGAATCCGCTGAAATTTATGGATGGACAGAACAACAAACCATCTTTTATGCCTTACCAAAACTATCCGGGTTAGCGAAGAAGTGGTATGATGGCCTTACTACTGTCAAGTTCACTTGGAATGAATGGCAACAAAAACTGTTGACAACGTTTCCAAGTGATCAGAACTACGCCGACCTCTTATTTGAAATGTTAAATCGGAAAAGTCGGCGTAATGAAACATTGGTAGAATATTTTTATGACAAAATTATGTTGATAAACCGATGTCAACTAAAAGGCCGTCAGGCAGTGGACTGTTTAAGCCATGGGGTTTATGACAATAATATTAGGATGAATATTCAAGGGGCCCAGTTTAATGATCCTGACCAAGTGTTGAATTATTTTCGCAATATTTCACATAACATTAGAGAGCGAAATTACGTAGATAATAATTCACGAAAAAATCCTGAGACCCAAGAAAATAAATCTAAAGGTTCTAATGACTTATCAACGAATAGAAAAATACCTCAAACCATTACCTGCTACAATTGTAGAGAAGTAGGTCACACTGTAACAAATTGTACCAAAGAAATTATTAAATGTAACAAGTGCAAACGTCATGGTCATTTAGAATCCAATTGTAGGGTTTATTTAGGTGTCACCTAATCTAGTATTAATAATACAAATGCCACCAACGCAAAAGCCAATGATACCAAACTTACTTCAAAGCAAGTCATGAATATTGATGAGACTGTGGGCAGTAATGAAAAATACTTTAAACAAATAAGTGCAAATGGTAATAGTGTAACCGGATATGTAGATTTTGGGAGTGAATGCACTCTTGTAAGTGATGACATTTGTAAAACTTTACAATTAAGTTTAAATACTGTTAATTTACCGACCCTTAGAGGGTTTGGAAATAGTGCGATTATTCCTAATGGTAGAGTAGATGTCAGCATAAAAATAGACCTCGTGGAATTGCAATTATCAGCATTCGTCGTTCCTGCTTCTTATTTGCCAACTGACATATTGATAGGACAGTCGCTCACAGAACACCCTTCAGTGAGAGTATTTAAATCAGACAAAGAATTAATTCTGTATCAAGTTACATCAAACAAGTCCAATTTAATTGTCCTTAAGATTAGAAACGAATCTACAGTTAATCATATTTGTCCCATTGAGGTGAGCAGTAGCTCTAATTTTACTGGTTTCGTAAGTATTACGTCTGATCTTAGGATGAACAAAGGTTCGGAATATTTAATTTTACCTGGTCTATATCCTATTACCAAAGGTATTGGGCACGTAGTTCTGATTCCCCTCAACGGTAGAGAGCTATTTTTCGCTAAAGATAAAATTTTAACTAGAGGTATAGGTATACCTAATGAAGTATTCCCTGATGACATTAAAAATAGTTACGTTATGAACGTCCGGCGCATCTCTACTAATGTTAAAACTATAATTACATTTGATGATTTAAATGTTGACACAGATTTAGACACGGGGGCTGTAGATAAATTGATAGATATTTTAAATAATTATCGAGATTGCTTCGCGTTCTCAACCATTGAGCTAGGAAAAACGTCTGTGGCAGAAATGAAAATTACCTTACATGACACTTCTCCTGTAACTTACCGGCCTTATAGATTATCTCTAACAGAACGAGAAAAAGTAGGACAAATTATAAATGAGCTTCTGGTTAGTGACATTATTCGGGAATCTAACTCGGAATATGCCAGCCCGATAATATTAGTACCTAAAAAAAATGGCGAACTACGTCTGTGCGTCGATTACCGGGCACTTAACCGGAAGACGGTTAAGGACAAATACCCTATGCCATTAATCGACGACCAGATAGATCAACTTCAGGGACAAACATATTTTAGCACACTAGATCTTACTCAAGGCTACCATCAAATTCCAATGTCAGAAGATTCCAAACCTTATACGGCGTTTGTTACTCCAGACGGCCACTACGAATATAATCGTATGCCGTTTGGTCTATCAAACGCCCCAGCAGTATTTCAAAGGATGGTCCATTCGTTGCTAAGCAAACACAAAATACCTGGCGTTCTTGCGTACATGGACGATATAGTTATAGGGTCAAGGTCGATCGACGAAGGAATCGACAAATTAAAACGTGTCCTTGATATGCTGCGCGAGGCTAATTTATCGCTTAACTTACAGAAATGTAATTTTTTCCGGAAAACAATTGAATATTTAGGGTTTGAGATATCGTCAGATGGGATTAGGCCTGGTTCACGTAAAACAAATGCAGTGTTAGCTTTTCCGCCCCCTCAAAATCCGCATGAAATCCGCCAGTTTATAGGTCTGGCTAGTTTTTTTCGAAAGTTTATTCGTAACTTTGCGACTATAGCTAGGCCCCTTACAACCTTGACGAGAGCTAACACACCTTGGAGATGGGGTGAGGAACAAGTTAATGCATTTGCGCAAATTAAAGAATCCCTGACTTCAAGACCGGTTCTTAGTATATACAATCCTAATCGCCTCACGGAGCTGCATACCGACGCCAGCCAACTGGGTATAGGCGGGGTTTTGTTACAAAGGGAAAATGAAAACTCTCCTCTTCAAGCTGTCGCTTACTACAGTAGACAGACCTCTCCCGAAGAGCAGCATCTCCACTCATATGAGTTGGAGACGCTTGCGGTTGTGATGTCCCTTAACCGTTTCCGTGTTTACCTGCTCGGTATCCAGTTCAGAGTGGTGACGGATTGTAATGCGCTAAGGACTACATTAACAAAACGTGATCTTATACCACGAATAGCCAGATGGTGGCTCCTTGTCCAAGACTTTGACTTCACAGTTGAGTATAGACCTGGAGCTCAACTTCAACACGCGGACGCTTTAAGTCGCAATCCCTTACCATGCACTGAAGATGACAAAATGGAGATTAATGTGTTTAGCATTAATTCAGATGCTCAAACTTTGCTTTCAGTACAATTATCTGATCCCAAATTAAAACTTATCAAATGCATATTGGATAAGAATTCTTTGGAGGCAAAAGATATTCTAAATAATTATTCTCTTAAAGATGGCAAAATATATAGAAGAGTTGGGGATGAATTTAAATGGGCAGTACCACGTGACGCTCGATGGAAGATTTGCTTTCTTTGCCATGACGAAAGCGTAGCTTTTCTTTCGAAAAGACCTTAGATAAAATGCGAAGAGACTACTGGTTCCCGGGCATGGCACGATTTGTGAGGAAATATGTGCGGGCATGTATCCAATGTGCCTACGCTAAAGAGCCTTCCGGTAGGAAACAGGGGATGTTACATCCGATACCAAAGCCTACCACGCCCTTCGAATGTATCCATATAGATCATGTAGGTCCATTTGTACGCAGCAAGAGCGGGAATACTTATGTATTAGGAATAGTTGACGCGTTTACAAAATTTATTATACTACGGGCGGTCAGGAACACTAAAAGTAAGACGTCGATACAAGTTTTGAGAGAATTTATAGGTTTATTTGGTTGTCCAAAAGTCATAGTCTCCGACAGGGGGACTAGTTTTACCTCTGATGAATTTAAGTCTTTTATTACCTCGAATCAAATAAAGCATGTTCAAAATTCGGTTGCCACTCCTCGGGCAAACGGACAAATCGAGAGGTATAACCGTTCGATTCTAAGCTCGCTAACCGCTCTAAATTTTGACCAAGACGATCGTAATTGGGATACGGAACTTAACAAGGTACAATGGAGCTTAAATAATACACTAAACAAGGGTATTGGTAAAACACCAGCTGAAGTCGTGTTTGGTAAGCGTACTGTTAACATTGCTGAGAGTCACCTGCATGAAGTTTCAATTAATTTGGATGTAGATAAAGATATAAATGAGACCCGCAATGAAGTAGCTTCTCATATTAGAAAGGAACAGGAGTCGATGAAAGCTCGGTTTGACAAGAAGCGATGCGCTGCACATGTGTATAAGGTAGGAGATTTAGTAATGGTGTTGAAAAACGTTCGTAATGTCGGTACTAGTAACAAACTTGTCCCTCCTTATAGCGGTCCGTATAGAGTGTCAGCTGTGTTGGGTAATGACCGTTATGAAGTCTCTAGTGTTGACGGATTTTCAAGTAGGAAATATAAAAATGTTTATTCAGCTGACAAAATGAAGCCATGGATACGATTAGGGCCCATTGGTAGTTCCGATGACGAAGGTGATGATGTTGATGGTGAATCCGCCGCAGAATGATGGCATTTCATAATTTTGATAGTTTACTTACCCTTATTATTTTGACCGTACCTTTACCTTTGATTTTATATTCTATACTTACGAATTCAGTATATAAGTAATTATATCAAATATCTGTATCTCTAATAGTACTTGTTAGTGAGCAGGAGTCTAACTGTAATTAATGATGAGCGGACCGAGATTGGAAACTACAATCACACATGGCCGTGGACTGATGAGCGGGGCAACCACTGTAAGCCTACATTTCTACACGTTAAAATTGCCCACTAGGCCGATACACCCTGTGTGTGTACGCGGTAGTGTGGATCACTACGAGGCAGTTGCACCCTGTGTGTGTACACTGTAATATACATCAGCCACAAGGCCGATACACCCTGTGTGTGTACGCGGTAATGTGGATCACTACGAGGGAGGTACACCCTGTGTGTGTACACTGTAATATACATGAGGTACAAGGCCGATACACCCTGTGTGTGTGTACGCGGTAATGTGGATCACTACGAGACAGTTACACCCTGTGTGTGTACACTGTAATATACATCAGCCACAAGGCCGATACACCCTGTGTGTGTACGCGGTAATGTGGATCACTACGAGGGAGGTACACCCTGTGTGTGTACACTGTAATATACATGAGGTACAAGGCCGATACACCCTGTGTGTGTACGCGGTAATGTGGATCACTACGAGACAGTTACACCCTGTGTGTGTACACTGTAATATACATCAGCCACAAGGCCGATACACCCTGTGTGTGTACGCGGTAGTGTAGTCCATTACGAGAAAAGATACACCCTATAACGCGGAAGAATCTGTACCTGATAAAATGTGAAAAGAATTTAAGTGAGTGTTTGTGTGAGTGTAAAAAGAAAAGTGATTAATCTAGAAACACTAAGCAATTGAATGAGGTCATTCAATATTCATTAGGATGGCCGAAGGCACAAAATGTATTTAATATGTTTTTTTTCTCTTTAAGATTTTAACTAATTAATTATGTTTTATTTTATTTTTATTGTTTTACAATTACTTATTTATCATCTTTTGTTGGCTAGAAGTTTGCCATATTTTTTATGCAGTGTTAGAAAATAAGACATTTTTTTTGTACCTAATAATAAGTAAATAATTATTGCCTGAGGTCAGGCAAAAGTTCAGGATGGCCGACTGTTAGAAAATACATTTATAAGTAAATTTAATAAAACTTATTTTGTATCTGTATATTAAATTAATGAAACCTATTTTGACTTATTTAAGATTAAAATGAATAATCATGCCATTAAAAAATTATGTCAAATGATCTGTTCAATATTTTTAGCACCAACAATCCTATTTTATAGAAATTAGTCTCGTTTAATTATTGTTAATTCGTTATAATTTTTATTATGATATCTTGTAATTATTTTAGTAAGTTATAGTGTAATTAGTTTCTTTAAGAAAAAAAAATGTAAAGTGGTGTCGGCCATGTTGATTGATTCATTCTGTTAACGGACGCGCAAGAGTCAAGTGTTGAGTTCTCAATAAAAGTACAATGTAGTAAAAGTTGGTTTTAATTATCATTACTATAACAGGGTAATCTGCTGAAATAGTCTCTTTTCATAAAAACAGTAAAACCAAATTAAGTGGGGCTTGCGCACGTACCATATAATATTAAATACGGCAAAAAAAAAACATGTCTGTTCTGTACGAGTGACCCTTTAAATTCTGTTTTTATTTGATAAAGCAGCAACAGAAATACATCATCAGTTAAAAATTCAACTGTCTCTCACGGTTCGTGAGATATCTACGGCCTGGTGACAGACTAAGGCCCGACGCTGCGTTAAACGGGTCCCCGCGACGGGCAACCGTCGCGGGTCCACGTCCGTGGTCCCGCGCGTGGCCCCGTGCGTGGCTCCGCGCGTGGCCCCGCGCGTGGTCCCGTCCGGGTTGCCGCGCGGAGACACGCGCGTGGACCCGCGCGGGGCCCCGCACGTGGCCACGCGCGTGGACACGCGACCGATATACGCAGTGTCGCTAGTTCATTTGAACGGTGTGCTTGTATAGTCTTTGTTGACTGATTTAACATCAAATAATGTTGTATAAAAAGGAAAAAGTTTCTGATTACGTAACAAACCTATGTGTTTAAGGATAAGAAATCACATAAAAAAAAAACGGCAGAGCAATTTTTCACTAGATTCTCACTAGAAGATAAAGCGCGATATGTAAAAAGTTGATTTGGAGTGACACTGAAGTCGAGTTGGATTTTTATAATTTCCTATTCTAACTTTTTTTCTTCCTATTATTTCATTTAAACCTACAAAACCTTTAACTACAAAAAAAATTGAGACTGAGGGATTTTTCGCAGAGAGTAAATAAATAAGCAATTTTCATGTTTTGGTAAAAAAACCGAACTTCTCGGCTAAAAAAAAATTGCATTATTGTGCATGTATAATCTGTATCACCTACTCTCACCATATTCCAAATTTCAGCACCGGAGGAATTTTTCGTTTGCTCCAGTTACATGCACCGTGTATAAGCACCCTTATTGACTGAACCGCGCGTAGCCCCGCGCGTGGCTCCGCACGTGGCCCCGCGCGTGGTCCCGCGCTTGGCCCCGCGCGTGGCCCCGTGCGTGGCACCGCGCGTGCCCCCGCGACGGACGTCCGCGCGGGTCTCCGCACGTGGCTCCGCGCGGGTCCCCGCACGGGTCCCCGCGACGGAGCACTTTTGTATAGAACCGCGCGTGCATCCGCGTAACGCAGCGTCGGGCCTTACAGTCAGACAGACGGACGGACAGCGGAGTAATAGGGTCCCGTTTGAACCTTTGGTTACGGAACCCTAAGAAGTAGGGTTCATCTAGAAGCATTTGGTACTTTTATGTATTGGCTTTAGTTGCACCATATGACCTCAAACAAGAAAAACTATTAAAAACGTGGTTATTAATATTTTAATTAACACCAATTATTAACCACGTGAAAGGAGTCCATTCCAAGCTGATGTCATTACATCAAATTGCATCAAATAAATGTACTACATTCCTACCACGAATTTTCCGCTGTGCTAGTATGAGTGGTGTCGCGGAGTTTAGGACTTTAGATGACATATTCATTCAAAAGTTCTCACAAATTATTTGGAACACAGGTGTTTTGCTAAGCGTTTGGAAATTATTTTATCTCAATAAATGCATCAATATCAAAACGATAGTGTATTAAAAATAATTTTACCCAAAACAAAATGTTATCTGGCTACGATTCTGTGTGACCTTTGATGCAAGTCTTATTCAGGGCAGTTTGACTTTATTTTACGATTGAATGACGCACTGGTACCATGCCTACTTATTTACATGACTTTTTTATCAATCAACTGTTATGAGATGATTTCTGACCTATCTCAATAAAATCTGTATAAGTAGATGTACTGCAGATCCTGCTCGATAAAATTAAATTAAAACTGGCAGTTGCTACGGATACGGCAGTAGGTAAAAACTTGCCTACCCACATCTTAGGGATGGTGTTTGTCCATATGACCCGATAAGTACTTGCTGTATATTATTATAAATTGTAGTGCACTTGAGGAGATAGCGCTTATCTCGTCCGGGTCACCGGGGGCAGCCGGCCATAGATCACACTTTTCCTCGCAGATCTTGTGGAAAAATAACTTTTATCAACGTGCTTGCTTGGTGATAAGTTTTTTAACGAGCGAATTAACGGTTGCTCGGCTGTTTTTGTAAACAATATACTTTCTTGTATAAACATTTTAGTTTGTACAAGAAGGTTGGTTTAGTGATAAAGTTATCTTTCTTTTTCTTTATCTTTATCTTTACATATAATAAAATCGTAGAGCTGTCATTCCTGTACATTGAATATTTTTTTCTTTTTGTATTTTTTTCGAGATAAGGAATCGATTCTGATGCCAAATCAACTTTTTTTTTCTTTCGAAATTTTTTATGTTTTTTTGATTTGATCTATCTCTTAAACTACTGTAAAGTTGTCGATCAAATTTTCCTCAAATATTCCTAATAATATGCTTCTGTTGATAGGCTATGTATCATTACGCTATTTTTCCTGGGAGATAAGCAATTTTAAATTTTGTTGATTTTATCTGTTTGTTTTTAGTTGGAAGCTAAACCACTGGATATTATTTAGTCAATTTTTCCCCAAATATTCCTTAAACTGCTCTTCTATTAATAGGATATGTATAATTACGCTATTCCCTTTGAGGGATTAGCAATTTTATAATATGTTGATTTTCAGTCATTGTTGACATTTGTATAAGAACCGCTATTTGAAAACACTGTCAGCGTACTAGCCAGTCTGGTTGGTATCCTGCTTGACTTTCGTGCAAGGGGTCTCTGGATCAAATCTCGCTATTTCTTTTTTTCACTTTTTGAGTTTTCTTATATTTGTCCCGAGAGTTTCAAATAATTAAAAAAAAAATTGTATACTTTTATTTCAATATTATTCGCGATTTTAAATTATTACTATTTTTTTTTCAATAGTTTTCTAGGATATAAATCTACACTGATTTAAATTGTAGGTAGTACCTAAGTTGGATATTTTTTTAAATTGTAATTGTTTCGAGGTGTGGAATTTTAAAGATTAGAAAAAATTGTGTTTATTTATGTTTTGAATTGGTGTTCAAACCAGTGCATAGATTCTGTTTTAAACGAAGACAAGTTGTACTCATCGAGTCAGATAATTAGTTATTTTTTAGGTATCACGCGGAATGCAAGGGAGAAGAGCAATGCTATCGCACGTTCAATTTGCAGCGATACTGTAAATCAACCCAAAAATGATAGTCTAATGTTTAAAATAAACACGGTTCTTTGAAATTAATGTCGCTCAAATAAGGACGTTTCCTATGCAAACTATGTACCTAGATATAACATTATTGATCTAAACTAATAATAAAATGCAAGTATGTTTGTTTTTTAACCTTTTCACGCATTACTACCTACTGAATCGATCGTCCCAAAATTTAGCATATACGTTGTCAGGAGTATAGACACGGATATAAGGTATCTTACATCCCGAATAACAGAAGAGAGCTGTTGCCGAGAAAACAATTACGTTCATATTCCAGATGGCGCCACACGATCCGTATTGTTTCTCAAATTCTAAAATAACGCAAGCGAAGCCGCGGGCAAACACTAGTTTCAAAATAAAACTATAGGCTCTGTAAAATGATGATGAAAGTAGAGAATACAAGTTTTTACGTCCTTTTTAAGTTTAATAATTAGGTATGTGTTCAAGCCTAAGGAATATTTTCATGAATTAAGAAAAAACAAAAATATTTTAAAATATCGACCTCTTTTATTTCTTAAACCTAACAATAATGTAGGCATAACATTACATCTTGTAGGTACACATTTTCTTAAAATATCTACTTAGTAGTTACAATATATCGTATCGTCTCTCGATCACACACTTGGACTCAAGCGAGACGAGCAAACAACACACAGAGAGCGTGATTTAACTATGGCACACGCCGAGAGAGCTCCCACTCACGCACTCTTCAGGTACTTGAGTGTCTTTAATAAATAATTCCTACGACGTCACTAATTACACTTCAGAGAGGAACATTAGGTGGCGTCTTGCAAGGCTCCGGGGGCGGCGGCCTCCTGTCGTCCGGCGTACGTGACTGGTAGTACGCACAGTAGGGGAGCGGGTCCCAGAATGTGAACAAAGCCTCGCGAGTGTCCAGCACGGTATCCAACAGCTTGCCCACAGTTGCTGCATGCCCGCAACGTGCCGCTCCTTGGCACAAATACGGCAAAGACACTCCAACTCGTGCACCAATAGCCACCAGTTTATTAGTATGACCATTCGTAGTTTGCTCTTCACGAACAAGTCTGAATGACACGTGTCCAGTCATAGGCCTCGCCGGTGCGAGAAATGACACAAATCGCTGTACCCACGCGTCAGCTTCGTCATCCTTTTGAGGCACCAGTCCCTTTCTTGCAGAGTCAACGCGGCACGACACATTGTTGACCGCACGCGACTCTTTCAATGTAGTGCAAGTCACAATCCTCTCTCCCTTTGGCTCTCGTACAATAACCCACGGTTTCTCTGCACTAATTTCCCGTGGGAATCTAAATTGGGCTTTGTTTTCAGGCATGACAAAACGTAAGCGGTCTCTAGCTCCGCGAGCACCAGCACTTGCAATAAAATGTTTGCCCTCCTTAGAAGCTCCGCTATCGTACCACGCACGAACATCGTCGTCGTTGGCCACCACCCAGAACTGGGGTGTCGCTAGGCCGGCAGCGCGGCACACCCTCATCAACTCCAAAGGGTCATCTAATGTAACAACGTCGCGAGCGCAAGGCACAAAGCACTGACATCCAAGTATTTCTAAATGTGATTTCGCTAGCGCATCGTAATACGCTGGAGTAGTGGAGCTCACCGGCACATAGAACACCACAGACTCCCTTTCCACTATTTCTCTAAGTGCCCTTGCATAGGCTAGAGGATCAGCAGGATTCGGTCGCGGCACTGTGTAAAACTTATGCACCGCGGCTGAATACTTCAACAATGCAAATTGTCCTTCTATTTCAAACGCTACAACTCTTGCGCCTGCCGAATGAAAGTTTCTAGCCAGGTGTAAAGCTTGCACTGAGCTTCCTCCACTAATAAGCACAGTACGTGGTTTCTTCTGGTTTTTTGAGCTGATAGCACGTCCAATCATCTTGATAAGTCCAATAGGACACTGTACACACTTCCAGAATAAGAATAACGAAGCGGCGATCCATAATGTAGGAAGAACGACCAGAATTTGCTTCCAGGCTGGGTGGGCGATGAGGCTAAGTATGGCGAAGAGCGGTCGTAGCATGAGTCGTGGACCCCATGTGATGATTCTAATGAAGCGCGGCAAGGGCGGTGGACGCTCAGGAGATATGGCGCGCTCCTCGGGTATCAAGGAGAACGTGGAGGAGAAGGAACGCCGTAACGCCGTGAAGGGCGGCGGCTGATGCGAGCATCGTTTGACTCGCGGAGAAAACACTAACTCTGTATTGGAGCGCGCGAGGCGACTGTACTCAGGGGCACAAGCCGGCATGGCGGGTGCGGCTGGCGGTGGCGGTAAGACTGGCGCGCGCGCGCTCTTGCGCAGCATATAAACTGGCTCGTTATCACAGTGGCGGTGGCGCCCCACTACACGATCCATCATCTTTGTACCCAATTAATGCTTACCTAGTTAAGAAGTAAACAAACTGGGAAATACATAATTAAATGGTAAATGAATAAACCAGAGATTAGATTAATTTACTCTAACCAGTGCTTCATGTTATCAAGTGTGAAAGGGTAGAATCAAATAATATAGATTAAATAATATATTTTAATGATCTGTTCAACAATTCACTACCTAAATAAATAACAATGTTGAATATCTACTAACATTTTTAAGTCCTAAAAAAGAATATTTAAATTATTCTAAGAAGTGAATAAGGACTAGCAATATTGAGACATTATGGTACAAGCAAATACACTAATGTCTGATTACAAAGGAACTACAAAAATAAATCTTCATTTAAAATGAGCTGAGACAATCTCACAGTGCAATACCATATCAATTGACTTTATTTCAAATGCAAGTTATAAATGCACGAATAAAATGTATTTTGATATAGAACAAATTGTATTACACAAAATGTTACTTTGGCAGTTTAGTAGTACTCCTTATATCTAAAGAAAGATATAGTAATACAGTAAATTACAATGATCACACATTATGAGTGAGAATTAATGCTGTATCCTAATTAGTAATTTATTATTTTATGGTTCATGGAAGACACAACAATGATCATACATTTTAGAAATATTACACTCATATGTTCAATGTGATATACTACAATAAAATAATAGTTATTAATAAATCAAATCCATTACCTACATGATTGCTACTTAAATATTTTATCAACAAAATGATCAACACATCACAATGTTAAAAATACATTTAATAATAATTATAATGAAAGTTTAGTTCATTAAAAAAAAGTAACAAACACTTTCATGAAGATACACAGTATAAACTCCAGTATAACCTAATGTACATACATGTTGCATATCAAACAGATTAGTTCACTACATTAGAATGGTATGTCAGTTTCCTTTAATTCAATTGAGCCATTCTTACAAACTACGTGCAACTCGTGTAGCGGCTCCTTTTCATAGCGGAACCTCTTGGGGTGCGAGTCATCCATAAACCGACCTAGTTTCAGTATCTTTTCGTCAACTGTTATCTTCTCTGCTATCAAATTAGTAGCAGGCAAATTTTTAACTAGTTCTGGCATTAGAAGCTCAACTTTGCCCTTCTCGTGTATGAAGATACTACTCTTGTCTGAAAACTGTGAAGCGTGCATGTAGACATCTCCACTTTTTAAAGAAGCCTGCAAGTTCCCTTGGAAACCTGTGATGTGAAGATTGCCTTTCTGTATAATATCAATAAGTACTGATCTGTGAAGGCTGTGTAATTTCATATTGCCCATTAATGTAGTAAAATGAGATTTGTCACTATAACAAGACTTGACAACTATTTGGCCAGCATGTGTTGTAACATTGAAGTTGTTAGCCATTATATTGTTACAGGATATTCCAGAATTCAATCCAGTTTTAAAATCTATGTTACTTGCTTGTAATCTGCCCTCAGACTTCACTTGCCCTTCAATACTCTCGACCACAATATTCTGTGCTTTCAAATTGGCTACACTTACTGTCCCTTTCTGTGTCTTAACAACAAACTCTTGTCCTTCTAACTTAGCTAGATGTACTGAAGCATAATCTGTTGTGGTGACCTGCACATTTAATTGATATGGTACCTGTATCAGGCAGACGTCGTTTTTGTCCGACGCGGTGTTCTTGTTGAGCAGTTCCAGGCGCTTGGATGTCTGTTTCACTTGAAAGTCACTAGTATCTTTGCCTTGGCTATACAATGTCATGGTCAATTTGTTATGAGCATTTATGTCGTTAACATCGATCGGCTGGACCTTCACATGTATAGGACTTTCAATAAAGATAGCTGTGTTTGCATCTATTGTCTTTTCTACCGTCCTAACCGCATTCAGTTTCTTGATGTCTGGCAAGTTGCTGAAATCTGCAACGGATAACCTCAAAATCTTGAGGCACTTATGTAAGACCCGCTGTCCCACTAAGGTGAACATTTTGATATATTTTTCACACTTAAATAGATCATAAATACATGATTAAATCTAAGTTAATTGAATTATTTGGTTTCTATTCAGTATGACAGTAAGCAATTAACACCTGACTTTGACAATTCCTCTTTTGAAATTTAAAGACGTTCCGTTCACTCACAAAAATTCTTAAATGTGTAACATTAATTGAACGCAGGTTTTTATGTAACTCCAGCTCAAGCGTGAGCGTGTAAAGGTGAACGCACATTCAGGCGCACCGCAGTCACCGCAGTCCCCGCATTACGAATTCTTTGTATGAAGTTCTATGAAACCTCGAACACTGAGCCGCATCGCAGGTAGCCGCAGACCCTGAGACGACCGAATGGGGAAGGCAAGTGTCAAAAGTAAATGACAGTTTGGTCCCCAAAGAACTGTAAAATCAAAGGAATTTTCAGAAAAAAAAACCATTTATTGATGTAAAATGACTAGATGTTGTGTAATAAACTGTAAAAATGATGGAATACACTTTTCAAAATAATATCTACTTTTCTTTTGGAGGTTAAGTACCAGTATTGCATCGCTCGAAAATCGAAGAATTATCACCTGGAACGAGTTTTGTAATAGTTGTGGTGTTAAGAAATTAAATATATTGTGATATTTCTCGAATCTAAATAGAAAAAAAGGTTAAAATTACTGACTTAAAACATTATGATATTTTATCAAAATAGAAAGTCAAAACCAGCATTATATTCTTGATAAAGGAGAGGACAGGTAAAACATACCTAAACTCAAAATTGAAACCTCAACTACAAGTAATTGTGGATTTATTACGGTAAAATCAAATGTATAACCACTCAATTAAATCACTTTTTTCCTCTTGTAGATGCGCCGCGGCGTCTTAATTCTTCTTTTAGTATATAGTACTTGCATGGACGAATAATTTTCCATATTTGTTTTGTATTTATACTCAATTTTTATAACAAATAATCTTGTTTGTTTTTTTGTACAAGGTAGACGTGGGGACCAACTATCGCAGCGCCATCTACGATTAGCTTTGAGTTGCCATCCCCATTCCCCAACCGCAGCTGATGACGTCACCAACGTCGGCCCGCACGCAGCGGACGCTGCGGCTAGCGCGGTGCGGATGACGTCATCCGCATTTTTTGTCTGCCTCGTCGTCTGTAACTTTTATTGGAATTTCATCATCTTTGCAGTATTTTTCTTAAATTCGTAAAAACTACAGCGTATGTATCAATAAAAGTTCTCCTGACAATTAAATGAAGTAAAAATAATATATTTCGTAACGTTTCAATAGCTTTGTCTAAGTGATAGCATTTTAATAACTGTAAGTAAATTCTACTAAACCACTAGAAAAAAGCCCCAGCCACTAAAAGCAATATTACGCTACTAAAAGAGGAGTCAAAACCAACAATTTTAATGAGAGGTTTTCTTTTTGAAGTTTAAAAAAAAAAGTAGTTTCCAAAAACTCTATAGGTGGCGTTGAACTGACTATGTGACTAGGTGCCAAAGCAAAATCTTGGTTTAAAGTGTGCTGAGTATATGTACGAATGCTTTTTTATGGTACGTCCAGGCTTAAAATGTACGATGGCTTGTATCCATTGCGCTTTACGGCTTTCATCTTTGGGAAAAAGATGTGTGCCTTCATTTTTGCACAAATCCACGACGCACAGACTTCTCTTCTTTTTCTCTTGGGACATTTTCTTTCTGGCGTGGCAAACTCATAAATTTTTTGTTATTTATTTTCAAAGTGTCATTGATGTGATGTGACCATTGAGATTTAAATTGTTGTTTATGGATGTGTACGTTTCGTTTTTTAAGATCTCAAAATTAGGTACAAGCTTAGATCAAAAAATGACGTGACGTTCCGTTCATTGTAGTCACATGCCAAGTTCAGCGCCATCTATCATTGACTAGGGAAAACATAAAAAGAAAATCCCTCATTAGTGAAAAATCCACTAAGTTGGCAACACTACAAAATGCGTCCGGTGACTGCGGGGACTGCGGTGCGGCTAGTGTGCGAGGCCATTAAAGGTGAACGCAGATTGAGCCGCACGCAGTCTCCGCAGTACCCGCACTCATCGCATTTTGCTAATGGCCTCGCACACTTAAGGTGAACGTACATTCAGGCGCACCGCAGTCTCCGCAGTCCCCGCATTACGAATTCTTTGTATGAAGTTCTATGAAACCTCGCACACTGAGCCGCATCGCAGTAGCCGCAGACCCTGAGACGACCGAATTCCCCAACCGCAGCTGATGACGTCACCAACGTCGGCCCGCACGCAGCGGACGCTGCGGCTAGCGCGGTGCGGATGACGTCATCCGCATTTTGAAGTGAAAACTTCTTTAGCGGCGTTGTACACTTTTTCTGTAATGGGTAAAAAATTTAAAACTCGCGTCAGGGTCACGTGACCAAAACTCGCGTCAGGGTCACGTGACCCTGATCGAAAATGAGTAAGACGTCATTCAAATTAAAAATAAAACATAGTAACAAAAAAGTTTTCACTTCTACCGGCACTCCTGGAGTGCAACCTTTTTTTTTTGTCTGCCTCGTCGTCTGTAACTTTTATTGGAATTTCATCAACTTTGCAGTATTTTTCTTCAATTCTT
Source organism: Agrotis segetum (assembly GCA_036375495.1). Classification (NCBI taxonomy): domain Eukaryota; kingdom Metazoa; phylum Arthropoda; class Insecta; order Lepidoptera; family Noctuidae; genus Agrotis; species Agrotis segetum. The sequence continues at coordinate 238,371 of JAQSVV010000430.1, forward strand.
AAAAAACTACAGCGTATGTATCAATAAAAGTTCTCCTGACAATTAAATGAAGTAAAAATAATATATTTCGTAACGTTTCAATAGCTTTATCTAAGTGATAGCATTTTAATAACTGTAAGTAAATTCTACTAAACCACTAGAAAAAAGCTCCAGCCACTAAAAGCAATATTACGCCACTAAAAGAGGAGTCAAAACCAACAATTTTAATTAGTGAAAAATCCACTAAGTTGGCAACACTACAAAATGCGTGCGGTGACTGCGGAGACTGCGGTGCGGCTAAGTGTGCGAGGCCATTAACAAAATGCGATGAGTGCGGGTACTGCGGAGACTGCGTGCGGCTCAATGTGCGTTCACCTTTAGCCGCACCGCAGTCTCCGCAGTCTGTTCTCTTACCCAATTCTTTGTATGAAGTTCTATGATCCCTCGCACACCGCATCGCAAATTCAAAGAATTGGGTAAGAGAACAGACTGCGAAGACTGCGGTGCGGCTAATGGTGAACGCACATTTAGCCGCACCGCAGTCTCCGCAGTCTGTTCTCTTACCCAATTCTTTGTATGAAGTTCTATGATCCCTCGCACACCGCATCGCAAATTCAAAGAATTCGGTAAGAGAACAGACTGCGGAGACTGCGGTGCGGCTGAATGTGCGTTCACCTTAATGGTGAACGCACATTGAGCCGCACCGCAGTCTCCGCAGTCCCCGCATTTCGAATTCTTTGTATGAAATTCTATGAAACCTCGCACACTGAGCCGCACCGCAGTCTCCGCAGTCGCCGCACGCATTTGAGACGACCGAATTCCCCAGCCGCAGCTGATGACGTCACCAACGTCGGCCCGCACGCAGCGGACGCTGCGGCTAGCGCGGTGCGGATGACGTCATCCGCATTTTTTGTCTGCCTCGTCGTCTGTAACTTTTATTGGAATTTCATAATCTTTGCAGTATTTTTCTTCAATTCTTAAAAACTACAGCTTATGTATCAATAAAAGTTCTCCTGACAATTAAATGAAGTAAAAATAATATACTTCGTAACGTTTCAATAGCTTTGTTTAAGTGATAGCATTTTAATAACTGTAAGTAAATTCTACTAAACAACTAGAAAAAAGCCCCAGCCACTAAAAGCAATATTACGCTACTAAAAGAGGAGTCAAAACCAACAATTTTAATTAGTGAAAAATCCACTAAGTTGGCAACACTACAAAATGCGTGCGGCGACTGCGGAGACTGCGGTGCGGCTAAGTGTGCGAGGCCATTAACAAAATGCGATGAGTGCGGGTACTGCGGAGACTGCGTGCGGCTCAATGTGCGTTCACCTTAAAGGTGAACGCACATTGAGCCGCACGCAGTTGCCAACTTAGTGGATTTTTCACTAATTAAAATTGTTGGTTTTGACTCCTCTTTTAGTAGCGTAATATTGCTTTTAGTGGCTGGGGCTTTTTTCTAGTTGTTTAGTAGAATTTACTTACAGTTATTAAAATGCTATCACTTAAACAAAGCTATTGAAACGTTACGAAGTATATTATTTTTACTTCATTTAATTGTCAGGAGAACTTTTATTGATACATTAGCTGTGGTTTTTAAGAATTGAAGAAAAATACTGCAAAGATTATGAAATTCCAATAAAAGTTACAGACGACGAGGCAGACAAAAAATGCGGATGACGTCATCCGCACCGCGCTAGCCGCAGCGTCCGCTGCGTGCGGGCCGACGTTGGTGACGTCATCAGCTGCGGCTGGGGAATTCGGTCGTCTCAAATGCGTGCGGCGACTGCGGAGACTGCGGTGCGGCTCAGTGTGCGAGGTTTCATAGAATTTCATACAAAGAATTCGAAATGCGGGGACTGCGGAGACTGCGGTGCGGCTCAATGTGCGTTCACCATAAATGTGCGTTCACCATAACAAAATGCGATGAGTGCGGGGACTGCGGAGACTGCGTGCGGCTCAATCTGCGTTCACCTTTAACCACGTTTTTTAAGGTGATTGCGTCGATGTAGCCCGCGAAATTCAAATATTTTTACGTTTTTTGCAATTTGCAGGCCAGTGACATGTTGTAACTTTATAAATATTTGTGTTGCGCAAATAACAAGTATAATTTTAAATATAAAAATTGTCAAAAAATTCGCTCCATCAGCTCTCACATAGAAAAGGTGCATCGTAGTTAGATTTCGGAGATTTTAACATGATGCACCTTTTCTATGTGAGAGCATAGAAAAGGTGAGCATCCCCCTTAAGGGGGATGCTCCAAGCAGCCCGCGAAATTCAAATTTTTTTACGTTTTTTGCAATTTGCAGGCCAGTGACATGTTGTAACTTTATAAATATTTGTGTTGCGCAAATAACAAGTATAATTTTAAATATAAAAAATATCAAAAAACTCGCTCCATCAGCTCTCACATAGAAAAGGTGCATCATGTTAAAATCTCCGAAATCTAACTACGATGCACCTTTTCTATGTGAGAGCTGATGGAGCGAATTTTTTGACAATTTTTATATTTAAAATTATACTTGTTATTTGCGCAACACAAATATTTATAAAGTTACAACATGTCACTGGCCTGCAAATTGCAAAAAACGTAAAAATATTTGAATTTCGCGGGCTACATCGACGCAATCACCTTAAACGCGCCGTAAACAGAGCAGGTTGTTGTCGTTTGGCTTTTATCAAACAGAGCAGTTATGGCTTATGCATGCAGTCGGGCACTTATGGACAAAATAGTCTGTTAAAAAAGAAGCGCCACATAAGCACGTTTTTAAAACGCTGATGAGTGAATAGATACATGGGAATACAATAGAATGTTCTATGTCAGACCTTTTCAATCCCGAAAAAAAAGCGCCCGTGCGTATGGGGACATAAGTTTACATTGTACATGGTGAAACCGTTCATTGACCTCCATCTCTAAGGCCGTGCGCTGCGTGAGGCGGGCGCCCTCGTGGCCTCCCTATATATAAAAGTACTCTGTGGTGGCCTCGCTGTTTCTTGTATCTCATAGACCAGCGCTACGAGCAGCGGGTCGCCGATCGATGAGATTACATGAAAACAGCAAGCCACGCGGGCGCCCGCCTAAGGGTCAGTTCAGACCGCAACGCGAAGCGACGCGACGATGCGCGCACTCTTTTAAGAGCCATTCAAAATACGACTTTATTTTCTACACCAAAAGATACACATTTCGTTGAGAGAATTTATGCGGCGTCAAGCGGCGCCGGCTGCGTCGCGATACGCCGCGCTGCGCAGCGCGGCGCCGCTTAAGCCGCTCGAGGCTGCTCGTGGCCGCTCGACTCTGCGGGAGGAAGGGGGTTGGGGCGGGAAGCACGTAGCGAATGTAGACACTCCGCTGCACCGCGCCGGGTTTGGATGCGCAGTACGACGCATCGCTGCGCAGCGCGGCGCATCGCAGCGCAGCGCATCGCATCGTCGCGTCGCTTCGCGTCTTGTTCTGAAGCTGAACTGACGCTAACGCAGCGCACGGCCTAAAAAGGTGCGGACCATAGTGCCAATTTTTAACAAGGTGTCCTTGACACAAAAAAAAAATCATGAAAATATATTTTTTCAAATAGTATTTAGTCGATTATTTTCATACTAAATGAAAAAATACTAGTCATCATGGACCTAAAAAAAAAAAGGCGGACGGAACTTCACTAAGAAAGAATTGAAGCACCCATAGTAAGTCAGTGCGCTTGTCCACACAAGCCAGCACACACACATTCACACCATAGTAAGTCAGCCGTCGGCCATTACGCTTCGAACGACACTCGCGGTTTCATACGGTGTTATTTTGTCTAATAAAAATCAAAGTATGCCGTCATGTGTTGCAAAAAGTTGTCTAAACCATAGTAGTTCAATTAAAAAAGCCAGGGGATCACTTTTCATAGTTAAACATGTCATTTTGAAGCTTATTTCTCGATTTTACGTCAATAAATTTTATAAACATCTCGAAATCAATCAGTGTTGCAACTATTTCAAGGTTCAAATTATTTTAAAATTGGGAGATTTATATTTTGTTACTATTTATCGTTATTGTATTCTTTTGTATTTTTACAAGTTTCCCCACGCCAAATGATGCATGGAAAAATGATTGTATAAAAATAATAAGGGAGTGTAGACATTTTTTTTTTTTTTTTTAGCGTGGTAAAATCATCAAATGAGTCCTCCAACCCCGGGCAGGGCGGGAGGGACTGTCAGACTTCTACTGACTAAAATCCACGGTGTCCTTCATAGCCTGTTAAGTTCCGGGGTTACGGTAAGGGAATAATCCCGCGACCCCGGCAGGCTTTGGCCCTCTGAGAGGGGGGCCCCGTCATTATGCTGACGCTCTTTGAGGCGCGCGTGGGACACAACGCGCCGTCGACCCGGGCATGGTCCTTGGTCGGGCAGCGAGTTGCCCTTTACTCGCTGCCCGCATGCCCGCGCCTACGGTGGCCGGAGATCGTCTCGCGACGTTCGTCGCCGTGGGCGTCCTACACCGCGGTTGGGGCGGAGGGAGGACTCTGTCCTCTCTCGCTCGGGGCGCGCCTCCTCCTTAGCGAGCATTACTGCTTCGCAGAAGGAGGCGACCGCTTCCCACTCCGTCTCGCCCCGCAGCATGGCCGAAACCAATGCCGGGCGCGAGAGGTCTCCGCCTATAAGGGAGTGTAGACATGGAATAGGAATGTAGACGTGTAGGAATGAAACATAAAACAGCTTTAATTAAATATTTATAGGCGAAAAATACTTAAACATTCGTTTTCACCATTTAAGTAAATTAGAAGGGATTTATAGATGTGTCAATAGCAAAAGACAAGTCTACAAAAATTTGAATAACCAAAAGGGATTGTAAAACTTTATTAATATTAAACGAGTTGTAAATATTTTATATCCAATGTGCTTAAATTATTTTACCTTTATTTTAAAAATAGGTATCTGTCACAAAAAAATTGTAATTAAACTTAAGTTCAAGGGAGATCTTATTAAAATATTGTTTGAAAATGGGTAATTTTTTCCTTCATCTGGCATCCCTTTAGAAACCCACACATAGTAAAGCATCCGCCATTTTGGTGCTTCACTTGTTTCTTAGTGAAGTTCCGTCCGCCTTTTTTTTTAGGTCCATGCTAGTCATGACAACAAATTCAAGTGTCAATCAGCAATCTGTCATTCTGTCAAAATGTCATGTAAATGGTAGCACAAGAATTTGAGTGAATATTTTGTTATTGAATTCAAAATGAAATAACTAAAGTTTGATACTGAATCAGCGGATCGTCCACTTATTGCGGAACATTTTCTGTCTTGCCGCCAACTTGCTACATCACAAGTCAAATATATAATGCAAGCAAGATGCAAGGGGATAGAAAAGAAACATTTTCGCGCATTAAACCAGTGTGCGATGTTCTCATGGTAGCTCCCACAAAGGACAGCATTAGTCAGTTTAATGAGCACGTAGCAGATTTAAAAGGAGAAGTGGTCCAGGAGTTGCAGCAGTACTTACTGTTTCCACTCATCACACACTTGAAATCAAGTGAAACTGAGTAAGCACAAACTATTTTCGTTTTTTGTTTTGTTTTATTCCCGTCTCATTCATCTGCAGTAGAAAGGCCCCCTTTATATATAACAAGGCAGGAGGAAACATATTTTTTCAGCATTTCACTGCTAACTTAGAACAAGACAAATATACATATAGGTAGTGACCATTGCCAATTGATCATTGTATATTATTACACACAGGAACCCATGTTTTTTGTCTGTGGGGGTAGGTAGAAACAATAATTCTATAGTTTCTGCCCCTGCAAAATTTATTCCATCCATTACTATTTGGCAGAATATCTCAAGAAGACATGGCAAAAAAAAAGTGTAGCTAGTTTCAGAGCGTAGATGGTAAACCTTTCATCTATATCTTTAGTCTATCAATAAAGAGCCTAGCTGAAATTGAAATTATTTATTTTCAAGGATGTGGGTAGTCCAAACATGAAAATATTTTTATTTATTAATATAATATTATTATTTTTTTTTTTTTATAAAAATACAGTATTGCATTACCTTTTTTTTACGTTGTATAATCTTTAAATGAGTCCTCCCACCCAGGTAAGAGCGGGAGGGACTGTCAGACTCGTACTGACTAAATAAGTCCCGCAAACAGTATTGTATTACCTAACATAAGATAAATGTTGTCTTTTAATATTGCCTTAAGTTAATATTGGTTTAATATTTCATCATTTAAATAAATGTTGATGCAACATTAAACTTGATTAATGAGATAATTATGTAATTTATTTTTAATTGGCCTAAAATTATTGTATAATAATGTTATTTATTGTTTTTTTTTGGTTTGACATAAAATGCATATATCTCATTATACATAGCCTATTAAAATTATGAAATGATTCCTACACCCTCCTAAATATTCAAAAAAAAACCTACCTACGTCTGGTAAGTAATATGAAGTAAGAAATGACTTTCACTTGTTTTGTTTAGTAGCCTATTGTTTCTTCTGTTGAACAAAACACCTGTTTTATGCAAGACCACGTCTTTCACAAAGACAATTTAAAAAATCCTGTAAGACTCTAATTGCCACCTAATGAAAAGTACATTGTATAATGGTCTTTATTTGTATTGGTTTAAAGTATAAAATTGGGTGCTCTGGTTTTTCACTTTGTTTAGTAACTTCTGGCCTCTCTTTGTAACAAATAAATAAAAAATGTACATAATTAATAAAAAAGCAAACTTTCAGGAACAAACACGATGTACAGCAGGTTCTTGTGGACTGCATGCGCAACCTGCTCGACAGGGTGGTCATCAACAGCTTTGAGATGTGCATGAAGATTGAAATAGGTCTGCTGCAAATTGTTTTTGATCATACAAGACCGGGGATGCGTAAGTAACCCTTTTTTCTCTTAGACAATGTGTTTTGAGGGATAGGACAGCGTCCACCTCTGACCTGTGCACAGTGGGAGACGCCCACGGCAACGGACGACGCAAGGCAATCTCTGGCCAACCCGTAGGCAGTGGCATGCGTACGGCGAGTAATGGGCGACTCGCTGTCCGATCAAGAAACATGCTCGGGTCAATGGCGCGTCGTGTTCCACGCACGCCTCAAAGAGCTGTCAGCACAATGACGGGGTGCCCTTACAGGGCCAAAGGCTGCCGGGCTCGCGGGACTAACGAGCTACCGCGATCCCAGAACGTAAAGGGCTATTGAAGGATACCGTGGATTTAGTCAGTACAAGTCTTACAATCATTCCTGCCCTGCCCTGTATGAGAAAACTCATTTGATGATTTTGCCACAAACTTACTAAAATGATGAATTGGGAGACGAGAGGGTTGGCGCAGTGGCAAGCTTTTGGCTGCTGTATAGCGTGGCACGAGTTCGTCTCCTGCTTGCTGTTCTGTTCGTGCCTTCACATTTCCTTTGCGTTCCAGGGCCGCAGTGCACTTTAAGACAATCCTGCGACCCAATATTTGTATGGCTAGTATTGTTCTCTAGTCCAAACAATAGTTATTTGTGCAACAAGAGAGCAAAGTCGTTTTTTGCTGATTTTGAATCATGACATTAAAAAAATAGAACCACTTATTTATATGTATTCAGACATTTGTACTGGTGTCTCCTAACGGGTATTTAGAGTTCTGAAGTGCAATCTCAATGACCTGTTGTTGAATGAAAAACATACATAATATAGTAAAGTAAATATAGTTGTGTTTATCTTGCGCAGCAATCTTTGGAGTCAACTGAGGTCAACAGATCAATATATACCGTACATTTGTTTAGTTATTGATTGTCCAACTATCAATATTTGTGAACTGTTGCATTTATTATTTCTTGGCTGTTGCAATTTGAACTGATCTTAATACTTTTGTTACACCGTAAAATCATCATATTTATGTGTCCTCCACCCAGGGCGTGACGGGAGGCAGACTCGTAATAAATTACATCCACGGTGTAATTCAATAGCCCTTTAAGGTGTGCGTATCTTACGTAACGGATTTTAGTTTGCCTTTTATGAAAACTCATACAACTGCGTCCACTGATCCGCATCGTACGGACGGCTCATCGGCAATACCTTATGAGGAAACAGCAAGGGCTGGAGAACTGAAAAATAGGTATTTGTAAAATCTATTGCTGTCGCGCAGTGCCCACAACAGAGTTACAGAGCGCGATAGAGACAACAGCAGCTTGGACCGAAAATACTTTATTAAATGACACAAAATCAACGATTCGTAGTCCCCTGATTACTCCTCCAAAACTTTACCGATTTCACTGCTTTTTTCTTTAAAAAATAAAGAAAGGCATTGACCGTGTTCCTATGTTTTCCTTTTTTTATATAATCTCGTCAAAGTTTTCTGGATATTTGAACACAGCGGAAAATCTGGCTATTTTTTTAGGATTTTGAATGTTCATATCTCTTTTAATAATTAATTTATGGAAAAATGGAAAACATAGGGACATGCCAATAGTGGTCATAGATTTTTTGTAAAAAAATTATTGCTCTACTGGCATTATCCAGGAAGAAAACAGGGGACTACGTTTGTATGGAAAAACGACCGTGCTGTTTCCTCTTAATGCGATACGTACCGATGACGTCATATGGAATGCCGATCAGTAAAAGCGATGAAGGGGGCATCGGCAATCCGATTGCTGATACTCGCGTCGGCAATCCGATCGCTGCCGACACAGAAATCCGTTTGATGCGATGCGTCCGATACGTATGATGCGGACCTGTGGACGCTTACCATTACGTTCTGTGTCACCGACACACCTGTTACCTGACAAGACACTCCCGCGACCTCAGTGAACTTACTACTTGACATTTTCTCGATCTTGATTTTGAATATGAAATAGGAAATTATTAAAACATGGAGCTAAGAATGAGCAGTATTGGCCCAGTGGCAACGACGATATAATACTAGACTCCTAACAGGCGACCGATGTCTGCCAACACATTAGGCAAAAAAGTCTTATATTCGTCTCATTTCGACCAATCCTGTGAGCCGTAAACATACTCGTACGTTGAGACAGAACAGACCTTGAGTTAGCCAATCACAATGCAGTACCCCGTCCCCCTCGCTGACGTAGTACCTCAGCGAGTTGGCAGAATAATTTTTGTTCCTTAGATCGTGCATGCGGAGTCTAGTACAGTCTAGTATTATATCGTCGTTGCCCAGTGGTAACGACTCCGTCTCACGAGTTGTAGGTCGCGGGTTCGAACAGAGGTGCATCACTCTGTGTCATTTATTTCATCACAAATATCTCTTAAAACTGTGAAGAAAACATGGGGCGACATGTTCTAGAACTAAAAAATCGAATACGTATTTAATGACATATGGGCCAGCCTGGTGGATTAAAGCCCATTCCCTCTCATTGAGAGGACGCCTGTGTCTGAAACATTTCTCCAACTTTCAGTTGCAGACGTGCCTGAAGAGTTGCAATACAGTGTGATGACATGCCTAACATCATTACTGCTGAATATCAACGTGAAGTTTCGTGAAACCATGATGAAGTCTCACGTGCCTCTCATGGGCAAAGCCATCTACGTGTGCGTGCACATCGCCAAGATGGAGAGGCTTCGGGCGCTCAGGTATGTTATAATGAACCATGGACATAAAGAATGGAAGCCCCGATTTGACAGTCTTTGTTAGTCGTTGGGTTTGACTCCAGACAGACGAATTAAGCCGAGTTTTCACCAAGGGTCATGTCGCAGAGACAAGGTGCCCGACTTTTATGTGGCATATTCCTGCGATTTTGTGAGGCAATGCCGTTATTTGTCCTATTCACACTACTACAAAGACTACTAGCGTCGATTGTGACAAGTCCCACGTCCCCTGGATGTCGGGCGATATCACGCGCGACGCGTCAGGGACAAATGTCTCCTTGTAAAAATGCGGGTTCCCTTTGAGTAATCAAATGCGTGCATTCAAAACGAAAAAATTCATCGTGAAGAAACCCAGCCATGCTTTAGAACCAAAAGTTTGAAGATATACTGCACGGGGCAACCGCGGTACCGAAAGCTGCGTTGTTTATATCATGATGGTACGCAGTCACCGTAACCTATTGACGTCTGTAGCTTAATCACGCAGTGTTTGATAGGAAGAAAGTATGCTTGTGGTATAAGTGATTGTAGGAGACATTCCAGTAAACCTGAAAAATACTTTTCAGATTGGCCGCCCTACACTGTGTGACAGCGCATACAGCGACGCACCCGTCGCTAACCATAGACTATCGCATCAAAGACAAGGTCATAGAGGAGCTGGCGGTAGACATGTTGTCTCTAATCCTGCCAGGAGTGATGTCCGCTCTGCAGGACGTAGCCAACTGCACGAATAACCCTGGACATGCTATTGTTGTGGTGAGCTTGATACAACTCCTAGAAAATAATACTAAGAAAAATAAAAATATTTTTCTTAGTATCACCTCACACGCTCAGAAAGATTCTATTTTTCATTCAAAATCTGAGCACAAAACTCCATTTTGAACTTTAGAACACAAAGTGTTGTTCAAAATTCGAAAACGTCTAGGACAATTATTTTCTACACTGACAGGCGAGACACGGAGCCGCCCCCACTACATTTCCTCTCTTAGTGAGGTCAAAATTTGTGTGTTGCACTTGGCAGCGATGTTTTTCTGCCTTCTTCTTGTACCTTTGAAAACTTCGCTACGCTCAGGATTTTATATAGCAAGTGGTTCAATCTGGGGTGCTATGACAGGAAACCTCCACGTGCGCCCGTGGACTGGAGTTCCCTCTCGGATACGTCTAGGGGGAAGACCAGTTTTTCGGGCCGGTGCACCCTGGGATGCGGGCAAAAACTCTTCCTTGGGCACTGTGTGCCCAAGTGGTCTCTTTGCCCGTATGCAAATAGCCTGTCGTGTGGATGCTCCAACGCGTGTCCCTCTGATCAGCAGAGGGCACAGCGGCGGAGCGGGCTTGCGGACGGTGAGTGATGGGTAGCTCGCCGTCCGACCAAGGACCAAGCCCGGGTCGGTGGCGCGTCGTGTTTCGCGCCAAATGCCTGCTGGGGTCGCGGGTTTTTTCTTAACCCAGGTTACCGTGGCCCCGGAACATAAAGGGCATAGGAAGGAACACGGGTGGATTTTAGTCAGTAAGAGTCTGACAGTCCCTTCCGCCCCACCCAGGGCGGGAGGACTCATTTGATGATTTTACCACCTAAAAAAAAAAAAAAAAAAAAAAAAAAAAAAAAAAGTGGTTCAATCTTAGTCATCAATTTTATTATTTATCTTGTAATGTTCCACTTCTGGAAAAAAGCCTCTCCCAAATTTCCTAGGCTTCTCTCGATGGTAGGCCTCTTCTTGCCAATTAATGAGGAAGCCGTTACAAAGATTCAAAATTCGAGAGTGGAGGCTCATGACATCAGAAGCAAGTAAAAGCTACTTGCTTGTGACATTATGCCAATTTAAAAAAATATCATAATTATCTTCGTTAATACTCGTATTGGTTTAGGCACATAACAAAAGAAAAAATACGTGTCAAATATTTTTGAAAATCTGACTGCCGCGGCCGGCCGGACTGATTAGATTTTTTCACTCAAATATCCCATTACAGGCTTGATCTTATGTAATTACTAAACAAATAGTGATGTTCTTTTTTATTTTAGCTAGCAATAGACGCAATGCATCGAATATTATGTGTTGCCATGAACAATAAGTTCGTATGCCAGCCTGCGGACCTCACAGTGGAGGATTTTGCGAATAGGTTCAAAGAGAAGGAGCACGACATAGAAGTAAGCAGTAAGGGTAATTAGTTATTTTAGAGAATATAATTAGTAAAATCAACTACGACTTGAATTGGATGTTTATACAAAAGTTTTGTTTTGTTTTATTTTTAGTTTTTTATTTCAAGTGGCAACATGGCTCTAAAATTTGGCGCTTATTTATTTTTTGCATGGTAAAATCATCAATGTAGGACACATTTCATGATTTACGACAACCCAGGACAGGACAGCAGGGACTGTCAGACTTGTACTGACTAAAATTCACGGTGTCCTTCTATAGCCCTTTACGTACCGGAGGAGTCACGGTAATTCGTTAGTCCCGCAACCGGGCAGGCAAAAGAATTGGCGCTACATGTCAGCCACATTATTTTACTTTTCAAAATTTTTCTTCTGCAATACCAATTTTTTACGCTTTTACTCAAACATTAATTTTAAAATTGATTGCCGTTCCATTTTTCAGTCCCAGAAAGTAAAACAGAAAGTAAAACCTTGGAGGTTAGGAGTCATGAGTGGTTCAATGTTGCTGCAAAGAAAATATTATTGGTCACCCAGGCCTTGGTCGTGTTGAGGGCTCACGAACATTTCCGAGTCAGGAAAGAACTCGCTATTTATTGCGCGAGGCTGATGCTTGAATGTGACATGTAAGTATTCAAAACTGCTTTTTTTTAACGGTTTTACTCCTTTTCTTTGTGGTGGTAATGAAACTAGTCCTCCCACCCTGAGTGGAGTGGACGGGACTTTCAGACTCTTACTACTTAAATCCACCCTCTTCATTCAGTTGCCTTTTACGTTCCATGGTAACGGTTACCTTTACAGACATTTGCAACCGCCGTCCGTTTCGCACGCGCTACGTACAAAAATGTACTTTATTCTCTCAAGCATAGATTTCACATTTGTTAGTTATCGGGAAGTGACACTTCTGTACATAGTACTATTAAGTATTCTGTGCTATGGCTTTGTAGCTCTCAAACAAATGGACTCATTTTGATATGGTTTTTTTATATAAAATGTGACGAGATCGGTATAGTTATTAGCTATTCAATGCACAATATATTTCGGTGCTTTATTTCATAATGTCAAAGCCAAATGTAAAAATAACTAGTACATATTATTTTCTTTCAGTGCCCTGTCATGTACAGTGCCGGTAGCATTGGACACACTGATCTCGCTGGCCAAGGACGAGTACGCAGAGGTGGCAGAATACTGTAACAATGCCATCCACGCATACTTCCAGAGCGCGTCCGAAGAGGCCATGTCGCAGACCATTGACTCGCTCTGTGAAGGCTTCTTCTTTGCTATGAATACTCTGCCTAGAGTTATGAATAATATTGGTAAGTTGAACACACGGGTACAGAACAAACTTTGAAAAACCAGTATAAGCTGACTTTCGAATGTGCGGAATGGTCATACAAAGCGAGATCATGATAAACTGGCTTTTATTCCAGGATTATAATATGCTATATATCATGGTTTCTGACCGATGAACAATAGTTAAAATTACTCTTTTAGTGACCTCCTTCTAGTTGTTTATAAGACCGTGGAGTCAAGAAATAAATCTGACCAATTTAAGCCGACCGTTAACTATTGTGCGGTTGTGAGCAGTGGCTTAGCGCGGAGTAGTGAACAACAAGTTGAAACTTAAAATGTTTGGAGTACGTCATGAGAAGCCGCTCATAGTTATAACGCGCGTGATTTTCTCTGAACGAGCGATTCGTTCAGAGAAAATCACACAGCGGCACAATGCTAGTGGCACCGGAAACAAAAGTACAAGCTAAAGGTAAAAGTAACGGTACGGACAGTGATGCGGGAGTGGGGAAGCCGACGACTGCCGCACGCCCATCGCGCAACGCCTTTCAGACCAAAGTCGTGACAGGGCCTTTAGCTAAAAAAGCAACAACCTCACAAGAAACGGTAAAATACTTAATTCACTCATGATTTTTCAGATTCCAGCCGCAAATTAACTACTCTCAACCAGATCTACGGCTATCTGTCGGTGCTGAGTTCGTCCCAGCTGCCAGCGCTGAGCTCGCGGCTGACGTCAGCGCTGTCGTCGCTCGACAACGTGCAGGCTGTGTGTGCCGCGCTGACCCAGGCAGTCGCTATACACGCCGGACTCACCATGCTCACACAACATGCACATAGAGGTAACCATAGTAGATCGAGGCTAACGTTAACGAAGAGAGCTTCAACATGCAAGTAGCAATAAGTGCCCTGCTGAGCGGGGCTCCGTCGCGGTATCTTGATGGCAGATGATAATAAAAAAAACTGCACGCAGAAGTAGGAGATGCGTAAATTCTTTTTCATCAGTTAATCGAGTAACTATATAATGCTTACCGTGTGTTCCCCAAAAAAGATCATCGCCCCTTTTATGTCTCACAAAATGTAAGTTATGGAATCAAGCTTTATTTTGCGGAAATCAACGCCTTAAAATATTGTACCTATTGTTAAAAATCAGCAGAAAAGTGCTGAGATTTTCTTAAAGAACTTATCACTATTTCTTCCAGACGTAACCTCGCCCCCTCCCGCCGGGTCTCCCTGGTGCTCGTTCCGTCACCTGGACGACGAGCCGTGCTGCGAGCGCATGCGCATGATCGTGTGTCTGCTGGGCGAGGCGGAGTGTGCCTCACTCCTGCTGGACAGACTGCTGGAGCTGTTCCAGCAGGAGAGGAGCGCGGAGCTCGTGTACATCTGTAACTACATGGCGGCAGGTGAGATTAAGATCTACATGATCGTGTGTCTGCTGGGCGAGGCGGAGTGTGCCTCACTCCTGCTGGACAGACTGCTGGAGCTGTTCCAGCAGGAGAGGAGCGCGGAGCTCGTGTACATCTGTAACTACATGGCGGCAGGTGAGATTAAGATCTACATGATCGTGTGTCTGCTGGGCGAGGCGGAGTGTGCCTCACTCCTGCTGGACAGACTGCTGGAGCTGTTCCAGCAGGAGAGGAGCGCTGAGCTCGTGTACATCTGTAACTACATGGCGGCAGGTGAGATTAAGATCTACATGATCATGTGCCTGCTGGGCGAGGCGGAGTGTGCCTCACTCCTGCTGGACAGACTGCTGGAGCTGTTCCAGCAGGAGAGGAGCGCGGAGCTCGTGTACATCTGTAACTATATGGCGGCAGGTGAGATTAAGATCTACATGATCATGTGCCTGCTGGGCGAGGCGGAGTGTGCCTCACTCCTGCTGGACAGACTGCTGGAGCTGTTCCAGTAGGAGAGGAGCGCGGAGCTCGTGTACATCTGTAACTATATGGCGGCAGGTGAGATTAAGATCTACATGATCATGTGCCTGCTGGGCGAGGCGGAGTGTGCCTCACTCCTGCTGGACAGACTGCTGGAGCTGTTCCAGCAGGAGAGGAGCGCTGAGCTCGTGTACATCTGTAACTACATGGCGGCAGGTGAGATTAAGGTTGCCTTCACATTTGGGCGACACTGCTTATGCGCGGCTGTTCATATATTATAAAATGTAAAGGAATGTGCCGCGCTGCTGTCGCGTGACTGTCGCCCAAATGTGAACTGCCTTCACATTCGTAAGATCTACGTTGTTCAGTGTCCATAGAGTTTCTTGCCTGTTCTTCTCCATAGAGGAATCTCTATGGAGAAGAACAGGCAAGAAACTCCTTGGAATGGGCATCAACTGCACTTTCACAGTTATTATGTCCTGTGACTGGGACTGTAGCACCATAATTTTGTAATGTTTAAAAGCATTTTTTTGTCTTTGTCAATTCAAGAGTGTCGTAACTGGCCTTCTTGAAATAAATGCTTTGATTTGATTGACATGTGAGTGCTATTGTGATTTTTTACATAAGAAAAGTCGTTTCTCTTTTTTTTTGCGCAGTGATACTAGGCTTTGTGTAGGACTCGTTTACAATTTGAAAAAAAAAAAGTAACAAAAAACCAGCATCGAACTGGCCATACAGCCGAAGTAGCGTTTTTCAGGCAGGCCCCAGCCTGTGCAGGCACCCCAGGGGTTTGACTTATAGGGTTTATATCCAGGGCAGGGCACTAAACGGAGGAAGCCTATATTTAGCAATGAGTGGAACAAGACTGTCAATGTTAAAAATGGTGATGAGGCAGTAAATAGAATTGGAAGGCCGCACAAGCTAAGTCCCAGATCTTGCTTTCCTGTTGATTGTCGCAATAGTAATCTTTAAATGATAGTATAAACGTCCATTAACGCGATAATCAACGGTATTTCCCGTTAGTGTGGTCCTAATGTTAGAGAAGAATGAAACAAAATGATTGTTCAACCTGAGCAAGCTAATCCTGGAACTGGTTTTGAAATATTTCTCTCTAGGTCGGAATTAGGTAGACTTATTTTAGTATTTGCATCGAAATATTGCTATTAATATGGAACTTCCCGGGCTTTCTAATAGACAATCTCGTGTGGATATCATCAAAGATAGATTAGACAAATAAACTGCCTAAAAGTAAATACCTTTTTAACCGACTTCATAAAAAGGAGGAGGTTATCAATTCGACTGTATTTTTTTTTTTTTTTTTATGTTTGTTACCTCATAACTTGCGACTGGGTGAACCGATTTTCATAATTCTTTTTTCAATCGAAAGCTGGTGCTTCCCGTGTGGTCCCATTGTCACCATTTTAGGATCTGATGATTGGATCTTGGAGAAATCGAGGGCAACCCTCAAATTTTATTAGCTGACACATAGTTTTTCGCAAATCTTATGAAGTACTTGCGTATGGAAATCATTATCTCATGTAGCTGAGCTGATGATGGAAGGTACAACTCCTCAAGTAAGAAAATTATGTTTGTGTTCGCATATCTCCGGAACTATAAGTCCGATTTAAGAAATTCTTTTTTTGTTGTACTAGGTATTGTTCAACTTAGGGAATACTGCAAATTTCATCAAAATCGGTTCAGCAGTTTTTGAGATAGGGAATAAATGAAAGAGATGTTAACGATGTTATTACCGGTGCTAGATTACAAAATTCTAATGCACATGTAAGAAAATGATGTATTTGACAAGAATTTTGGTTGAATATTTAAACTAAAAAGAGTAAAATAAAAACTTTTTCAAAAAAAATGTGACCGCCTTCAAAAACAACCACAAAAAAGAGTAAAATAACCTACAAAACTTTTCTTTCGGAAGTCGGTGGCAAAAGAGACAATGAAATTAATAAAAAAAACACCGACTTCCGAATGAAAAGTTTTGTAGGTTATTTTACTCTTTTTTTTTATTTAATACATTACAAGATTTTTCTGCTCTTTTAAAGTAATTCCGGAATTTGTGACATATCTCACTTTACTCTTTCGCTGTATGAAATCAGTGTAAGTACATGAGTAACTCTACGATCCTGGTGAAACTAACAACCAATTTCCACCAACCATTTTCTTTTCACAGCCCCAAAGTCATCTGAAAGTCTGGTGAGGCGGATCCTTAGCGCATATCTAGAGGAAGATGTGTGGTACTTGCCTCTAGAGATAGCGTCTGATGACCCCGCTCTTACTGATGAGGAGACCCTGGACGTGTCGGTGTATAACCCCAGGGCTTGGGATAAGGATAGTGTGCCCGGTGAGTAGTAACTTTGAAATAACTTCAAAAATAAGAAGGGCGCAGTTCGATCTGTATGTATGTACAGTCGAAAAAGTTGAATCATGACCCATTTTGACAAGAAATCGTTTGAATCCGTCATATTGACAAAGATCAAAGTCGTTACCATGGCTATGTATATTTGGGGTGCTATGACAGGAAACCTCCACGTGCGCCCGTGGACTGGAGTTCCCTCTCGGATACGTCTAGGGGGAAGACCAGTTTTTCGGGCCGGTGCACCCTGGGATGCGGGCAAAAACTCTTCCTTAGGCCCTGTGTGCCTAAGTGGTCTCTTTGCCCGTATGCGAATAGCCTGTCGTGTGGATGCTCCAACGCGTGTCCCTCTGATCAGCAGAGGTCACAGCGGCGGAGCGGGCTTGCGGACGGTGAGTGATGGGTAGCTCGCCGTCCGACCAAGGACCAAGCCCGGGTCGGTGGCGCGTCGTGTTTCGCGCCAAATGCCTGCTGGGGTCGCGGGTTTTTTCTTAACCCAGGTTACCGTGGCCCCGGAACGTAAAGGGCATAGGAAGGAACACGGGTGGATTTTAGTAAGAGTCTGACAGTCCCTTCCGTCCCACCCAGGGCGGGAGGACTCATTTGATGATTTTACCACCTAAAAAAAAAAAAATGGCTATGTATATTTGGGCGAATGTAGACCTAATTGTGTTTGAATGTCTGTACGAAAATAAGCTTATGGTGGGTCATAATTCAACTTTGTCGATTGTACATCTTGGCAAATTAGAGTAGAAAACCGGAAGTCGCCACTGTGCTCCCACTACCAGCATTTTGAATGGTTTTTTTTTTCACTTATTACGTTAGTTTTATGGCACAATAATAAATCTAACAAACCTGCGTTCTTTGTTTACATCAAATATCCAAGATTTTAAAACGTTGTCAGCAAACTAAAAGATTAGTTCCGTTTCAAGACGTTCTGGCCTACCTGTATGTCCGTGATTATCTGGCGTTTGGCTGAACCGCTTTAGATGCGGTTTTCAGAAAAGTGTTCATTACATTCTGTAGAAGGTTTTAGTAAATAATAATAATGTATATTCCGTGAAGTTGCTCTTATGGATCCGGTTCTGCTTCCTTGGATTGTAGATTTTCTAAGATTCTATTTTACGAAGATTTTTGTTGATATTATCTGAATTAAAAATGGATGAATAACTTTGTGTAATAAAAGAAACAGACTAAAAATAAACTCAAGAAATGTTAAGACCATTCGCACGAGCGCTTTTTTCTGACGTTTTTAAAGTGCTGAATTGAAATAAAAAGATAAATTGAACTCTAAAGTCTTAAAGCCAGCACTTAAACTCAAACCCAGCACTTAAAGTCATATACAGTTCGAACAAAAGCGCTGACGTGTGAACAGATAGATGGGAATGTGTTTGTTTTAATTCGACGCTCTATTAACGCCCGGTAAAAAAACGCTCGTGCGAATGGCGTCTAATAGATTTTCTAATATTTTACCTAGACCTATACGAGGGCGCGATAGAAACCCGCTACACCGACATCAGCTACCGCCGCCCTCGCCGGCAGCCCCTCCCCTCCCCCCTCACGTGTCCGTCGCTGGGCGAGGCACAGAGGAACATGTTGCTGTCCTGCTTGCTCACGGAGGGAGTGGGGATGATGGCAAAGAGACTGGGGGGACAGTTCCAACCGTATTTACTGAAGACGTTGTGTTTGGTGCTCGAGAGAGTTGGTAAGTATGTCAAGTTTTTTCATTTCTGTGTATATAATATACAGTGTATTTGGTTTTTTTAACTACCGATATTTGAAGGAGATATTATAGACTTATTTTCATCGACAAAACTGTTTATACAAATTCTTACTCCAACAACTCGCGAATGGCGGTCATTTTAGTTTTTTGATCGGTCGAACTGGGGTATGTTCAATTAAAAGCTAAATCTTTGAATCCAAGAGACCTACATACATGCAAATGACTTCATTGCGTTAAACGTTGAAGCTTTTGAACACCTTACCAAAGTTTTCCAATTCTTTTTCTTTTATTATTTATTATGGTATGCGAAGATTTGGTCGACAGTGAAGGTCAATACTTGTTTTTTTTTAGAACTTAATTATAGACAGAACTATTGGCTTTTCCGCTGATAAGTTATTATAAACTCACATGGTCATGTATGTACACACGTCAAAACGTCCCTACTCTGTTCCTTCCCATTCGAATAAGAACTTCCAGCTATTGTAATTAAGTTGAAAATCTATTTTTGATTTGGATAAGTTAGCGCGCTGTCATAAGTGACTAATTCATAAACGACTAGCGTAACAAAACTTTTTACAAGTAAAAGACTGAATGATTCCACTTTCTTGGCTCAAAATTAATTTCTTCTGTCGACATTTTGATACTCTCTTCTCAACAATTTTTGCACCCTCTCAACTCTTAAATATCTTAATAGATAGCTTTAAAATATCAACTGTTCAATAATTAGCTAAATATTAACAGGCAGTAAGTACGAGATGCTTCACTTAGCGGGTCTGAAGGCTATCCACGACATAGCGACGGCCGGCGGACACGCGACCGTCGGAGATCTCATCAAGAGCAATGCTGATTACTTCACTAACCAAGTCACTGTACGGCTCAAGAAGGTAAGATTTATATTATCTGCGGTCGTAAGCAAAAGGACGGGAAATAGCAAAGAAATGGCCTGTTGGTCTAGTATAAAGCGCATTACACACAGAGAGCGGGCGCGGGTCGGGCGCGTTTCGGGGCGGGAGTACGGCGGGTCTAGTTCTTTGTATTTAAATGGAAGACTTCACACTGAAAGCGTGCGCACGACCCGCCCCGCGCACGCTTTCATATTGTGTGCTCGTTGTGATGTGCTCTGTGTGAAATGCGCTTTAGTGACCCTGACTGCTATGCCGGAGGTCGTGGGTTCGATTCCAACCCAGGACAAATGTTTGTGTGATGAGCACGATCATTTGTTCTGTGTCTGGGTGTAATTCATCTATAAATGTATGTATTTAGAAATATATTAAGTATGTTTATCAGTTGTCTAGTAAGACAAACTCTGCTTAGCTTGGAACTAGATGGCGTTGTGTGATAGTTGTAAAAAAAAACATGACTAACGGCTCCAAATACCTTGTCACCTTGCGATTCTTGGGATCACCAATTATGTTTGTACTTAATAAAAATTAATTTTCCAGGCTTGGAACTGCCAGTCGGCTTTGCAGATACTCTCGGTGGTGATGGAGTACAGTGACTCCAATATGTTGGTATATCTCTATGGGATTGTTGAAGATGTGAGTATTTACGGTCAGTTCACACCGAGGGACGCGGCGCGACGTTACGCAACGATACTGCAAATGTGTATATTATCATGTAGTAAATAAAGTTAGATTTTGAGTCGCTATTAAAATGCAGCACGCTGCGTTGCGATAGGTGTATTTTTTTGGTGTAGGAAATAGAGTTCGATTTTGAGTAGCTCTATTGAAATGTGCGCACAGCGTCACGTCTCGGTCTGAGCTGACCCTTAGTGCCATTTTTTTTAACGTATTTACGTTAATATTTATAATTTTCCGCTACTTTGTAGGTACTGAATGGATAGATGTTTTGCTTATACGTTTTGCCATTTCTTACGCGGCATTTTGGGATTTTGCAACGGTCAAATCTATAAAGCAAACAGAAATAACACCCATCCGAAAATTACCTAGTTGCAAAATGCTAAAAATGTTCTTATTCAAATGATATAAAAACTTTTTCAAAAAAAATGTGACCGCCTTCAAAAACAACCACAAAAAAGGGTAAAATAACCTACAAAACTTTTCTTTCGGAAGTCGGTGACTTTTTTTATTAATTTCATTGTCTCTTTTGCCACCGACTTCCGAAAGAAAAGTTTTGTAGGTTATTTTACCCTTTTTTGTGGTTGTTTTTGAAGGCGGTCACATTTTTTTTGAAAAAGTTTTTATTTTACTCTTTTTAGTTTAAATATTCAACCAAATTCTTGTCAAATACATCATTTTCTTACATGTGCACAAGATAACATCGTTATCGTTAACATCTCTTTCATTCATTCCCTATCTCAAAAACTGCTGAACCGATTTTGATGAAATTTGCAGTATTCCCTAAGTTGAACGATACCCAGTACAACAAAAAAAGAATTACTTAAATCGGATCTTGTAGTTCCGGAGATATGCGAACACGAACATAATTTTCTTACTTGAGGAGTTGTACCTTCCATCATCAGCTCAGCTACATGAGATGATGATTTCCATACGCAAGTACTTGAATTACTTCATAAGATTTGTGAAAAATTATGTGTCAGCCAATAAAATTTGAGGGTTGCCCTCGATTTCTCCAAGATCCAATCATCAGATCCTGAAATGGTGACAATGGGACCACACGGGAAGCACCAGCTTTCGAATAAAAAAAGAATCATGAAAATCGGTTCACCCAGTCGCAAGTTATGAGGTACAGTCGAATTGATAACCTCCTCCTTTTTTTGAAGTCGGTTAAAAATGCGTGGCATCACTCGCCTATGAACACACATAAACGCTTTAGACAATAAGGTTTATATTCAGTTGAAGTGCGGCTGCTTCGTCTATAGATCTGACAAACATGCGACTAAATCAACGACGATATAGTACTAGACTCCTAATAACAGGCGACCGATGTCTGCCAACACATTAGGCAAAAAAGTCTTATATTCGTCTCATTTCGACCAATCCTGTGAGCCGTAAACATACGTTGAGACAGAACAGACCTTGAGTTAGCCAATCACAACGCAGTACCCCGTCCCCCTCGCTTACGTAGTACCTCAGCAAGTTGGCAGAATAGTTTTTGTTCTTTAGATCGTGTATGCGGAGTCTAGTATTATATCGTCGTTGGACTAAATAATGTTTAATATTCATTGCAGGTTCTAGTCCAAAGTTGTGATAAGTATTACGAGAAGGATTTGTACGCGTACCTTCAAGTCTTCCTCACATTCGTCGAGTGTATTCACAAATGGTGCATCTTACCGGACGCTGTACCAAAGACAAAAGAGGACCACACACCCATAGACGTGATGAAAGACCTCACAGTATTCGTAGAGAGTACGGAGCAAGCGGAGAGGTTGCTCAATGAGGAAGAATTTGAGCAAGAGACCGGGAAGAGTGTCGAGGAGATGTATAGAGAAGATGTGAAGAAGAAAGAAGATAATGTTTTGGACTATGAAGATTATAGACCAGGTAAGTTAGTAAACGAATTCTTAAAATTAAATGAGGCCAAGCTTCTAATGAGATTCAAAAGTCTATGCTGTTTCGCCCGACTGGAGTTTTGTTATTAGCCCAAGGGATTGTACTACCCGGTTAATGTCTGTCATGTGTGCCGAATTACATACAAATTCGTTTTCTCACTTAAATAAAAACTTTTTCTAAAAAAAATGTGACCCCCTTCAAAAACAACCACAAAAAAGGGTAAAATAACCTACAAAACTTTTCTTTCGGAAGTCGGTGACTTTTTTTATTAATTTCATTGTCTTTTTTGCCACCGACTTCCGAAAGAAAAGTTTTGTAGGTTATTTTACCCTTTTTTGTGGTTGTTTTTGAAGGCGGTCACATTTTTTTTAGAAAAAGTTTTTATTTTACTCTTTTTAGTTTAAATATTCAACCAACATTCTTGTCAAATACATAATTTTCTTACATGTCCACTAGAATTTCGTAATCCGTAGCACCGGTAATAACAACGTTAACATCTCTTGCATTCATTCTATCTCAAAAACTACTGAACCGAGTTTGATGAAATTTGCAGTATTCCCTAAGTTGAACGATACCTAGTACAACAAAAAAAGAATTACTTAAATCGGACTTGTAGTTCCGGAGATATGCGAACACGAACATAATTTTCTTACTTGAGGAGTTGTACCTTCCATCATCAGTTCAGCTACATGAGATGATGATTTCTATACGCAAGTACTTGAATTACTTCATAAGATTTGCGAAAAACTATGTGTCAGCTAATAAAATTTGAGGGTTGCCCTTGATTTCTCCAAGATCCAATCATCAGATCCTAAAATGGTGACAATGGGACCACACGGGAAGCACCAGCTTTCAATTGAAAAAAGAATTATCAAAATCGATTCACCCAGTCGCAAGTTATGAGGTAACAAACATAAAAAAAAAAAAAAAATACAGTCGAATTGATAACCTCCTCCTTTTTTTGAAGTCGGTTAAAAATAACATGAATTTTATCACAAACTTTCCCATTTAAGTGCAGCGGTAACGACACATTTTTTGTGCTGTGGAGTCTGTAGCCGCTATGGAAATGAGATTGCGATGTATTCTATACTTAAAGCATAGAAAAAAAAAATAGAACTACATAGAGAATTTTAACTTCATTCTACAATTTTAGAGAAATTTACTAAAAATACAGCCCATAATTGCTTAGTTTGTATTTTCAGAGTATAAAAAGTGCGTCCGTCACGGATAGTCTGTCGTTTGCGCTGTACTTTATAATTAAAAAAAAGTATTTATGATTACTTTGTTTCTTTATCCAAGTGTATCATTAAACATACCCTATTTATCTCCACAGAAGAAAAACTCCCGCCACCTAAATACGTAGCAGTAGTAGAAACTATTTTGAAGCGATGCCTCAACTACGTCACATCCTCTCAACGCGACAACTCAATCCTGGCGCTACAAGTGCTGACCCAGGGCCTGCCCATCCTGCGGCGGCACGAGGACCTGCTGCTGCCGCTGGTACATCGCTCGTGGAGCCCGCTGAGCACCAGGTTCCATCAGGAGCCCGCTGTCATGAAGAGGGCGTTCGAGTTGCTGGTCACTATGGCTGACTTGGCGAAGGATTTTATTAGGAGTCGGGCTGTCAAGTGAGTGCTAAAAAGTAGCTAGGGTTTCTGAGTTAAAACATTTAATAATCTAGTTGAAATATCTCTATTTTGAAAAATAGTTTATAGTTCTAAAAAAGTCATCGAACGCAATGTAGTATATTCAGTCATATTTTCAATCTTATAGCTTTATATTTTTTTCCATTCAATTCAAGATAAATTGTCGTGGTTATCCATTTACTCCTTTTCTTGACTATTACAAGTTACTTTGTAGTAACTTATAGTCAATTTATGGCTTTATAACCACCAGGTGAGATAGTGGGCAAACACGAGCCTATCAATAAATAATGCGAAAACGTAAGCGCCTTTACTCATGACGCAATCGCAATTCCCACTAACTAAAAATGAAAATCGTCTTTGCTACTGCGACATAAAGATGCAATGAGACAGACTTACGTCGTCGTGGCAAACCTGTTTTATTTTTCTATCTTCCCATGAACTACAGCACCATTTAAATTGGCAGCGCCATTTTTATGTCGTAAGGATGATTTTCATACATCATTCAAATTGCATCGCATCGCGTTGTGTACGAAGGGACTTAGTGCGCTTGCTCATCATGAGCAAGCGCACTAAGTCCCTTCGTACACAACGCGACTCAGGTGTCCGATACCTCACGACTTTGGTATCCATTGACGCATGTCAGTATTAGTGTCCGACCGAAAGTGATTTTTCAGCCGAAACCGAACCTTCGGCCTTGCTCTCAGTTTCGGCCGAAACCGAAACTTTTTAAAACTTTTAACACTTCGACTTTTTTCTGTTTTTTTTTTACATTTATTGACACAAGAAAAAGTGTCAATTAAGTAAACAGAGCGAATTTTTCAACTGGGCGTGGACGGCTATTATTAACTATGAGGAATATCGAAAAACTGCGGGAGGGCTAGCTGAAAACTAAAACTGTATCATTGTATTTTAGAAAAATCTATAATCGTGGCCAAAAATCGAACCCGCTAATTTTGAAAAAAAAAATCACAACCTGTATTATTTATTACACCATTTGATAGTGTTAATAGTAAGGATCAAATTCTGGGTAATAATGAAATACGGCAAACTTATGAATAGATAGATAGACTGACGATCTTAAGAATCGCTATTTTTCTGTTACCTATTTAATTTCTACTGAGTCCATAATCTATTCGAAATTATAAAAAAAACATTGTTTCCAATGTTTCACTAGATTTGAAGTCTCAACAATCGCACTATATTAATTTAGCAATACGAAATAACTGGGACATTAGACTAAAAAAATTGCATTATTTCAAAAAAGAAACCGTTAACTTAATTATGTTTCGAATACCGCCTAAAGGTCTTCGCACATTATAACAACTCCACGCCAACGCGGCAGCAACTCTACTCACACTCTCGATGAGTAGTCAACTAGTTGATCCACCCAATGGTCACTAGTGGACAACGCGGTGTCAACGAGTGGCCAACGCGGTGCCAACGAGTGGGTTATTCAACAGACAACTCGTCTAACCTCAGTTTTCCCGTCACGCGTCAGTCGCAAACGCATAGTCGTTACGTGGACAACGTGTGGTCGTTGCGTGGACGACGTATGGTCATTGCGTGACAAACGTGTCGGGGTTGACCTCTAGTGTACGATGCGTAGGCCACTCGTTGTACACTACTTTATAATCATTTTTTGAAATTGAACCTTGAACATATGATACAGGGCTTAAATTTCAATGTCTAGCATAGAGTCGAGTCGCCGTTGAGTTGTTATAATGTGCGAAGACCCTAATCCTAATTCTAATCGCCTTGACTATTGACAAGTTTTTAATCATTATCGTACGTCACAAATATTTTTTATTATGACATGAATATACAAGACTTAGGTACTCTTGGCAGTAAACTCAAAAACATAACCTCGTCTCACGACACGAATAAACGGACGGTGGCAAACTGAGCCGGGGCCCCGCCGGCGAGCAAGTACGTGTTTGCTACGAATTTTACCAAACGACGCGCGAAAATGCAGGAACACTTGAGTTTCGGCGGGGCCGAAAGTTTCGGCTATATTTTGGCCGAAACCGAAACTAAGGCCGAAACCAGATATTTTGGCCGAAACCGGCCGAAACCGAAACCGAAATTTCGGTCGGTCACTAGTCAGTATACAACCTCGATTGGATGGATTTGTATTGCGATAGTCGTAAAGTATCGGGGACTTGCGTCGCCCCTAACCGGATATCTCTCCAACAGGGACGTCCTTCCCCGTATATACGGCTTCCTACACGCTTCGTCCAAGGACAGCTACCTGAAAGATGTCGGCTCAGCCTACCGCAACAGTCAAGCCTACAGCTTGCAGATGACGGCACTGGCCGCCCTGCCGCATCTCGCCACTGATCTCATGTTGGAAGATGAAGCGTTAGAGGACGCCATGAATTGTGTGCAGCCATACTTGTCTAAGAAACAGCCTAAGGCTTTACAGGTAAGATGCTACTGTTATTATAATTGTGAAAGGAGGTGTTAATTTTTTCCCTACATTTAAGGCCCAGCCGTGTACCTCAAGGACAAAAATACGAAATTATAGGAAAAAAATCGTAGATTTTGAAAAAAAATATGTTGTATTTATTTGGGCATTTGTACCATAAGAAATTGTCGATCCAAAATGTTAAAACTTGCAACCCAAGAATTGATTTTCAATCTAGCAATGTCATACGTCTCCGACATGATGCGTTTCGTTACTTCATTTATAAACGTGTGAAAACCCAAAAATGTACTTTATAGAATTTTTATAATAAATTATAATTACTAGTACACATATTTTGTGAATAATCATGGGAACAATAATTTAAAAAAATGCATTTATTTCACATTTCGTATTATTTTTTGCGTTTGGTTATCTGCCGGCCAAAAGCCAGGGTTCCCGGCCTAGTTTGATAGTTTTTTTCTATTGTTGTTGATATTCATTACTGTCAAAAAGCTGTCAAATAATGAAACATCGATGTCATATTTTGACGTGAGTTTGACAGATGAAACAGATTGACAGCCGTAAACGCTGTCATAAACGTTTCTTTGAACGCAGTTCCATTGCGAAGTAGTGTTTTTTCATATACTTTTATTTCTTTTTCTATCTAGCATTGAAGGATTTTAAATACTGCTAAAAACACTAATTATTGGAAGGGATTTTAATAATAATTTGTACCTCGGTACATAGTTGGGCCGAAAAAATAACACCTCCTTTGAATGGATGTCTGTTACTCTTTCACGCAAAAACTACTGAACGGATTTGAATGAATTTTGGTACACAGATAGTTTAAGCCACATATTCACTGAGCAGCAATTGTTTATAAACTCTGTTTCAGAAACAAAATCTACGTGTTTCTGGAACAGATCATTTTGTTTCAGAAACATATAATTTTGTTTCTGTAAACACTACGTGTTTATCGGTATGTTTCGGTGCTCCTCACTTGCGGCGGAGAACACTTTACGTGATGTTTCAGAAACTGTGTATCCGAAACACTGTTGCTCAGTGAATACATGGCTTTATAATCTGTGTGCTTAGTGCGAGTTTTTTTACGTTGACGCGATAGTAACGTTTATACGCGTTTGGCGCTCTCATTGGTTGAGAGTTCTCACGACCTTGCAGCGGGCCAATAGGAGCGTTAAACGCGGTTAAACGTTACTATCGCGTCAACGTAAAAAAACTCGCACTAAGCACACTGTATTAACAGAGGGTAGTTTTAACATGAGGTAGCTTGATGTACTGGCGTCTGTTCTACTTCTTTTGTGTTTCTCGTAGCTTGTGAACGCTCTAAATTCACCTGAGAGGTTCAGTTAGCATCGGTAACTTATTATCTCGTATTTCATAATCTTTTCAGTCATCGGCTGTGGATTTCTTCACAACTATCCTAGATTACGACTACGGCGCCGCCTGGTATCATCTCCGGGAACTATGCGACAACGATGATGTGCTTAACCCACCCACAAACAACTTTGTGCATTTACAACAAATAGTAGGCACCCCATTCGAAGCTAAAGATAAGGATTATCAAAATAATATTAAGCTAATATTCAAGCATATGGATAAATCGTAATAAATGTATTTTTTAAATTATTATTTGTTTTATATTCAGGTGACAAATGAAACACGTCACTGGCAGCAATTACTTCAACTTTATTTTTTACAAAACACGTTGGTCACAGAAAACAAATACCCATTTTTTATTACAGTATATAATACATATTATGTATTGCAACCACTCTCACATCTTAAACTCAGTCTAATCGAAGTCACTGCGAGGGACACATCACTAGCGAGTGTCCTGCGCCGCGCGCACGTCACTTTGCTGACTTACGCTGACTGATCAATCATCTAAACGTAAGTACCGCTAGTACTATAAAGCCGCGTACAGACATCGCGAGGCGTGCGACACGAATGGTTTGTCTCGCATGCCTCAACCTGAGGCATACGATGGTACATTTATACGTGCGTCCCGAACGAAACATGCTCAAGCTGAGCAAGCAAACAACACCTGTCCGGAGCGCACGGCTCGTACTGAGGCGGCGTTCGCAACGATCGTATGGCGTGAATGCTCACTGTGAGCACACACGTCCACACAGTCCGAGGCATGCGAGACGAACCATTCGTGTCGCACGCCTCGCGATGTCTGTACGCGGCTTAAGACAGAGCACAGTTCGACATAATATTACTTCTATTCACCGCATGATCGTAAAAAAATGTAAATGCAACCAAAATGTCAAATTGAATGTCTCGTTTCACACAAAATTAATTAATTCTCAATACACCTTTAAATAAACAAATGCATGTAATCGAACTGCACACTAATCTTATGATTGCCGATACTCAAAAGTAACTTATTCAAAGACTTGAGTAAAAGAACGATAATTATTACACAATATAATGAAATTTTCATCCACACCACTAAAATTAAATAATGAAATGGTAACATCCCGATAAACTAAGGAAATAAAGTGTATTTGATGTGTACAGTAATTAAACTAGCCATATAAAGAATAAGTAACATAATTTATTGCATAAATAATATTTTTTAGGTAGAAAAACAAATTGTAATCCAACTTCTCAGGCTTCTTTTTAATTCAACACAATGTAATAGTTTTACAAAAGTTCATATCTTGTGTCATAGAGTCGTTGAAACTCCACTTCTTATATCAAAAAGTTTTTACATGTATTTTCTTGGCAAAGTAAATAATTATTTACACTTGAGTCATCATTATAACTTGAAACGCATGCTTTTTATTGTAGTAGCTAGCTTCTGTGGTCATAAACAAAACTAGACTACTCTTGACAGAAAGGTATTTGTCTATGAGCGTGGTTGCAATGTTTCTGACACTGAATAAATAAACCACCATTGCAACAAATTGAAATAACAACAAAGATCGTAATAAACAAATAAAAGACGCGGTAAAACTTTAACCTTAACTGCTAATTAACAACTCGTCTGAGCAAATACTTTTAAACAAAAAAAACTCGCTTACAATAACGTATATCCTTCTTTTTATTAAATTAATATTTTGTATCTCGACTCTGTTCGAATACACAGTTGAGTCTCGATTTATATAATTGGCAATCAGGCTATTATAACGTCTCAAAACCAGGCTTGTTCCAGTGAGTGAACGAGATGGCGCTAGACGGCTTGTATAGCTCTGTCACTCACTCGCCGGAACAAGGCTGGTTTGAAGACGTTGTAATACCCCCCCTTACCAAGAAGGCTTACCAAGAGGTCTTAAAGCAATTTGCAGGCCAGTGACATGTTGCTTTATAAATATATGTGTTGCGGGTAGTTCCACTGTGGGAAAGAGATGGCACTAGACGACTGGTATACCTGTCTCTGTCTCACAGTAGCACTACTTTCGCGTTTAGACGTCATGGTAGGGCCAGGCCAGGGTATGTAATCATTTTCTCAATCTTTGCCTTTTCAAAATTACGACTTGAATTACCTACGTAATTTGTTGTCTCACTTTTTGTAGTCATTGAAAAGAAAGTAATATGTGCAGTAAGTTTATCTAATACTTTCTATAGTCCATAACAATAATGCAACTTAAAATTAACTGAGATTATACATCTGTGTACGAGGGAATTGCATTAAAATTAATAAAGGTTTCTTGCGCTTTGCTTTGTGTAAATAAGAAAACGGAAAACTAGGAACATATGCATGGACATTTGTGTTATTTATCAATATTAAATATACATAATTATATTAAATGCTATTTAATAAGATAAGACTTGTTTCAGTCACCTTACGTAGACTTTAGAATAGATTTCAAGGAGAAAAATAAGTATTATTTTCTTTAATTTACAATAGCATAAATGTTTAAATTGATGTTATAATGTAAGGTGACAAATCGTGGAATGGTTTAAATATATTAAATAAACGAATCGTATAATACAAACCACCCTTAAATAAATAATACGTCTAAATTGCACTAGCTAAATTTTATATTAAAATGTCTGTACAGTTTGACATGGTCCTTAGTCAAAATGATATCTTCAAACATATTATTTCTAACATAGGTTAGGTACATGTTAAACTGCATAGACCTAGTTCTATTTGAACGAATTTGATCACTGAATAGATTTGAAACCACCTGTTTTACTAGATATGACGTGCTTTCGCTCCACTGTTAAAGTTTTCAAAGCACTGCATTCCTTATCCCTAATTTTTTTTCTAGTTTTCTAACCAATTTATTCACGGATCGCTTCCAAATTCAAGTGACCTCAACCATCTTTTGAAAGCGATTTTTTGTCCTTGTTTTCTCTCGCATTTCCACTTATCTTTTACAACGGAGCGAATGCTTTAAATATATAATAATGTATTCATTCGCTATATGTGAACACCCCACTATGCACGATCACGAAACTATTATATTTTATGTATTTATTTAAAAGTCCATTAAAATAAAGGAATTTGGACTGTGTCGGAAAATATGGCAGTGGAATATTTGCAATTGAAATAATTAGTGACAAAATGTATTCAAAATTAAACACGAATAATGGCTACTTATACTACTCCATACTAATCCTTACTTGATGACACAAAATAAGTTAAATGTCTCTATGGGCTAACGAAACAAGATTGTTTAAGTTTGATATGAAATCTTGAGGCATCTAATAGACTGACTTTAGGCAAGTAACATTATGTAGAATTTCACGATAAATATTTATATACGAATAATTTTAACAGCTTAAT
The DNA here is from genome assembly GCA_036375495.1 of Agrotis segetum. Lineage (NCBI taxonomy): Eukaryota > Metazoa > Arthropoda > Insecta > Lepidoptera > Noctuidae > Agrotis > Agrotis segetum. The sequence continues at coordinate 269,611 of JAQSVV010000430.1, forward strand.
ACTTACATTAAAATTACATGTATCAATCTTTGATATTTAGCTTTACTTCTTTCTAAAATACTTTTATCTGCTACGTTACGGCTATTACTTGCGAAATCAGTATTAAATTATTATTCTAAATTTTTGCCCTATTTAGGCGGTAGGCAAACACTTCATAGCGCGCTAAACAAGTAATGAACTTTATTTACTGAGAGAACACAGTCCAAATTCCCTTGTACAGTACCCTAGATGACGTACTTGCATCACTTCCACGCTAGTTTGAGCATCTTCCGTGAGGCGAAGTACTTGGTGCTGTAGGTGGCGAGGATGAGCGCCGCCAGGACTACGGTGATCAGGTAGTAGTCGAAGTCATCCTTCAGGAGATCGAAGGTTTTCGATGGTGCCACCCGAGTGTAGAATAGGTCTGTGGAAAGGTGAGAAAGGTCGCTGATGAGATGAACAAATCAGTGGTACTATTCTCTAAGCACGGAACCTTGGCTCATGTCACTTATGGACATAACATTTATTAGAGGCATACAAAAATATAGTGACAAGATTGGACAGTAGTCCATACTCGGGTTGTGTTGTCAAAATTCATGATCTCGAAAATAAGAGACGGATAGTTGGTACCGCGATACGAGGTGCTCTCGATAACTCAGTACATTTAAATGTGTCGGGCTGCTACTATAAATAAGCGATGACGCATTATAAAGCGGGCCACACAACAGAAATGAAGACCTCGATCCTATCAAGAATGAAAGGACAATGGAGTACCACTTACCTAGTCCAGTAGTAAGCACAAGACTGGTAGACTCCAGGCCGGCGGGCGCGGCGTGGATCTGTGTGGGGCGCGCCAGCGTGCGGTTGTAGTTGAGGCGCGCGTCGCCTCCCAGCGGCAGCTCGGGAGCGAACGCGGGGAGGACCGCGCCCTCCTCCGTGAGGCCGCGCCGGGCCTCCAGGTACACCCACGGGACTTCTACCACTGCGCCTGATGATAACGCCACTGGGGAATAGAAAAGGATGATTAGAAGACAATCCTACTACTATTATAAAGGCGAAAGTTTGTAAGTATGGATGTATGGATGTTTGTTACTCTTTCACGCAAAAACCACTCTTAGCCACCAATTTTAGCCAAATCCGTTCTTTGGCTAAAATTTGGTACACAGATAGTTTATAACCTGGATTAACACATAGGATAGTTTTCATCCCGTTTTTATGTTCCCGTGGGATTATTTTCGAATTGTAGCGGGTGAAGCCGCTGGCAACAGCTAGTGATATATAAACTATAGATACGTTGTCCGCACTCTAAAATGGCAACAAAATATGAAGCCAATTGGCTTGCGTTGCGTTGACATTTGCGCTTAGTTGCGTCTCCCTCCCGCCGTACGGTGTCATATTTTCTTTCTCTTTTTTCACGCGTATAAGTAATTTTAGTATTGTCGCCGTTTTTAAGCGCCGCGATGTTCGTTCATGACGTGTCTATATATAATAATACGTCATTGTTAGAAGATAAGGAGAGAAGGTAATAATGTTACTTTATTGCACGAAGGATTGATTAGAGCTATAATTTTGCCGGCTGGGAGCCAGTCTTGTTAGATATACTATACTCACACAACACATGCTTGTCAGTGAGCGAGCGCTCGGTGACGGTGGTGGCGGCGGCAGTGGGCGAGGCTCCCAGGATGAAGGCCTGTCGCTCCACGCTGGGAGCTCGCTCGGACGACAGCGAGCTGAACGCAGCGCCGGCTGGGAGCCAGCGGGTCTTGTTAGATATACTATACTCACACAACACATGCTTGTCAGTGAGCGAGCGCTCGGTGACGGTGGTGGCGGCGGCAGTGGGCGAGGCTCCCAGGATGAAGGCCTGTCGCTCCACGCTGGGAGCTCGCTCGGACGACAGCGAGCTGAACGCAGCGCCGGCTGGGAGCCAGCGGGTCTTGTTAGATATACTATACTCACACAACACATGCTTGTCAGTGAGCGAGCGCTCGGTGACGGTGGTGGCGGCGGCAGTGGGCGAGGCTCCCAGGATGAAGGCCTGTCGCTCCACGCTGGGAGCTCGCTCGGACGACAGCGAGCTGAACGCAGCGCCGGCTGGGAGCCAGCGGGTCTTGTTAGATATACTATACTCACACAACACATGCTTGTCAGTGAGCGAGCGCTCGGTGACGGTGGTGGCGGCGGCAGTGGGCGAGGCTCCCAGGATGAAGGCCTGTCGCTCCACGCTGGGAGCTCGCTCGGACGACAGCGAGCTGAACGCAGCGCCGGCTGGGAGCCAGCGGGTCTTGTTAGATATACTATACTCACACAACACATGCTTGTCAGTGAGCGAGCGCTCGGTGACGGTGGTGGCGGCGGCAGTGGGCGAGGCTCCCAGGATGAAGGCCTGTCGCTCCACGCTGGGAGCTCGCTCGGACGACAGCGAGCTGAACGCAGCGCCGGCTGGGAGCCAGCGGGTCTTGTTAGATATACTATACTCACACAACACATGCTTGTCAGTGAGCGAGCGCTCGGTGACGGTGGTGGCGGCGGCAGTGGGCGAGGCTCCCAGGATGAAGGCCTGTCGCTCCACGCTGGGAGCTCGCTCGGACGACAGCGAGCTGAACGCAGCGCCGGCTGGGAGCCAGCGGGTCTTGTTAGATATACTATACTCACACAACACATGCTTGTCAGTGAGCGAGCGCTCGGTGACGGTGGTGGCGGCGGCAGTGGGCGAGGCTCCCAGGATGAAGGCCTGTCGCTCCACGCTGGGAGCTCGCTCGGACGACAGCGAGCTGAACGCAGCGCCGGCTGGGAGCCAGCGGGTCTTGTTAGATATACTATACTCACACAACACATGCTTGTCAGTGAGCGAGCGCTCGGTGACGGTGGTGGCGGCGGCAGTGGGCGAGGCTCCCAGGATGAAGGCCTGTCGCTCCACGCTGGGAGCTCGCTCGGACGACAGCGAGCTGAACGCAGCGCCGGCTGGGAGCCAGCGGGTCTTGTTAGATATACTATACTCACACAACACATGCTTGTCAGTGAGCGAGCGCTCGGTGACGGTGGTGGCGGCGGCAGTGGGCGAGGCTCCCAGGATGAAGGCCTGTCGCTCCACGCTGGGAGCTCGCTCGGACGACAGCGAGCTGAACGCAGCGCCGGCTGGGAGCCAGCGGGTCTTGTTAGATATACTATACTCACACAACACATGCTTGTCAGTGAGCGAGCGCTCGGTGACGGTGGTGGCGGCGGCAGTGGGCGAGGCTCCCAGGATGAAGGCCTGTCGCTCCACGCTGGGAGCTCGCTCGGACGACAGCGAGCTGAACGCAGCGCCGGCTGGGAGCCAGCGGGTCTTGTTAGATATACTATACTCACACAACACATGCTTGTCAGTGAGCGAGCGCTCGGTGACGGTGGTGGCGGCGGCAGTGGGCGAGGCTCCCAGGATGAAGGCCTGTCGCTCCACGCTGGGAGCTCGCTCGGACGACAGCGAGCTGAACGCAGCGCCGGCTGGGAGCCAGCGGGTCTTGTTAGATATACTATACTCACACAACACATGCTTGTCAGTGAGCGAGCGCTCGGTGACGGTGGTGGCGGCGGCAGTGGGCGAGGCTCCCAGGATGAAGGCCTGTCGCTCCACGCTGGGAGCTCGCTCGGACGACAGCGAGCTGAACGCAGCGCCGGCTGGGAGCCAGCGGGTCTTGCCTTCGTACAGTTCTAGTGTGGCTGGGGACGAAATATTAGTTAGAAGTTGATGCAATTCATAAAGAACCGTGACGTCGTGAAAAATCTAAACGAAATATAGATCTAGATCTTACCGATCTCAGTCCTACGATGCTTATCGTTGTAGTAGAGATACGCGAGGTAGTGCTCCGTGTGTACCGCGAGAGGGAGCGCGCGCGCACGTCGGTGCGCCTGCGCAGCTACTATGGCACCTGATGCTGCGTCCACACACGTTGCTACTACTATGTCTGTAAGTAAAATAATATGTTAATATTAAAGCTGCATCATGGGGTTTAAGCCGGAAACACATTAATTACACACCACGAACGCAACGTGTTTTTTTTGCAGTGAGAGCGTGTCTATCGCGTCGGGTGTTCATAGTCCAGCGGGTCTTGTTAGTGATTCTGGTCATAGAAAACAATACATTTGATTTGACCCAACACGCATCACGTTTCATCGGGTGGCGTCGGGTGTTAATAATGTGTTTCCGGCTTTATGAAAGCTCACACAAAACAGTAACTCTTTTGATAAGTTGTAAACTGTTTCATTGCCTACTTGTGGTTTCAAAAGTGTAAAGCTTAGAACCTGTAAATAAAGGGGTTATACCTTTATGCACCGGGTCAGGTCCCTCGGTGATGAACAGCACCAGGTTGGGGTTGACATACTTGTAGAGCACGGAGCGGTCGGGCAGCACGCGGCCCGGGGAGTGCACGCGCTCGCCCGCCGGCTTGCCGCGCGACACCACGATGTGGTGCCCCGCGGAGGGAGCCCCGCCCAGCTGGACCAGCCACGTGCGGACTGCTTCCACTGTCTACAGAGACGAGAAAGAGCGTTGCAAGATCTGATTCTCACGAGCGAAATTTTCACTCAGAATGTAGATTTTCTTCAGTAGATTATCAAAATAATGGAAGATTAAATTTCGATTGGTTAAATATGATACATTCGGGTAGGTTGACCTACTGGCGTCTATGTACAGTCGACAAAGTTGAATCATGACCCACTATAAGCTTATTTTCTTACAGACTTTCAAAAACAATTAGGTTCATATTCGCGTAAATATAGATATCCATGGTAACGACTTTGATCTTTGTCAATTTGAAGGATTCAAGCGATTTATTGTCAAAATGAACATGATTCAACTTTGTCGATTATACGTTAAGAAGGCAAAGATTTTTGGAATTAAATTTTATCGCTCAGTGCAATTGAATGGTTTCCATTTTTCAAAGAAAAAACAACGCCGAAAACGTCATAGAAGGTGTTGAGACGAACTGAGGTAGTAAAAATTTCAAAAAATAAACAATAAGAAATATTTGATAGAACTTACCTGTCCATTAAACACCAGCGCGTATCCTTGCACGCGCGCCGTGTTCTTCTCTGCTACGTACATGAACATGTTCTCTACCATCGGCGACGCTGAGCGTGGCAACACCTGCAATGTGTGATAGTCAACTTTTATGGCACTGTAATAATTGTGAAAACACAACAGTAAACCTTATATCAACAACAGCCGCGCGGATCGATGAAGTGAAAGAAACGGGGTTTGACGCAGATTGTGCACTTCGATGTGCAATTGGCAAATTGTGCACTTCTCAAAATAGTAATTCGCAAAATGTGCACATCTCAATTGAGCGTCTCTGCGTCAAACCCATAGAAACGCTTGCTAAGTTCAATTTGTCTATGATCATGATCCATTACAATTCATGCTGCGACCCTATATTACCCTTGAGCTTCAGAAAGTGTTAGATCCAGAATTCTTACGAATGATCATAAACCCTAAAGTCTGACAATCACTCTTTTTAATAACTATCCATACCATACTGTCTATGACCTGTGGGTTGAGGGGTTGCCAGAAGCGGCTAAGTTAACTCAGTGACTCTAGAGGATGGCAAAAAAGAAAAAAGTGTGTATTTTGCCTGATGGCAGGCGAAATACATCCCCATCCCCCATCCCCCAAAATCTAACGTCACATTGAAAAATCTCAAAAATTTGCCCAATAATAAAAGGAATCAACCCCTAACGCCCTAACGGCGATAAAATAGTTTGCTGACAACTTGTGTAATACCTAATGTTTATTTTATTCCAGATGTCTATTTTTTATGAGTGTAGTGAGTGACCGCCCCAAAGTTTCAGGCTGCGACCGCGCCTGCCTGATGGTGACTATGAACAAAAAACATTACCTGAACGTTCTCGTCCTTATCGAGCAATATAAGCGCGTGTAGCTTCTCATTGTCCGGACGATGCAATAAAGTGCATTGCAACAGTTGTACATCCAGTTTCAGCAAACGCTCGCCGATCAGTGTGCCGGTGATCGGGTTCAAACTGATGATTAGGCCATTGCCCGTACCCTGGGAAACGTAATCCAAGTTCATTTATTCAAGTTGAGAGTTGAGAAAAACACTTTTGGGACGTCAAAATTGCATTAGACCACCTGCCAAAACATCTCTTTACTTAATTATTGTGTTATTGAGAAAATTGTTCGGTCAGGAAATTAAAGGTTTCGGAACTGCATGCAGCCGTTTTATCTACAAACTTTGACGTAAAGAGTAATCGAACCGATCAGAGCATCTACCATGAGTTGTCATTACGATACTCGATCATACGCATCGACCGCGTTTGGCGCAGGCCAATGAGAGCGCCAAACGCGCTCAATATCGATGATCGGGTATCATAATGAAAACTCATGGTATGGGTACAGGGTAGATTCGAACAGAGCAGAAAGACTTTTTTGATTATTTCACTGCACCCAAAAAAGATCAATTAAAATTTTCCAATTTTATTTTCCCTTTTAGACACTGTTGCCGAAAAGGGAAAATTATGTTAATAATAAAAAAGGCCTTCCAATTCTCCAAAGTCACTAAAAAAACCATTGCAAAGTAACTTCTTTACATTTGCGTTCCATTACCAAGGTTTTTCTATTAAACTCACCTCTTGTTTACCGACGACGGTAAGATAAGCGTCGTGTGGCGGATGCCTGGCAGTCCTCCTGGTGAATACGACAACGTTATCCGTGTCAAGTTCTGCCTCGTAGTACTGCCATAAGATGGCGCCTGATAGATTGTCCATGCCAAAGATCTACAAGTTATTAAAAAAGTGTCATCATTCATCATTTGCCTAGCTATTTCCCAACTATATTGGAGTCGGCTTCCAGTCGAACCAGATGCAGTTGAATATTACAGTATTTTACATGGAGCGACTGCCTATCGGACCTCCACAACCCAGTAACTAGACAGTACGATAGTAGTAAAACTAATAATTAGAGCAAAGTTATTAACAAGTGTCGATCAAAATTGTGAATACCTAAAAGTAAAGATGTTACAGTATACCTTGGATGACAAAGTATAAAGATCTAGTTAATTGAGCAATTTTATTTTCTTTCACTCTCATTAATAAGTATGTACATATAACTATAGTAAGATCATTGATCCTAATAATGCATCGTTCGAATTTCAAAATAAAATATTAGGTCACGGTTGTCTCTTACCACGATACGTTTGTTTTGATCGTGATACGAATTTTATTCCAGACTTATCTGGCCGAAACTATAGGGACATTTAAGAAGTGCAACTGTAATGGTATGGTGGATATGACCTGACCCACAGCTAGGTAAATGTCACTCTTAACTTTCTACAAGTAACATGTGTTTTTGCCAGCCGTTATTGCACATAAAGTTGTGAAGAAAATATTACCATATTATGGCAACATTTTCTTCAGAACCTTCAAAACGCCAACTGCAGACAGACTAACACTGCTTGACTTATATCTTGAAGGTTCTAAAAATTTCGAGACAAGTCGGTTAAAAATGAGCCCACCGATGCCTTAAAATTTTCCACTCACCTTGCCCACATCAGTAACTAGCACAATAATCTTGTGAAGTCCGAAGTAGTCGCGCACGAGGGCGGAGGGCGCGTCTTCCTCTAGGCCTTCGCCCCTCTGGATGTTCTGTATCAATGACTGTAGCTGTTGGAACTGGGTGTGAAGGCGGCGAGAGAATGCGGCCCAGATTGAACCTGAGAGGAGTGAAAATTTGGAAGTATTATAACTATTTCTCAATGTATTTACGTAGTCACGAGCAATAGTTTGTATGCACTAAGCAGTATTCAAAAGCGGATAGCATGCAAAGGATATTCTAGATTCTAGCGAGGTTCAATAACCAATAAAAATAAAACACTCCGAAACATAACTCCGCTGAACGATTTGCCGACACAACGATTCATTCATAGGCGATTAGACGACGAAAACTTTCACCGCAGAACGATTCGTCGACAAAGACATAGTTTGACATTATAATACTAGTAACTAAATCCGACATCAGAGGCACCCCGAGGTTCGGTTGGTTAGGTTCCTTTAAACCCTGAACACAGAAATAGAAGCCCCGCGTAGCGGTGCTTCGTCTAAATGGCTTCATTTATAGTTATACAATACTTCATGAAACACAATACTCATGACTTAATCCTTCTGTCGGCGAAACGTTCGTCGAGGAAAGGTTCTGTCGTCGAACCATCCAGGAATGAATCGTTGTGTCGGCGAATCGTTAAGCGGAGAAACGTTTGTCGGAATTATGGTTAAGAATCAAAATAAAATCCTTCTTGGTCGGGTCAAGAGTCGAGAGTGACACTATTCATGCGAGGGTTTGCCTGTGTGTGGGTAGTCTAAAACTTCATTCAAAATAGAGAATTACAGTACAAAACAGAGGAGCGTCGATCTCTGGAAAGAGATAATAATCGGTTTCGTAGAGCGTTGTCTCTGTCGCACTAAGCTCTAACCAACGACGATATAATACTAGACTCGTAATAACAGGCGACCGATGTATGTCAACACATTAGGCAAAAAAGTCTTATATTCGTCTCATTTCGACCAATCCTGTGAGCCGTAAACATACGTTGAGACAGAACAGATCTTGAGTTAGCCAATCACAATGCAGTACCCCGTCCCCCTCGCTTACGTAGTACCTCAGCGAGTTGACAGAATAATTTTCGTTCCTTAGATCGTGCATGCGGAGTCTAGTATTATATCGTCGTTGGCTCTAACCAACCACAGTCAGTGTCGTTCCGGATCTTGTTTTTGTGTGTGTGAGTTTAAATGTTTGTAAATCTACCCACGACATAAGAGAAATTACTAGAGTGGGAAAAAGATTGAAAAAAAAAAAACAATATGAGATAATTAGCACACGCCAAAAAATCCTTGCACTCATAAATTATTTTATCATTGATAGGAAGGAAAAACGCAAAGTTTCTAAACACCACACAACCACACATCTACAGTACTTACTATACATCTTGGCAGCTAAAAACAAGAAGATATTATGAATAAATAAATATATAAGATATATTAGAAGTGGTTAGAACATAGCGTTGAAAGTTAAATTGCGACAAAATATCATAAAAGGATTCGAAGAACAGATCATCACGCCCTTGTACCATTTCAAACCAATACAGATTCTATTCAATTATTTTTGACGTTATAACGTCTTATAATTCGATGGCCGGCTGCACGCACGAAAAAAGATGACGTCATACAGCGTTACCTCGCCCTGTAGCGTTCCATAGCAACGGCGTGTCAATTGTTTGTTATAGCAACGCAAGTGCAGTATTTTCTTATGACGTTGTCACGTTCAACTATCGTCAGTAAACCGACTTTACAAGCACTTGATTTTTTAAACAGGTTCATTTTTCTGCAAAAATATCAATGAACATAATTTTGTTCTTTTCGCACTCATCCTCAATTACTATCCACGTTTACTTTATACTCGAAACATTGCTTTGTTTTCTAACAGATTTTTCTTGAACTTTTTTAAAATTAAAACCGTTTGCTAATGTAATTAAATACTAGATTTTTTCTTGTTTGTATTTTTTGTTTAATCTTTTAGTCTTTTTCAATGGCAACGCCAAGTTGGTGTCATTGCAAAGTATTTAACATATTTTTGTCTTTTATAAGTGTTAGAAGTCAGATAGTCACATTACCTTCTTTCTGGTCGAACTCTGACTCGATGGCGGCGTCATTATCCGAGACAGGCAGTTCAACGAACTCCACAGCTACGACATTTGCTAATGCTTCTTCACGAGTCCATAAGACGCGACCTGTATAAGGTGTAAGAAAGAAAATTATTAGTACTCTATTCACAAATATAAAAATATTTTAGGTTTTTAAAATGTCTATATCTTGGGAACCGAGCTTTTCTCGAACCTGAAAAACCCCTAATCAGTAACTTTCATGAAAATCCTTGGAGCCATTTCCGAGATCCTGATTATATTTAATATACAAGAATTGCTCGTTTAAAGATATAAGATAAGGGATACCAAGTAGTCGAAAACGCATTAATTCTCCATGTAATCACAGAATAGAGTCTGTGTCACGACTCCAGTCATGTGGAAAATTCGTGGAACACATATTTCTCTAATGCAATTTGATGATGAAATAGACTCTAGCGCCACGTCAACAGAATTTCGTTCGTGACGCGAACTCAATGATAGAATATTAAATTGTGTGCGATAAATTAACTAAAAGGTAATTTCTTAGTACGTATTGACTATAATTATAATCTTTATCTTTACATATAATAATTATAATTATAATTACATATAATAAAATCGTAGAGCTGTCATTCCTGTACATTGAATATTTTTTCTTTTTGTATTTTTTTCGAGATAAGGGATCGATTCTGATGCCAAATCAACTTTTTTTTTCTTTCGAAATTTTTTATGTTTTTTTAATTTGATCTATCTCTTAAACTACTGTAAAGTTGTCGATCAAATTTTCCTCAAATATTCCTAATAATATGCTTCTGTTGATAGGCTATGTATCATTACGCTATTTTTCCTGGGAGATAAGCAATTTTAAATTTTGTTGTTTTTATCTGTTTGTTTTTAGTTGGAAGCTAAACCACTGGATATTATTTAGTCAATTTTTCCCCAAATATTCCTTAAACTGCTCTTCTATTAATAGGATATGTATAATTACGCTATTCCCTTTGGGGGATTAGCAATTTTATAATATGTTGATTTTCAGTCATTGTTGACATTTGTATAAGAACCGCTATTTGAAAATACTGTCAGCGTGCTAGCCAGTCTGGTTGGTATCCTGCTTGACTTTCGTGCAAGGGGTCTCTGGATCAAATCTCGCTGTTTCTTTTTTTCAGTTTTTGAGTTTTCTTATGTTTGTCCTGAGAGTTTCAAATAATTAAAAAAAATGTGTATACTTTTATTTCAATATTATTCGCGATTTTAAATTATTACTATTTTTTTTTTCAATAGTTTTCTAGGATATAAATATACACTGATTTAAACTGTAGGTAGTAAGTTGGATATTTTTTTAAATTGTAATTGTTTCGAGGTGTGGAATTTTAAAGATTAGAAAAAATTGTGTTTATTTATGTTTTGAATTGGTATTCAAACCAGTGCATAGATTCTGTTTTAAACGACGACAAGTTGTACTCATCGAGTCAGATAATTAGTTATTTTTTAGGTATCACGCGGAATGCAAGGGAGAAGAACAATGCTATCGTACGTTCAATTTGCAGCGATACTCATTTGATACCAAAAATGATAGTCTAATGTTTAAAATAAACACGGTTCTTTGAAATTAATGTCGCTCAAATAAGGACGTTTCCTATGCAAACTATGTACCTAGATTTAACATTATTGATCTAAACTAATAATAAAAATGCAAGTATGTTTGTTTTTTACCTTTTCACGCATTACTACCTACTGAATCGATCGTCCCAAAATTTAGCATATACGTTGTCAGGAGTATAGACACGGATATAAGGTATCTTACATCCCGAATAACAGAAGAGAGCTGTTGCCGAGAAAACAATTACGTTCATATTCCAGATGGCGCCACACGATCTGTATTGTTTCTCAAATTCTAAAATAACGCAAGCGAAGCCGCGGGCAAACACTAGTAATAAATAAAAGACGAGATTCCTTATTTTGAGTCATATTACATGCTCCGTTACGCTTTCAATATATTATTTCATTTCTATGCTATGTTTCAGAACATATTAATTACTCCCCCTTTTCAACTTACCTCCTTGCTGCATTAGATGCACAGAATCATCACCTCCGCTAAACAGTATCCTGCAGATGAGCTGTTCCCTGTTAGACTTGGTGCAAACAGCGGAGGAGATCTCAGGGTCTGGGAGCTTAAGATCACGGTCTGTCACGCGAAGCTCTGGCAGTTCAGCTCCTGTTAATATGCTGTGAGCTGACATTGTGAAACCCTGAGGAAGATGGAAGAAAGATGTAAATGTTTGCATATTCTACTGCTAAGTTTTTGTTACTAGCAAGCCACATTTGATAGTAACTCATCCAGTTACATGACGTTTTAAAATATTGTAAAGCACAACAACATTTTACAACAATGTGTAACTTTTGCTACATGTTAAGAAAAAGTTAAACAAAATGTTATACAATTTTCTGTAACATTATATAACCGCTGTTTAGGAGCACTATAATTCAAACAAAATATTCCTGTAAATGTTAAAACTGAATAATAACCAAATGCTTGTAACAAAAAAAAAGCAAATTTTTTAAATAAAAAAGAATCATTACCTGAATATCATCCATCCAAGCCTGCAACACAGCCGATCCATTAGGAATATCAATCAGTGCCACACTAGCAGAGACATCAGCAACATTAGTCTTCAAAACCACAAAATTATTATTCTTGATCATAACAATCTTTCTATCATCCAAAATGAACGCTGGTATATTACTGCTACCATCTACAGGACGAAGACCTCCCTCATATGTGGCCAGGTTGACGTATTCAGAAAGTGGCCGGGATATCAGTTGGACTGCATGGGATGTTACGTCCAAGGTAATTAGTTGTTGACTACCCCTCTCGCCGGATACGCAAGTGTAGTATGGAGGTGTTACTACACATCTGGAATGATAAGAGTAAATTGTTACATTAACTTAGAGACTAAATAACTAGAGAAATGGTAAAATGTATTCAATGCTGCAACCTCGGCAGGCTCTGGCCCTCTGAAGAACATTTTATAGCTAGCAGGGACCGAAACCGGTATGATCAATACGGGTATTTTTTCGGTAACAAGCTTTTTTTTCTTTTACAGGTAATTTTAAAGATTACCTTTATTATTAAAGTAAATACATAACCAGTATTAATACCGGTTACCGAAATAAAAATTACCCCTATCTTACACACTTCACACGTGCCGTCGGCAATAGTCACAGGGCGCGCATCGCCTGTGTGTGTGACAAAGAGTCGTCATCTTTAGGTAACCGGTATTAAACGGTAACCTGAATAGAGGTTACATTTTTCTTCGGTCTGGTTACCCAAATAGCGGTAACCTAAGTCTGAAAAATAACCAAAATTCTTCAATACCTGTACCGTAATTTATAAAGGTTTTCGGTCCCTGCTAGCTAGACATACAAAATTAGGTTAGGTAGCTGCAAGGTCAATATCATATTATCTCAAAACAAATAACATCTACACTTCATCTCATTATCTCTATGTAAGTATTGAATGTGGGTGTAAACTTCAAACACACACAAGTCTGTAAAACAAATCTAGATTTTCATGGTCTACTTACCCCTCTCTAATCCACAGTGCGGGTAACTTAGACGTAGATGCTCTATTATGTCCCGTGACAAGGTTGTACATGCTGACTTCAATGTGTGAGCCGAACACTGGCAGCAAGTGAATCAGCATGTCATTCTGAACCCACCACTCCGAGAACTCAGCCTGATCATCATTATCTAGTGTTAATGACCATTCCCATTGAAGGACACCTGGAATACAATTAAATGAGATTTATTTCTGTTAACATTTATATGACGACTATAAGAAGGATCATAAGCTCGCTGTAAGTTCGCAGTGATACCGCCTCTCGGCGAGTCATTACAAACACAAAGGCGGCTCGCAGTGTGCTCGGACGAGCCGTACCCACTTGCAGGTTGATACCGTATCTGATACGTTACGTGCTACGCTGCTAAGTGAGTATCCAGCTACTACTACTACTATTTCAAAATCAAAGTATCTCACAGCGCATGTAGAACCTATAAACCTGTCCTTGTAGTTTTGAAAACTGTTATAGCCATTATACTTTAAATAACGTTTACTTGTTAGAAATTGTGAAAGAGTTGTTCAAATATAAAATAAAAAAGATCAGTCATGTAACTCTATGGACACTTTAAATCACAAGAAAGTACATACCTGTAGCGGAGTCCCATCCTCGTACCAAGTAAGGGTTGGATCCAGACACCGTGACCACCTTGTCCGTAATGGCGAGGAGCTGAATGTTGCCTGTAGAGGCACTCTCGAACACATGACGCCATACCACTTGACCTGTGCACATTAGGTAATGATTTATATGACAAGTGTGAGCAAAACAAGGGGCCTTAATTGATAACTTCCTTTGAAAATTTAAATGGCATTTATGAAGATTATTTTCTGAAAGAAATCACCTAAAATACATATAAATCGATTGTAATAAAATACATATAGCTGAAGAGTTTGTTTGTGAGTCTCCTGTCTGTCCCTAAGCTGACCCTAGAAAGTAAAGGGCTATTGAAAAATCACCATGGATTTTAGTCAGTACAAGTTTGACAGTTCCTCTTGTCCTGCCCTGGGTGGGTGGACTCATTTGATGATTTTTTTATGATAAGAAAATAGTTTAAAATGTGAAAATCTTTGTATACTTGTCGAAAAATTTTTGAGAATTGTTGTATTATTGTTCTATAAGGGTGCTCCCACATCTATCGACGCGGAATCGGCTTTTTCCGTCGCCCTTTCTCTTTCTGTCGCTTAGAACTGCCATTTGCTAGACCGAGACAGAAAGCATAATGACATAGCACGCGGCGGAATCCTCGAGGCGGCCGCGTGCTATCGCATTGTCTCGGTCTAGCAAATGGCAGTTCTAAGCGACAGAAAAAGAAAGAGCGACGGAATAAGCCGATTCCGCGTCGATAGATATGGGAGCACCCTAATATTGCTCACTATGTTCTTCGAAGTCCATGCAAAATGATAAATGGTAGGTAGAATAATTTTGTCTAACATAAAATAATGATGATTCATGTGAATTTTTAAGTCTTGAAAGTGGACATTTTTGTAATGGTAAAAATAATAACATCATGATTTATACAAATTGATCAGTAATGGACTAATGATTTATGCAGTACAAGTAATAAGGAAAATAATAAGATAAATGAATTAAATAAGCAATCTAATGTTTACATAAATAATACACTTTGAGGAAAATCTTCCTCCCTGCAAAATGATTAGACATTTAAAAATATGTGCAATACACCTTTGCTAGATTGCTAATGCATTTAAAATGTTTGTTTAGTTTAGAAGGACTGACTGTGTCTTTGTTTCCTGATAGCTAAAACCTTGGGGTCTATTTGTCAAGAGAGAATAGGTCACTCCTAGGCAAGCATGCTTCACTGTCTACCACATCATCGCTTACCATCAGGAGAGATAGTGGTCAAATGTAAGTCTATTGTTATCTATAATATAAGAATCAATTGCTGTTCATTTTTATTTTAAATTACTATTGGAAGTCTAGGAAAGGTTTAAAAGGTGATTTTGAGGGTTAGGAAATTTGCCGGGTCAGCTAGTTTTTAAATTAAAATGTTTGTAGGAATGTAGTAGGCAAGTGGAGTTCTGTTGTTTCTACCTAATTCCATGTCAGGGGAGAGTCAGTTCAAAGTATTAAATAGTAAATGAAGTATCTTCATTTAATTAATCAGTAAATGAAGTATCTTCGAAAAAATATGAGAATTCTGGTGTAATTCTCAGTTCTAGATAAAACACAATGACAACCAAATGTTATGATGCCATTGTTCACATTATTTGTTTATGAAATCTGGCCCACTGAGCAACAACTACATGATGTGGTGTATACAGGCATAATATAATAATTATCTTATTGATGTGCAATTAGTTTGCAACTTTCCTGTTCTTATTAGAAAATACCAAATAATTGTTGGAAGGTTACAAATTGAATGATAATACAACATGACTATGCAAATATAGATAAATTCATTGGTAGGACAGCTGCAAACAAATCAGCATCTTAATTTAATTAATTCCCAAATAACTAAGGTACCGTTACGAAGGTAACCAGCTAATCATGGTAACGCCGGCTTGTTACATTTAAAACGGATACACTCAATAAAATCAATTTACCAGTCTTCAGATTCAGTGCAGCTAAAACATTCTCCTCAGTGGCGACAATTATCTTCTTCGCAGTGGATACAGTATCAAATTGAGAGAATTTGATCCTTCCCACGTATGTTTGACGCCTGAAAATCATAATTTCATTAAAAATTCAGTCAGCTACGAACCTACAATGACATAGAAACACTATAACCTAAAATATATCCTTACCAGTCGAATTTTCCTATCTGGTCCTCGTAAATGCATACTGACAGGTTAATTAAACTAAAGAACACAATAAACCAATTCAATTTGTATAAACATTTCAATAAACCCAAAAAATTGGGTTTAAAATAAATTGACAGCAGCCCCATTTCTGAGTGACTGGAAAACTCAGTGTTACTATTTGAAAATATGACTTCTACAATGATGATTAATATAGATAATTATTATACAAAAAAAAACACATATTCAAAAAGTTTTAAAATTACTTTTTGTAAATATTTTTCTTATTTGATACCTAAAATAAATAAATTTGTGCAAAAGATAAAAATATATTTGTTAAAAAATGGCTCAGGCTCAGAAGAAATAATCTTGTTTGCAATAATTTTGTTTGCAACATTTATTAAAACGTTTCCTACTACGCATACATTGCAAAAATTAAAATGATGTGGTGCCACGATAGCCTAGATTGAGCATTGCCATGCTCCGTCGTTATCTTTTCAATCAAGATCGTTATCTACTTTAATCGTATATCTTGATTTCTATTATGATTGCATAAAACCAGATAAATGCTTTCAAAGGTAATTTTCCCTACCTACCCATTACCTACCCCAATATTTTTGATTTTGTTTAATAACATAATCAATTTAAAATAATTATTACGCGAAGTTGTACTTCACAGTTCCTTTACTATTAGTCGACCCCCACTAATTTCTTCGTAGTGAAACACTGAAATTACCCACCCTGGTCTAAAACGACCACTCAGCAATATTCCTAATGATAAAGTTGAAGTTTGGAGAAGGTTGATGTGCTGGCTTTATACAGGGTGTTTCTTTATGATTGGCCAAAAGGGAGAAATCCTAATCCATATGAGATACAGGAAAACTTTCTTAGGAACCTTTAGCACTTTTTTGATGTTGACAATTTTGGCGTTTTTTATTTTCTGGTTGTGTGAGTTTGACTCTGTTTCATGTAAGGATCATTTCATTGTATCGAAAGAAAAAACTTGGGACGACGGCGGAAGTTGGTCAAATTAATGCAAAATATTTTTTCATATACTTAAATGAAACAGAGTCGAATGGCACTGAAACAAATGTTGGCCAAGTTCACTCATTTCTGTGGACAACACATACTTGACATTAAAATAAAAACGCCAAAATTGTCACCAGCAAAAAAGAGCTAAAGATTTCTAACCACTTGAACGTCCACGCCGCGAACTGTCAATGAAAGTTTTCACGTATCTCTTATGGATTCGGATTTCTCTCTTTAAACACCCTTTATACCTCATAGGTATTTGAAGTCTTAATGAGGCAAGTCATAATCAAAGCGTCAAGGGCTGCTCCGGGCTCCGCTAGGCGCTAGACTGGGCAGCTTTCACCATGGCTCACTTACATAAGTAATCCAGACGCATTAACTGGCAGGCTGCATCTATAGAAATTAGAAAATATGAACTCGGTAAATGAAAACCGAAGATTAATTTATTGCGGAGAAATACTATATATAGTCGGTGCCAGTTAAGATGGCAATAGCGGTCATTGACCTTTACCTAATAAGTCCTCGTATGATGACATAAGATAAGAATTAGCATTTTCTTGTGAAATGATAGTGTTTACTTGGGAGTCTTAAATATAAAAATAATATAAAATCTTAGGTATAGGTGAAATATTTTTAACATTTTGATATTTTATGAATTCTGAGCTTATGTCCATTATACAAGGACTTATTAGGTAGGGGTCAATGTCCGCTATTGCCATGTTAACTGGCACCAACTATAGTTCTTAACTCACTTACGTACTTTACCTTTTTGGTTTGAAAGCTGCACGTTTTAAATTCATCTAAACGTTTTACGGATTTTTAATCGCGCTATTTCTTTAGTATGATTTTAGATATTTATCAACCTAACTACGCTTAAATTAATTTAAGCGTATTAGGTTGGTCGCGGGATTATTTCCTTACCGTGACCCCGGAACATAACACTAGGCTACTGAAGGACACCGGGATTTTAGTCAGTAGAAGTCTGACAGTATGAGGCCGGAGGACTCATTTGATGATTTTACCACGCTAAAAAAAAAAGCGTAGTAGGTGATAAATATCTAAAATCATCATCATCATCAGCCGGAAGACGTCCACTGTTGAACATAGGCCTCCTCCTTTGTCAGCCACGCTGAACCACAATTCGCCACTTGCATCCATCGGTTGCCCGCGACCCTCACGATGTCGTCGGTCCACCTAGTGGGAACATATCTAAAAATAAATAAATGGAAATCTAAAATACTTAGTTGTCACATGGTACCTACCTTCGTTAAATAAGGTACAATTTTAAAACATTGTCACAAAAAAAACCTAATTCATCCATTCATCCTAAAATAAACAACCAACAACTTTGCTATTATTTTGGAATTAAATCGTAGGCTTTGGGTAAATAAATCTCATTTAAGAATAAGATCCTATATCCCTAGGCAACACGCCAGGTATTGATATAGAAACCGGTCAACTGCGCGTGCAATTTACAGAGGGTTCCAGCGCACAGACACAGACGTGTCTAAAGTTACAAATAATGCACTTGTCTGTAAGTAATCTTCATTTCATAATATAAAGAAATTTTTCCTTTCTTTTTTATTTTCCCCTAAGGGCAAAGCTCTTCCCATGGTGTCCTTTAACAGGATAGACTTATATACCTAAAGTAAATAAAGACCTATTCAATATATTTTGCCGTTTTTCAGAATGTACCCAGACTATAGCTGAAATCAAACTAGGTACAGACGCCAGCTGATAAACTTCTCCGAATCTGACAAATTTTACCAATCGAATACAAACCTTCTACTATTGTGGTAAGGTTGAAAATACTTGTAATAAAGAAATTTTACAGATTGTAGTAGGTGATGTGATGGCGTCTGTATCTACGGCGATACGGTTGGCGCAGTTGATGAGTTGCTGGACTGCTGTGTAGCGTGTCACGGGTTCGACCCTCGCACGGAACAAATACTTGTAGGATCAGATGGCCTACCTGAACTCTTAAACCGTGAGTCTTTAGGCTGTGGGAAAGAGATGGAGCTAGACGACTTGTATAGCTCTATCTCTTTCCCACAGCCTAAATTGGATCGCGTTAAGAGCTTGTGGTAAGGCCACTGCAGTTAGTTGTTCCGGGTCTGGGTGTTTTGTATGTGAGTACGCGCCCACGATACAGGAGAAATTGCTAGTGTGGGACAAAGTTTAAAAAAAATGGACCTACCGAGTATTTTTTTTACTTTTTCAGAATGTACCCTTTTACTATTTCCATGGTTGAAATAAAACCGTAAGTACCTACGTCTCGGGGTAGTTAGTAGGTGCGACTCTCCGGAGTCATGGGACTATCTAGCAGAATATTGCGGTTTTAGAATGCAAAGGGCATGTGACGAAACAGCAGGGTCTTTTTTTTTTCAATAAGACTCTGAAAATCCATTCAAGTCTGTCCATCGTTCATAGCGCCTGCAAAGCCTGCCGGGATCCATTTTACCTCGGCAGGCTTGACCCTGGTACGTAAAGTGCTATTGAAGGTAACCGTGGATTTTATCGTCAGTACGAGTCTGACAGTCTCTCCCGCCGCTGCCCTGGGTGGGAGGACTCATTTGATGATTTTACTTCGATAAAAAAAGTCGTGTCCATCGCGGGGGGACTTTGGCGTTTGAATAAAATAACCAGCCAAGTGCGTGTCGGGCCAGGCACAGTGTAGGGTTCCGTAGTTGCCACCGTGGCCACCTTCCAGCTCCAACATTAGACCCTGGAAAAATCGAGTTCAAAAGTCCATGCAAAGAAAAATCAAATGACCCTAAACTGAAAGGGGTGTGTTATAGTATTACAAAGAACCCACGGCCACATTCCAGCTCCATCATCAAACACGGCCACATTCCAGCTCCATCATCAAAACCTAGAATAATATCCAGGAACAAAGTCTATGTGAAGACGAATCAAATGAGCCCAAACTCGATGGGATTGCGTTATTGTATTAAAAAGATCCCATGGCTACCTTCCAGCTCAATCATAAGAGCCTGGAAAACATCCAGTAGGTACAAAAGCCCATGTAAAGACGAATCAAATGACCCTAAGCTCAGTATAGGATTGAGTTCTTGTATAAGAAATAACTCATGGTTACCTTCCAGCTCTATCATCAGACCATGGACATCATCCAGCTTCAGTGTCTATGAAATAAAGACGATTCTCGAGCCGAAACTCGACGGGATTGAGTTGTTATCAAATCGGTTCAAGAATGATTTAAAATTTAAAGAGTTCCCACGATTTCTCCAGGATTCCATCATCAGATCCTGACTTGATGATCATGGGATGGAATTGGAAGGTGTACTCTTTCAATCAAAATAAGAATTTTCAAAATCGGTCCAGGCGTCTTTGAGATATTATGACGAATTGAGAACCTCCTCCTTTTTTGAAGTTAGTTAAAAGTATTTGACAATAAAAACCTATCTATCCCCAAAACATACCAGCTTATTACTGTAAAAATAAAGTTGACAAACTTACATTTGCAGTTGAAGAACATGTTCTCCGATAGATTTTGTTTAGGAAAATATGTTATCCAAGTACCTACGTTTTAAAATTTGATCGACTATTACTCGTAAACTTGTAAAGCCTAGCCTATTTAGTCATGATAATTTTCTTTTAAACTTCGTTATTTATTATACTAGGTACTAGGTATTGTGAATTTTATCACACCCCCAAAGTTGCTATTGGAAACTATCAATATTTTATAAAGGCCTCTTTTTAATGATACCCCACACCAAGGAGAACGCGAGAAAAAAACACCCCCACTTTACGTGTACAGGAGGTACCCTAAAAAAATATTATACCTACGAGATTTTATTTTACCACTTTTTCGGCGCAACAAATCCGTATTCTTATACCAAACTAGCACTTTGGCCGCGATTTCGTCTGCGCGTGTTTCTAACTTAGAACTCAGTGAATTTAATTCCCCCTCACCCTCCTTATAGGATACTTTTGGAAAAATCTCTAGTAGTTTCAGGGCCTATTCAATACAAACAAACAAAAATACGCTAGGGGTTGATTTTTTAAATATATTAAATACGTATCCTTTATTCGATTGAGAGATAATTTATTGAGAGATGCCCAGTAGGTACTATTATATATTTTGTGGCCCAGTTTAGAATTTATCGAAGCAAGCAGTAAATCCTTCCCTTAAAACGTAATCAACCCTTTTCTTTAGGGGGTGATTTTCGAAAAACCCAAAAGTAGGTAGTTTTGAAAAAATAATAGTGTCCATCTTTTTTATTTACATAAACTCACATTCGTACCAAGTTTCAAGTTTATAAACCCAAAGAATAAGATTTTGCATACAAAGGTTTTCACCCCTTTTCACCCCCTTATGGTGAACGCACATTTAGCCGCACCGCAGTCTCCGCAGTCTGTTCTCTTACGTAATTCTTTGTATGAAGTTCTATGATCCCTCGCACACCGCATCGCAAATTCAAAGAATTTGGTAAGAAAACAGACTGCGGAGACTGCGGTGCGGCTAAATGTGCGTTCACCATTAGAGGTAGATTTTTGCAAAATCTTTTCTTAAATGCTTACTTACATTATAAACTGCAACTATCATCCATAATTCAGGTTTCTACGTTTAGTGGTTTAATATCCTCCCCTTAAAACTTGAATACCCCTTTTCACCAACTTGGGGGGTGATTTTCGAAAAATCCCAAAACACGTGTTTGATTAATTCTTATCTAGTGATTTTTCCATACAAACTTTAACAACCCCTAGATTATCAATGGAGGGTACTTGTAAAAAAATAATCGTGCTAAACTTATTTATTTACTTGTGTTCTCATTCGTGGTAAGTTTCAAGTTTATAAACCCAAGGAATAAGATTTTTTATACAAACGTTTTCACCCCTTTTCACCCCCTTAGAGGAGGATTTTCTCAAAATCCCATTTTATTGCCAATCTACATGGTAGACTGCAAATGCTGTCCAAAATTCAAGTTTCTGCGTCTAGCGGTTTCGCCTGTAGTCGAGTCAAAAGAAAAACCCACATGACAGGACAGGACATGGCGAAACTATAAGGGTTCCTTGTTGACTACGGAACCCTAAAAATAATACAGGAATCCTGAAAAATAAACCTACCATTTTTTTTTTTTTTTATGCATGTTGGAACGTAGCAGTAGGTATATCATGCGGACAATTAACATACCCAATCTATCAAATCCTAATGTGAAAATTAAATTAACCTTTTCTTAGTCGGATAAACTTGAAAATCGAAAAGAAAGACGTGGGTTGTACATACTTTGATGTGCGCGTCGCATTGTACCTACCTACCTACTTAAAATTATTGTATAGAACCTTTTTGGTACTCACGTAGGTATCATGTTGATAAAAGCTGAATTTCAAGAAAAACTTTAAAAAGCCATATATTTATTATAAAAATAGAAGTTTTTTTTTAAACATCTTACGGAGTCGTTAAATTTTTTGAGTAGTTGAGGCCAGTAATTCATTTAATTAAAATAAGATTTTCAATAAAAAGGTTTTGATCCTTTTTTTTACCAACGACAGCCGCGAAGCCAAATAATGGAGGGGTTGTTGCAATGATATTTTTGTTGGTATTATACATAATTTAAATGCCGCCCGAATTTTCCACATCCACAGCTCAATTTTAACGCTTTTTTTTTCACGTGGTAAAATCACTAAAAATGAGTCCTCTCGCCCAGGGCGGGACGGGAGGGACTGTCAGACTCCTACTGACTAAAATCAACATCATTACGCCGCCGCCGCCGCCGAAAAAAAGCCGGTTGTCTGAAAATTCTTGCATGCGATTCAAATAATATGTTACGTAGCTGGAAACATCAATAAACATTAAAGTGCTTCTAGTATTATGTAGCTGTTATGTCAGAATATATCAATGAGTTTCAAACACGCTAAAATCTAGTCCATTGCCCCGTAGTAGGCGTCGACAGACCGACTGCGATCGTGGGTAGTAGAAGGCTTTCGCGCCATTATATAAAATGGCGGGAGTTTCATTCTTACGTCTCGTTATACACAATTTGTACATACCTACGTAGGTAGTTATAGTATGGTTCAACTAAGAAGGATGTGTCTATGGTCACCTGAAAATAACGTTTAGCAATGAAATGCTCTGCGCTAATTAATTTTTAATAGTGGATATTATATTGTCTATATCCAAATGGTCGGTTCAACATTGCCCAGGATATCATTTCGTTAGACTTATTTTCAAATGATGATGATAATTGTTTATTTAAAAGAGTGCGAGTGTTAATAATAGGTGCATGACGTTACAATATGGCGTCATCAACTAACTTTCTTAGTTAAAACGCATTTTATCTAAATTGATTATTAATTGTCATTTATTTATACTCGTATGGCTGTTTTACAAGCAGAAATTCAGGGTTATAAAAGTAACAGCCTGAAATTTTCTTGAAAGTAAACTTATGGTGAACAAACTTTACTAGAAACCCTTAATATAAAAGTTGTTTATTACTACGTAAATACCTACTTACTTAATTAACCAACCAATAATTTCAGGTGTTTATACAAAATTTTTACATTGGCAATACTTATATGAAACACCTGATTTTCATAGTAAAAGTCGTACCTATTTCATAAGTACCTACCTACTTTCAGGCCATGAAAGGTTGTTTTGAATATTATAAAATTAGGTACTTTACATTAATTCATTATTGATACTGAAATCTTGTCTTGTCTTTTAAGCGGAGGTACCTAGTTAACTTCCATATGTACCTAATGGCTACTGAAAATCTCTAACTTAGAATGAGTTGCCATCAGCAATGGCTGAATAGCAAAATGCCCCAAGGTTGCCCAAAGCTGCATGCCGTCGGCGAATAATGGGCGACTCGCTGTCCGACCATGGACAACGCCCGGGTCGTTGTGTTCCACGCTCGCCTCAAAAAGTGTCAGCATGATGACGGGGCCTCTAGAGGGCCAAAACCTGCCGCTGCATATCTATTACTGCGACCCCGGAACATAAAGAGCTATTGAAGGACACCGTGGATTTTAGTCAGCAACGAGTCTGACAGTCGCTCCCTGGACTGATTTGATGATTTTACCACGTAAAAAAAACCGGCCAAGTGCGTGTCGGGCCACGCACAGTGTAGGGTTCCATAGTTGCCCATCAAAATACTTATGCGAACTAACTAAACTGATTCGCTGAATGTAATTTTAAAAAGAAGAATTTTCAAAATCGGTCCAGGAGTCTTTGAGAAATCAGGGAAAATCATCATCATCATCATCATCATCAACAGCCGGAGGACGTCCACTGCTGAACATAGGCCTCCCCCTTAGACCGCCACGCCGAACGACAATTCGCCACTTGCATCCATCGGAAAATACATAAGAAAAAAGATTACGACGAATTTAGAACCTTCTCCTTTTTTTGACATTAGTTAAATAGTTGACGATAAAAACCTACCTATCCCCAAAAAAACATACCGTAAACACATACCTACTAAAGCTGTAAAAATAAAGTTGACAAACTTACATTTGCAGTTGATTTATTATTTCTCCGATACATTTTGTTTAAGAAAACATATTACCCAAGTACATTTTATAAGTTGGTCGACTATTACTCGTAACGTTGTAAAGCCTACTTAGTCATGATAATTTTCTTTTAAATTTCGTTATATATACTACTATTGTGAATTTTTTCACACCCCTAAACATAACCGTTTAGCTGGTAGAGGGGGGGGACACTCGAATCGAGGAAAATTTAGCACTTTAAAGCTTAATATTTCACAAACGAATTTTTTTATCAAAAAACTGTTAATGGAAACTCGCGTACACTAAGGGGTACGCGAGAAAAAAAAAACCTCACTTCACGTGTAAGTACAGGAGGTACCCTAAAAAAAAATATTTTACGAGATTTTATTTTACCACTTTTTCGGCACAACAAATCCGTATATTTCACACCAAATTACAGCTCTCTAGTACTGTGCGTCTCTAAGCTAAACTGCGGACAGACGGACGGACGGACGGACGGACGGACGGACGGACGGACGGACGGACATGGCGAAACTATAAGGGTTCCTTGTTGACTACGGAACCCTAAAAAGGTTGCCCAAGCTAGGGAAAACTTTGAGATTCATGCGAAAATTCATGGATGATTCTGCTCAGGAGTGCTATATGTACCTATTATGCGGTTCAATTATGAAGGAGAGTGTCAATGATCAGCTTTGTCTGACGAGTATCAATGTTTAGCTTTAAATTACGTTGTATTTTTTTTTTATTATTGTTAAACATTGCCCCACACGGCCACTCTAGAATTTCTCCTGTATCTTGAGCGCTATTACAAAAAAACTTTAAAAAAAAAGTACCGACTTCAAAAACAAATACAAAAAAGTTTAAAATAACCTTTTTTTCGAAAGTGGGCTTTGATTTTTATTATTTCATTGACTATGAATTACATAGTAGGTACTTACTCATATGAGTTGATAAAAAATTTATATGTATTTAATTAAATATAAGGCATAAAAAATCACTTCTCAACAGGACATAAAAGCATATCAACCATGCCCCTTCATTAGCCCATTATATTTCTCAGAACTCCATATTAAAATTATAGATTTTTCACTTCGTTTATGAAGTTTTTTAAAACAGTCATGGTGCATGCAAAGGCGCGGGGACAGATGGCGGCGTCCCACATGCATTAGCGCATGTGTTGCGACGGTAGGCAGACTTCTAAGGCTTCTATTTTGTTCAACAACCCGTCTGCAGGAAGTCTTCACTGTTCAACGTGGTTAGAATCTAACTGTGAATTATCTGTTAGGTTAGGTTTTTCAGCACTATTGTTTCTACCTACAAATATTTTCTGACTTCCGTGCCGGGTTTTTCTTTCTAACAGTATTAACTTACTAACACTTTAATAAAAGATTTTGATAATTTTATCAAATAAGGTCGTTCAAATGAGTTCACACGATAACACTAATGTAGTCGTGCTTGTTGTGATTTACTTCTTAAGATTGATTCTGCACTTACTTACATCTATTTTCATGATAATCGAATAAACGGATAAAACATTCGCATCTATTGTGTTGCGTGCTCACAAATTATGAAAGAAGTTCACAATTAGTCCAAACAATCATCAATTCAAAAATATAAAGCGCCTCTTGTAATAGATGCAATTTCATCAAAGAATCGTTTACCCGGTACTTTTGATTGGTATTGTGATACAGTGATACTAATCAAAAGTACCAGTCTGCTAAAGGTAGGACCATCATATTACAGAATAACTACCCCTTCCTTTAATTCCTCAATCATCGTCAAATCACTAAATGTCCACAGCTGAGCATGCCGCTTTTAATAATGAACGGTCTTTAGTTGATGATGTACCAAATTACTTTCGTTCGTGTATTGCTAATGCTTCTTATCAAAATTACTCGTGTGAGGACCAAATTAAGGGTCAAATGACTTAACAGCTGGCTCATTAAGTTCCAGCAAATTCCGCGGATACATAAAACATGCCACTGTACTTACTTGGCTGCAGTCAATTCGCAATCCCAACTAGGTCGAAAATCGATCGCGCATGCTATGCATTCCTTCGTAATGTTTGCAACTAGTTACTAGGTACTTTGAACAATATCATTTTCCACATGTTTGTATATGCCTATGATGCAAGAGTAGCTCTGCTTGGATTCTTCAGGATTTACATTTTCTTTTCAAGTCCAAATATGCTTGAGTTTTGTTTGCAAGACAACATTTGGACAAATTTCGGGCTTTTATTTCAGATCCAGTCTCCTGCATAAGTTCTCTGTGAATTCAGTGGTACTTACAAATATGGAAACTCTTAATTTTGACCAGATTCTACTTGTTACAAATAACCATCCCTAAAGATGAGCCAAATGCTCCAGTAAGTGGGATGATAGCTGATGTTTTGTGAGGTTTCCTCCATCACGCACATCCAGGTCTATTTATATGCAGATAGTAGATCTAAACTTATAATTTTTACCTCATTATGTAATTGCAGCATGTAACTACCACAAACGGTACAGACATTAGCTGCTTGGAGTTTAATTCACCCGGTATGGGTAAATAGCGTAACGATTCATACATAGCCGAGCCTTTTAATTACTTGCACATCTTATAGATCTCAACGGTAGAAAAGCTAGACGACATGCCATACCATACAACATCATTGCCCGTGTACCGGCTCTAAGAGCTTCCAGTAATACTGTAGTATGATTTTTGCGTTCTATTATATCTCTTTTCTGCACAGACATAATGTCCAAAATCGTGGTTCAGTAAACTGGACCATAATCACGTGATGTCGTGATTATAGGTCTTCGAAAGCAATTGATTGGCGTAGTGAAATTGATTATATTTGCTCACTGTTTCGATGAAATAACTTTTTTTTATTGAGTCGTTTATTTTTTATGGTCATCAAAATGAAATAATACCGTTCTTTCTAATACAATCGATTGTATAGACGGTTTATTGAGTTAAACTTATTTATGACACCGACTGAATATGGTTTAAAGTGAGGAAATAAAAAACAAAAATTGAATAAGTAAATGCAAAAAGAACTTAACTAAAACTTTCAAGAAATACATGCATGACACACGTTTTATATATTAAAAATTTTAAATACAAAGAAATCGAATAAAACTCTATCGTTAAAGTTACGTAGGTACCGCAAACTAGATTATAACAAAACAAGTGAGCTCAATCATGCGTCGCGTCGCAACCCGTTATTTATTCTCACAGTTCTAGGCAATGAGCAGACCTAGGCTGCCTATTGCGACATTATTAGAGTCTAGACTAGACTGGTGTGAAATTCGCACCGGCCATAGCTTTCGCGATTTCAATGGCTGAGATTGATCGAGAGAACCGGTCGCGTCGCGGTGTGTTGCACATTCGAACATATTTCATTTGGGAAATATGAAAATGTTGTCCAAATTAAAGTATTGCTACTGTCAAGCACAGTTTGATCTTGAAAATATATATTAACGGTAGGTACCTACTAAAAAATCATCATAATCTACGCCGTAATCATCTGTCTTGTCTTTATTAGGTATACTGTTCCCGTATAATATCTCTGTAGCCCAGATTTATAATTTTATATTTATACTTAGCATTATCTTCAATGTTCTTTTTATTCTTTTCGTTGAATCTAAAATTTGTTTGCTGGTGACAAACCACTGATAATTCATAAAAATATAGGTAAGTATTCGAAAATACCTTCAAAATTTGGTCAGTCTCAAATTTTACAAGCTTTTCTATCTCTTCACTATATCTATAAATAATGCAAGATTGCAAAATTCTTGATTAAAAAACATATTTTGATAAAAATATGATCGTGTTCATCGCAAGATGATGTATCGAATGGAGCATGAGCCGAGACGGCCGACACCGTCAGCCGGCCGCAAGGCGGCGAGGGGGCGCTCAGACCGGATCTCAGACCCTAAAATAAAAACATCTATCGAAATAATAATACGCACTGCTTACCCAGGACAAGTACGCGAAACGAATGGCGTTGACCCCCTGAGCATTCCCATGCTAAGTTGCGGCCCAACTGGATTTTTCTTAATGGTAGGGTGGTACTACGCTTATAGAACTGAATAGGCCTTTCAAACGTGTGTTTGGACTTATTAGCTTTTATTTCTAAGACTAGCTTTCATGGGAGCTTCGTTGTGGTTGGTATCGAACATCGCAAAAATTGATGAATGGCTTTCTAACACAAGTGGTGACACTTGAAATTATTTAATGAGATTTAATTTCTGTATTGTTTACGTGTTGAGACATTGAGGGAAGGGACCTTCTTGTATAAAGTGCTGTTTATTAATTGCGGAAAGCTACCATGAAGGGAACTATAAATTAAAAGTCATAAATAAAAACTTTATAAGTAATGTAGTAAAATGACTAATGAGTTGCAGCAGCACATGGACCTAAAAAAAAAGCCGGACGGAACTTCACTAAGAAACAAGTGAAGCACCAAAATGGCCGCTGCTTTACTTTGTGTGGGTTTCTAAAGGGTTGCCAGATGAAGGAAAAAATTACCCATTTTCAAACAATATTTTAATAAGATCTCCCCTCGAACTTAGTTTTAATCATGGACCTAAAAAAAAGGTCCATGGGTTTAATTACAAGTTTTTGTGACGTATACCTATTGTTAAAATAAAGGTAAAATAATTAAAACAAGATTAAAATAATAGTAGATTGTATGACAAAGTAATATTTTTACGGCGAGGGCGCTATTTTGTATCCAGAGCGAAGTGAGGGATTCTACAGTAGAATCCTGAGCGTAGCGCTCTTATAAAGAGGATTAAAAACTCATTAGTGCCCGCTAAAAGCTTCCTATCAAAAGCGCGCGGCAAAGTTATTTGCGGCGCACTTATAAAGAGGATTAAAAACTCATTACTGCCCGCTAAAAGTTCCCTATAGAAAACACCAGTTTTGGGCGCACTTAAAGGCGAACCAAGTCGTCATTTTCGAATAGATGGAATGAAATAGTAGATTATTAACCAAGGGGATAAAGCAGTGTCTTCTGTCGCGGGTGACGATTTAAATCGCGAGCATAACGAAGGACTCGAGGCTTACTCCCGAGCGTAGCGAGGGTGTTAGAAACTTAAATCACGAGCGAAGCGAGGGATTTAACACGCGTCCTGAGTGTAGCGAGGGATTTAAGTTCACCCAAGACTAAGACAGCTTTATCACTGAGGAAAATACTCTACTTTTCGTACCACTTGCGAAAAAATTAACATAATAATAATATGACATAAGCATTATTTAACCATTTAAATTTAACAATAACTTATTTAAAAAAATAAATTAAAACAAACTAAACGTTTATGTATTTGAAGAAAACAAAACGCGGCAAATTCCTAGTCGGAAAAGCAAAGGCATCAAGATCATACGGCCTCTTCGGTTTTAAAGTTTATAACTAAGAGGTTAGGTTGTAAGAAGAGGACCTTAAATTAATTGAAATTTTAATTACCTTTGTTGGTACGGCGTAAGCAACAACGCGAAGAAGTCCGCCTTTAGTTGAGTACAAACAATGCTTCTCAAAATGTATACTGCAGATTACACTAGATTTTGATGGATTCCAATTATTTTCACGTCTACACTTCCTTATTATTTAATCCAATCTAATCTCTTTAATCTCTTTAATTTTTACAGATTTCCCTCAAATGATGATTGGAAAAATTTCCAATCATCATTTGAGGGAAATCTGTAAAAATATAGAAGAATACAATAGGTAGCGATAAATAGTAACATAAAATATAAATCTCCCCATTTTAAAATAATTTGAACCTTGAAATAGTTGCAACACTGATTGATTTCGAGATGTTTATTAAATTTATTGACGTAAAATCGAGAAATAAGCTTCAAATTGACATGCTTACCTATGAAAAGTGATCCCCTGGCTTTTTTTGATTGAACCACTGTGGTTTCGGCAACTTTTCACAACACATGACGGCATAGTTTGATTTTTAGTAGACAAAATAACACCGTATAAAACCGCGAGTGTCGTTCGAAGCGTAATGGCCGACGGCTGACTTACTATGGTATGAATGTGTGTGTTCTTACTGTTGGTGTGACTTACTATGGGTGCTTCACTTGTTTCTTCGTGAAGTTCCGTCCGACTTTTTTTTTAGGTCCATGCAGCAGCATGTGATTGAACTTGTATCTAAGGGCTATCGCACAACTTTTTATGAGTCTATTAACAGGTTTGCACCCTAAAATGTAAGATAAAACAGGAATCACTCAGAAGAATCCCTTTCATCTTGTGAGAAAGTTTCTCAACCATTTCGTTTTGCAGAGAAGGATTAAGAGCCTACGAATAATCAAAAGATAGGTAGCCGTAGCACTATGCACATAATAGCCTAGATACATAATAGACAGATAGGAGAGGTCAGATGTCACAATGAATTTAGACCTTTCACCCCTCTGTCTGGATAGGATCCTTTCGAACTTTCCATACGTCCGTCCGGACCCGTCTTATGAATTGTATAATTTAACCGTGCCGTCTTTTCATCCATTCTGCTTTTGTTCGAAGAGCAGACAAACCCGTTGCCACGGCAGCATAAAGAAATAAAAAAATTAATGGATGTCCGAACAATGGGGAGAAATTGTGATAGGTGAGAGTAATCTTTTGCATCCAGGGACGATTCTTGTTCTTTTATTTTCTGCTAAGAAACCCCAATTGTTGAGGTTAAATAGGGTCAGTCCTATGGGATGGGTCGATCCAATACCAATTTTGAATTGTAAATTTTATTTGGTGCAATACACTTTCTTATTCACAATTTTATTTTGAAGTAGATTGCCAAATGAGAGTGACCAACGGAGTGGATCCAAGTTAGAATTAAGTTTTTAAGTTTCAACCAAATTAAGTTTCCGGCAGTCTAACATGTTTTGTTTATCGTAAAATTAAGTGTTTTTTAAAGTTAAAAGTGAAACGCTAGTGCAATTTCCAAAGGATACTTTTCTGTATATATTTTTTAAAACTGTTAAGGTAAGTAATTTACTATCCACCCTATCTATCTACTTTAATACATGAATCAATGCGCATTTAGTTTTCCTTTAGTTTTGCTGGCTACTTTAATTTTATTTGGTAGGTATTAAGAGCCAGAGAATACAAAGTTTTCTTGTAAGACTGTCTGAGTGGCGCCACTATCGTGTCTTGTAAACAAACCACTCTCGGTCTGGAACATCCTGTTCTTGAACTTTGGTGACAGTATGGCCAAATCTCACTTCTGATGTGGTTGTTAAATCTCATGTATTGGTTTAATATTAGTTGTTTGCACTAATAAGCTTATAGGTATACCATCCAGAGGTAATGGACTGATTATGATGGCCCTTTCTGGGAGTTTTGCGTAATTTGTGAAAAGTTATGAAGTTAATCATTTAGAAAATGTGCTAGCTAGTGCTCAGTTATTCCAATATCTGATTCGTTCGTTAATTTTTCATTCATCGCTAGAACTTCATGGCAGACAGAGGCAGTCTTTTTGCGAGGCAAAATAACATTCATTCCAAGATCCAGATGGAAATAGAGATAGATACGTGTTCTACATACATAAATCTGCACAGACCACGTGAGAATGCCTGAGAATCGTTGAGGAATTTACAAATTGCGCCGTCAATTCAGCACCTGTTGATACTGTTACTAAGTTTTCTTAATTTCTTCGTCTGCATGACAATGAGATTCATTTGGGACATAATAAAGTTCGTCGCGGAAAAGTTTGAGACAATTGAGTGCTGCTCAGATTTTGCAAACTTCAGGAGCGACTTGATTATTCGTAAGCTGCGCTTTGAAAGTCTTAAAACATTCTCAAGTTCTTAGTTTAAGTGAATGTAAGTTACCTTTTTCAAAAAACGTTCTGCTGTAGACAATCTTGGACTTCTTGCTTGCTTGATATTGGTATTTGTCCAGTATAAACTAATATCTGAAATAAAACAATCTAGTGTGGTTAGAATTTATTTCGACAACTGTATCTTCTAATAAAAGTAAAATACCCGCATTCTGGAGACCTTAGAAATATAAAGAACAATACATTATAAATTAACGAGATTCTTAGTAATCATCGGATGATTATAATACCTATTAAACATTTGATTGGAAATTACAAAGCTATCAAACTATGCGCTTTTGTGAATTTAATAAAAGATTGTGGTTTAGTGGTGATTAGGTTAGTCATAGAATGAATCTATTGAGCAATAACAGGATACTGGGAACTTCCTGCTCTAAGAAGTTATTCTGGCGTCTTACGTAAATTAATTTTCATTCATTCTTAGCTTGAATTAGTAAACATGCTAGTTAACCTATTTGGCTAATTCTGTTGATACACATAACCCTGAACTTGCGTCTTTTCTGATTATAAACGTAATAATTTATTATTGAATCAGCATAATCAAAATCATACAAAAAAAAAGTGATTGCTTCATCGGATATTGATTGAAAAATCTCTTTAATCCGTCATTTAGATTACCTATCAAAAAATATTTGACCAGTAATTTTCCATTTGGTACATAAACCAAAATTGAAGTACCTAGATACGACACTGAAAATTGGCAATACGTCTCAATCAAGTAAATTTTTTACTTGCTTGTGACGTCACAAGTTTTGATGCGTTTCAACTTTGATAATATTCATTGACACAAAAGAAAACATAAGTACTTTCCATATTTTTTCTAACCTCTGACAGACGGATTAATTGGATTTGCAACGCAACACGTACCTACCTATTCATGAATTTCAAATTCATCATCATCATCATCATCAGCCTATTAATGTTCCCACTGCTGGGACACAGGCCTCCTCTCTGTAAGAGGGGGTGGGCCATAATCCACCACGCGGGCCCAGTGCGGATTGGTGGATGTCACATGTCTTCGAATTTTTGATTCTAGGACATGCCGATTTCCTCACGATGTCTTCCTTCACCGTTTTGAGAGCAGTGGTGATGAAATAAATTATACAAAGTAATGCGCCTGCCGGGATTCGAACCCACGACCTACAACTCGTAAGTCGGGGCCGATACTACTGGGCCACCACTGCTCTAATTTCAAATTGCACTGACACAATTCAACTGAAAAATGCTGAATTCTAAAGTTCCCGAATAGGTATTAGGGAAATTAGGAAGTGAGCTCTTTAAAAGCAAGATTGGCTTGTTTGTTAACCTACGTCATCAAGCGCTGAAACGAACGCTTCATTTTCAAGAGGACGGTCTTCCACGCACATGTACCTAGTACTACACGTTAGAAAATTAGGAATGAGAGGAATGCAATGTTAATTCTCAAAAGTGCATTCGTGTGCGTGTTCGAATTACGTAACTAGCAATGAAATCCATGGTAGCAACGTGAACTTGGCTGCGTGCTATAGCTGCATTGATGCTGCACTGAAGTAAATTCAGGAATTGAGAACACCAAACGTATGTTTTTTTCCTTTATTGAAATTAAATAGGTAGGTGTGTCTATCACCTAGGTACTTACTATACTTAATAAATGTCATTTACATAATTTAAAAAGTAACACATAACACGTGTTGCGAATTTCAAATACCGCGCTTTTTGTTTCCACACATTTTATAATAGGCACATCTGTGACACCAAGGCAAGGCCCAGACGTGTCTATAGTAAGAAAAAAAAAAACAATTTGTGGTCTATTGAATATGCGACGCGCCGCGCACTTTGCAAAGGTCGAAAACCTCCGCGACAATGGGCAAGAATCTTCCACGATTTAATTGCATTTCGCTACATGTACCTACTTACTCAATAAAATCCAATGTTTTTGAATAATGTACAAATGAATAGAATTTTGTAGGAACATAGTCTGTAGACGCATACCAACACATAGATGCAACAAACACAACATAATAAAAATATTTGCGACGCGCGACGCGTCGATGATTACTCGTGCCGGCCGCGAAGACGCCCTTGAATTAACAAAAAAATAAACAAATAGCAATGACCTCGGCACACATGATAGACACGATTACTTACACTATTATTCAAACTGAGTCAGGTCAGATTAGGGCGGCTATTTTAATTCATAGTACTCGTTTTGTGAACACGTTATTATAAAATAGAACTAGAATCACCGGCTAGTTTAATTTGATAAGGTGACGTCATCGTCGTCTGGGCCCCCAATTTGACGTCAGCTAGTACAGTGACCCACAAATCTACAGACACAATAAATTCAGCAACGTACGATGCGAAACCGCGCGGGGGTCAATGAACTGTTGACGTATTTAAAATACGCACAAGTAGGTACCTTATCGCGAAATGTAGTACGCGGCGCGGCAAGCGGAGTGAGTTTGCTGTGCTATGTGTTTGCAAAATGGTTATTTATAGATCTGAGTGTCCGTGACGGATGGTTTGAGCTATTTCTAAGGTCCCGTGAATTGGTGAGTTAAATGGTGTGAATATTCATTAAATTCCTATCAATAAAATCAAGCCAAAAGTACTTACAAAAAGTTCAATCTTCCTGGGTGTACCCAAAAAGTTTTATTTATTATGAGTGAATGATTGTGTAAGCACTGGCTGGCTATTTTTATTCTTAAAAAGAAAATAATTGACCTGAAAAAAATAAAATGACAGCAACTTTAATTTGTTTGTCAATTTTCGAAAATAGTGATGTTCTCATCATATTTAACGGTTCATCCTGTAAAAATAAAGTATCGGTTTTTAAGTACTTGGATGGCTGACTAACTGTCAGAATAATTATGTTTCCATGGTGTATTAATGAAAGTTATCATATCAGCGCAATCTTTTCTCAAGACTTTAACCAACAACGCCGGAAACTCGGTGAGAGTTCGTTTTGCTGCTATACTTTTAACTCTATTGAAATTAAGAAAATGTGAGAAAGGAAGTGTGTCTGTCGTGGTGCTATAAGACACACTACACCAGATGACCAGAGTTCTTTCTTTTTAAAGAAAGGAAGAGTCTGCATCGAGTTTAAGAGTTATTTGCAACTTCATATTGCCTGCTTTAAGGTTGATATTAGCAGTAAAAGGGCCGTGTTGGAACCTTGTCTGCCCAAAACGAGACACCCGCAGTAGCTGCCCTACCTACCTACCCACATAATGCGACGGATACAGATCCGAGTTTCTTACTTACACATACACGTGAAGTACGAAGGCCAGTTTTAAATATGTGTATGTGTCGCGAATACATACGGCTTCGATGATCAGCAGGTGTAAGCGAACTAAAGGCGAGGGGTTATTGCGATTAACTCTTTTATCCCTTCGTTTCCATATCAAAGAGTAATGAACCTTGTTCTACTATTGGACAACGTCGATTAGTAACCGTGTGATTTTTTTATAATGGACGAAAAGCGATGTCGAATTTTTGTTCTAGTCGTAGTACTTAGTCGCTGTTTTATTTCTAAATATTATTATTTTTTGATTTATTCAATAAGATTAGTTTGAATTTATGTCAGTGTTCTAATAAGTATCGACAGGATGCTTTTGTTCATTCCAATAATGATTGATTGATTGTATTAAATTGTTATAAGATTCTTATTGGAGGCCAATATTAATAGAATGTTAATGGTAGGTTGTCGTGGCATTAGTTTATTTTAAAGATATATTTATTTATGAAATGGACAACATACAGAGACACCTCCGAAGTTCTCAACTAATTGTAACAAAGGCGAAACTGGCAGTGAATCGATTGCGAGTAACGAAGGTCAAAGGGTTTGCAAGTGTGCGTATATATGCAAGTATGCAGGCGAGCTCGGTGCGGCGTCGCTGCTGCACGCCTGCACCGGCGGTTGCAACACCCTCCCCCCTTCATTCTCGGCTTCTCGCTCGTCGCCGTCTTGCCGCTAGCCTGTCTCACCTCGCGGCCGGCAGCCTTGCGCGACGCGCCGCGCTCTTTCACATTCAAAATTATTCGCAATCGCAACCATTGCAAAAACTCTCTGTGCAATAAAATACTTAGTATTTCGATGCGCTCACAATTAGTTTTAAAACAGAGAGGTAGTTAAAAGTTAACAAAGAAATTAAGTGCCTTTTTAAACTTTGAATGCACTCCTCGTTGCATGTCCCGCGCGCGTCGTTATGAGAACCCCGTACTGGCGGTCACGTTGACGTCGCGCCGCCATATCTGTCTCGGCCACCAACTAGCAAAATTAATAGGTAATTATTTTCGTGTACAGTGTTTTTGATTGATTTTGTCGTTCAGTGATTGTGTGTTAAAGTGTTTTTTATCTTCTGGCATCCTTTGTGGTGATTCCAACTGGATTCTTTTTGGAAATTGAGGCGCGCGCCGGCCGGTTCTTATCGGGTGCAATGCAGTTGCACTCTCAACTTATTGCAGTTTTGCATTCGCCAAAGTTTCTTGAGCGGAAAGTTTCTAGTGTTTATATTCACCTCCAAGAGGACTGCGAATGTGTTCTAAAGTGATAATTCGTTAAAAGTGATATGTGAAGCAGTTTCTAAAGAGCTGTCACAGTTTGCTGTGTTATTTCGGTCATTGACCGCCGGAATTCGCATCTCCTATAAATTAGTGGTGTTGTTAGATTTTTTGACATAATTCCGATTTTCGTTTTTTAGGCTCAAAATTGTGTCACTTCACTAGAAGAATGCAATGACACGCGCATTCGCTTTTTAAAATTTCACCTTACCCGGATGGAATGAGGAGTGCACAATCCCATTGTTTCACAGTTTCATATGTTTGAACATCATTTGTTTTTTTGTTTTTCGGACGATTAGAGAGTTATCATTTTCTTCCAAAATTACAAAAATTACAAAATAAAGGTAAATATTATTCTTTTCCACAGTAATATGTAAATAGAAAATATGTTAAACAAAAAAAAAATTGTCATTGCTCACACGCGTAGCTTCCTTGAATCGTTGCTGGATGACATCATTGTAGGCAAGCTGTTTGAGATCCCAATTTTGTAGTGCACCAAGTCATAAAATGAAAAAGTTTTCTCTAAACTTTTGTCTAAAACCCATAAAGATTCAGCAGTTTGAGTGTAGTGTGTGTAACATGATGATGAATGTGCAGAATGGCGGAGGGCAATGGAGAAATACCCATTGAAGAGGTACCTGGGAAGGACTCCGATGTTGGCCGAACACCGGATTATCGCAAACTCATTGACTACGGCTTGGATCCTAAGGTGAGCATGTGATTTGAACAATAGGCTATACTCTTAGTTATATCAGTGATTTGGTCTTCACATTAGAATGATTGGAAAATAGAAAAAGCCAGAAAATAAAATATTTTTGCAAAAAATAAGTTTGCCGAAATGAAACTTAGATTTACCCAACTTTCTTGAATTTTTTTGTTGTTCTTTATTTGAAGTAGTTATTTATTGTTTTTTCTATTAAATAGTATCTATATGTATGACCTGTATTGCCTTAGAGTACTGACAGAATTAATAGACCTCATGATGCATCACCCGTCTCAATGAAGCTTCCTCATTTGTTTCAAGTAATATGTATGAAAATTGCTTCAGCCTTAAGTATAAGCCAGATAAAACTATATTGTGATGGATTAGGGTCCATTTTTTATTATTTTCCAAATATTTATAAGTGCTCTTTTATTAAAATAATTCTTATTGGAATCTAGTTGGAAACATTTTATTGACAAAGATGAAAATATCTAAAAATCCTTATTTGATTCTTGTTGGAATATAATATTATATTGATAATTTGATTATGACTATGTGTTACTAGTTAGTTTCCTTTTTAAGTATTACTCAAGTAAATAAAATGTGAGTAACTAGGTATCTAATAGAACTGTATATATGTATGTTTATGTATGTGTATATAGCATTCAAATTCATTGTGATAGGATTTAAAAAGCAAAATAGAAACAAGTTTTCAGTAGTATGTACCTACTAAGTGGACACTAGCCAAGCTTGTATAAAATGTTATAAAAATATATTTATTAAAATCAAAATTAAGTTTAGATGACTAATATTAGTAATTGAAATCAAAGTTGGTTCAACACTATAGTCATAAAACTGGTTTATTACTCTGTAGGTATTGATTTACAAATCTTATCATAGATTAGTTCTTAGAAACTTGTGGGGGATTCCAGTCTGTATGTTGTCACACCTGAAAATGTAATTGGTTGAAAGAAAACTTATTATGTTGGTAGCATTTATTTGCACTTTCTCTCTGATAATGCTGACCTTTGCCATTTATTATCTGGGCACCTGCAATGCATGTATACAGGCTTGCATGTTTTTAAAAATTGTTGCCAACCAGTATGCTATTAAATAAAAATGACTTTATTTTATAATTTTAATCAGGGAACTTTACCCATTTTTATTTTGAATGTATGAAACATTCTTATTTGGTTATATTTAAATGTGCTGTTCCTCTTGCTTACCTATCTGTATTTTTTTTTAATTGTAAAGCTAAAATGACCTTTAAAACATAATAGAATATATAAACACATTTTTTGGCATAAGTGCAATTTTCGCCAGTGCATCATTGCGAATTTTCATATTCCGAAAGGCAGTATTCATACTGGATTCCAATAAGAATAATTGTTAAATGACGGTCATGCAGATAGGTATCTATCATATAGGTATTTACATGCTGACAAATTTATCGTTCGGAAATCCTTATACGCGTGAGGCCAGTGCACACTGGTATGCGTCGGGAGGGCCGAGAGGGCCGCGGAGGGCGGCAGTGAGTAATTTTCCTCGTCACTGTCCTTTACAACTTAAGTTTAAAACATATCTTTTTATATCGAAGAAACCACTTCGATGCTTGTATAAAGATAGCCTTGTGTATCTTCCGACATAGTAACACTTTGGCACCCCTTATCTTCGCATTAAACATACTTATTCACTTGCGTGAATTGCGTTGGTCAGTGAGTTTCTATACCGTCGTAAGGGATTGTCAAGTGACACGATAAATCTATTATGATATAACATGCTTCAGTTGTCTTGAATAATATCTAATCAAGAATCGGATTTCCAAGCTTTAAATTCCTGTATGGGCTCGACACTGTTATCTAAAACGAGCACGAACGCGGGTACGTACTTAAGTAGCATTCTGTTCCCGCCTTTTTGTTTACCGCCCCTAAATATAGGATACAATACTGCTAAGAACTACCACTGCT